>VWZS01008712.1:205002-436993 GCA_013397075.1 Rhabdornis inornatus | reverse complement strand
AACATCCTACTTCTTTCAAACAAAAAAAATTTGATGAAACTTAAAATTCCCCTTTACATTTTATTGTTAAGAAAATTTGCTGCATTCTTGATAATACCCACCATTCACTTTCCCCAGACATGCCACCAAAAAAAAAAAATATATAATGAAGGCATATTTAAATGAGTATATAAATATTACTGTTATTATTAGCTTAACTTTAATTTATAGACGCAAGATTCTGGAGTAATATCTATATGACTGTATGACATTCTTACATTTTTAAGGAACATTAAATTGGAAATAAATTACATTACATTTACCTCATTTTGATGCTACGTTATGTGGGCAGAGACATGTAAAGGGAGAAATAGGACTTCAATATAAAGAGATTTGGACTTTTAATATCTATCTAGTTATAAACCCCAGACCTGTTTGAAAGTCTGAGATGATGGAAAGTGAGAAGATAGAATAACTTAGACAGAAGTTGTTAGACTTTAAGCTTTCCAGCTTGTCTTCTGACATTCATTAATTATTAGATCATATCACATTTATGAGAGAAATTTCATATCCCACATAAAACCATTACACATCTTTTCTCAAGGCAAGCAGACTTTCACAGACAGGAGGCTGAATGAATATACAAACAGCAGATTAATTCTCAGGGTTATTTTAACAAGTGTTTCTAAAAACTGCAAATGTAAAAATCTCCAGAATTTACTGGGAAAATATCGTGAGGCTGAAGGCCAGTTTTCCTTAGGGACAATCATCAAACTGCCTGAGAGAAGGGTCTTGGACTTCATAATTCTTTTATGGCTAGCACAAGCCATATGCAAACAAAAAGTTACCTACTGAAATCAATGAAAATTTTCTTGCAGACCTCATGAGAGCAACAAGGAGCTGTGATGTTTGTCTCATTTTTTTTTTTCGTTTTTCTCCTCCACTTTCTGTGTAAGCAAGGATTATTGGTAAAAGTCCCCAGGTACAATTTACATAAAATTTACTCCTCATGCATGCTATAACTTGGACTTTTTCTCTGAACCCTCATGTCAGATATTCTGGCTGGCATAACGTGCACTCAGCAAGAACACAAGCAGAACCACAGGATGCAGGGACTCATCCTGATGCATCATGGCAGCATATCTAACAATGATATCTAACATATCCAACAGCAGTGATTCTAACTGCCACAGCTGGCATTATTTCAAGACTTGTGGGGTTTTCTTTTGATGAAAAATCTTTTTGTGATCTTATGGACCCAGAAATCAGACTTCCGAAAAATTATTTTTATGTAGATTCAGACAGGTGTTTGAAGTCTCCAAGACCGAGCAGAATGAAGAAAAAATCAGCAACACACAATGCCCATGAGTGGTGAATAATAATGAGGCAGCACATGAAAGAGAAATATATTCCTTTCATCCTGTAGTACCAAAACCCTGTTATTCTACTGTACCCACTCAAGGTACAGGCCATTGGAATTCACTGGGACATAGGACTTTTTGATGACACCATAACTATGAATGTGATGCCTAGTTTCACATAGTTTTTGCAAGTACAACTCATCACAAGGTCATCTTGATCTGCCCACCTTCCCACATTAGCAGCACCAGAGAGTTTTCAGCAGGACATGTGCAGCTCAGGTGTCCACCTGCTCCTGTCGTGGCTGTAGACCAAGGTCTGAGCCCTGACCCAGTCAGCATTTTTCACCTGCAATAGAACCACATTCCCTGAAAGTACAACTCCCTAGGTAGCTGGAAATCATCTCCATCTGGCTGCAGCCTCCCTGAGCCTGCTGTAAAGTGGCACATTATCAGGAGGCTCTATGTTGCCTTCTTATACTGCCTCCTCACTGGTCTCTTACAAAGCAGAAAATTGAAGGACTACAAAGAACAATCAGAGCCTGGTTTAACCCCATTTTCTGCCCCAGGAGGTTTACTGAAGCACACCTGGGGAGGCTGAGAGGCAAGAGTACTGCTTGGCCCAGTGGGTCTAATTGTCTGCTCCAGGGAGTTAGGCCGAAACAGTTAAGAAAGCTATTCAATTCCCACATGCAAACTCTGAGTGTCATCATCTTGTGCCTTAATTCTCAGAAAATCAGCATTCCTACTAAGCAAAACCAGAAATTTATCACATATTTAAAGCAACAGCATCTCAAAATGCCAGTTCATATGTCAGATAATGTTTCTGTGGTTTTTGTTTTCTTAAAACATGGCTCTCCAGCCATTTCTCATATCTCAGATGGAGAAGAAAGGACACTGGAAAGGTTTTATATCAGTTCAAGTGAAAAAACAACTTTCTGATGTCACTATAGATTTGACATATAGCTTTAGACTATTAACTCACTATAGGTGGAACTATATTCAAAGTAGGAGCATTTTGAAGATAACAGGATGAGATATATCAAAGATGTATATAGATATATTCTCAGAATTTGCCAAGAAGGTACTAATGAGGCTTATGTTGCTTCTCTCCTTGCCTTTTAAAAATGTTACATACACCCTCCAAGTTACAATAAACACAGTAGTTATCTCACTGTGATGAGTATTGCCCCACAAATCGTAGCCCAGGGCCCACTTTCTGCAGTGGGTAGCACTTAATCAGGCAGCTGCTTCTGCTGACATCACATGCTGCCCATAATGTGCAGGGTTACACATGGCTAAGTACAAATTACAAAGACAGGAGGGAAAGAACTGGCTCCACAGTCACTGTTCCCTTAGAGCATTCATTTATTCCTTGAGTAGCAGAGCAGGTCAAGCAGAATTTCTCATAAAGTTTGGTCTAGCTGGCTCCCCAAACTGGGATAAAATTTTAAAAAGCGGCAAATTCCTTCTCCTATAAATATGTTCACTTCAAACAAATGCTGCTTCAGTAAAGCTCAAGCATTCTTTTCAAGTTCACCTTAATCACTTTCTATTATATTGTGGCCCACTTTAGAAAAAAATAACTGTTGAAGTGTCATATAATAAACCAATATGATCACTCTAATCGCATCAAAACTAAAGATTTTTATTATTTTCTGGAAAAAAAGGGCCAGTGGAATTGATGTAGATGTGTCAATTTTATTGAACACATTACTGTTTTCCCACTGTCAAATTGTTCCACTAGAGGACTTTCTAAAAATTGTTAAAAAACAGTTCTCTGGAAACACAGTACTGTAGCAAGTACTAATTCAGGACAAGGCATGTGCTTCAAAACCTTGTGATATGGTCTTAAACTTTTGCAGTTTAAAATGGGAATAATCCTTAAAATGGAAAATTTTAAAATATTTAACCCAGTAGCTCTGTCCTTTATATATATTTTCATTGGCTTTTCTGTATTGATTACATTAAACACAGATAAGTCTCTGAACACTGGGAGTACTGGATGGCTGGAGAGCATAAAAGAACTTTGCAATAGGTCAACACTGCTGCATATGCACTAAGTGCTGAACTCATAAGGCAGTATTCAGAAGAACCAATAAGTTTCCACAGACAAGCTGTGTTTCCACACTGTCACATCTCAGCGAAAAAGACCCTCTGAGACAATTATTCGTTTCAATCACTGCTTGTGGACCCAGGCTGGCTGACATGTCAGTTCCAGCACACGAGTATCTCTGCTCTTCACTCATCTTCACAGGATTTTTTTTCTGAGATCTGCATGGTCATGGTGTAGATACATTCTCTACTAATTAATTTTTCTTTGATTTTTGATACCTGAGTGGCTGCTACCCAGGAACTCAAAAGCCATTCAGACTTGGCAATCTGCACATCTGTGATTGACACTTTCTTACTTTAATCTTCTGCATGTAGGAATGAAACCAACTTTTAAAAGACACAGTGGGCTCTGTAATGCAGTAGACCATCTGTGTAAGCCATGAGAGCTGCCAGCAACAGAGTACCCCTCCTGTGCTCTGCTTTTTAAATAGGCTCCTTGGGGAATAGCAGCTGAGATTTACATTGTCTCAAAGCAGTCTGAGAATGAAAGAAATAGGATGTCCAATACTGTGATGGCAAATCCCTCAGGCTTTGTTGTTAGGTAGGATGGAGATGATGATGATGGTGACAGTACACTAATGAGGACAATGATGCTGTAGGCTGGGTAGGTTACCCAGGATTCCTTAATTAGAGGTGTCTAAAGCATAAAACTAACTTTTTTTTTTTTTTTTTGCTTTCTGATAGTTCATATGAAGCTATTTACTTTATCCTTCTAAGACTTTTTGTCCCTAACGTTACCTAGACTCTTGAAAATCCATGTTAACTTTAATCTTAGCTCCAAATAATTTCATGTCCATGTTTCCTACAACCTTGGCCCTTCCTTATCACAACAAAAACCTGCATGATATTTGCAATTTAAATAGAAAGTCTTTCAACTTTTAGTCAATTTCAGAAGTGTTAAATTCTTCTTTTTAAAAAGCATTTTTCAGAGCTCATGAATCTAAAGTCTGCATAAACCATGTGATGCCTTTGTAATATATCCAATTTTTAAGTTTTCTGGACATCATATGAAACTGAGGGAGTTTCAGACAGCAGTTCTAAAAGAATTTTGCTAAGACAACAAAAAAATTTAAATCAGCAGATGTTATTCTAAGTGTACCAAAACCAAATACATGTTTATATGGACCCCTACAAAGCAAAACTGTCAAACTGAACATTATTTCAAGGCAATAGAGTTTGCTGTAATGAAAAACACAGTTAATACTTTCATATTTCCAAGACCCATATTACCATATGTTCAAAGACATATTCATTTTATCCTAATCGTTTTACATTTTCAAAGGACATGGTGACATATTTTCCTCTAAATAATGGCAAAATTATACTGTTTCTTTCAGATGAAAGAAAGAGTATTCAGAAGAACAAAAGCCCAACAAAGAAGCCTAAGTGAGCCTGTTTGTGTTTCTATATATATTTTATCAGTGATATTCTAGATCTCAGTGTCACTGTGGTACCATTAGCAAAATCCCATTGTATATGAAAATAAGACAAGACTTCTTCTGTTAGCAAACACTGAACAGATTCTCAGTGCAAATATGATGGGCAATATTGTGGGTATTTATCGCTTACCACTCAGAGGCTGTTTTCTTTATTCACAGGATATAGCCTGGCATAGTATTGCAAGTGGTTTTGCCATTATTAGGATTTGTTTAAAAGCTTTTTATTTAGCACTGTCACCTCTAATAGGGGACAGAATTGATCAGCATATCTGACAGAAGTCTCCTCTTCAAAATTGCATTGTACCGAAGTGTCAGGTTCAAGCATTGTGACAATCCTTTCNTTTTTAAAAATAAATTTTCAGCTTATGTTGTTTACACACTCCAAGTGCATGCATAGCAAGACATCATGATACAAATTAAAGTCCCCAACCCAGAAGGAGTGAAGAAAAGGTGAACCAATCTGATTTCAGTTATGTCCTCACGAATCCCCTGATCAGAATTCAATGTTCATTGAGTACTTTAGCAGACTACTATTCTTTCTTCCTCTTTATGTTGGGGACAATTCTATTCTTAGGTGAATTACCACTTTTAGCCCCTTCCCCCTTTGTTTTTTTCTCCAGAGAACATTCATAATAGCTGAATATCTAAAAATATTGACTTTGTATTTATGTAGTCATTTATTTGTATATCATTTTATCTATCATACTAAAAGAATATCGGCCATGTTAAAAAATAAAAACTTTACCAAACAAGATAGAAATCATCCAATATCTGATTTTCAGCAGTGGAACTTAGATGATCTTTGATGTTTATATCCAAAATTTGGATAAAATGTCCATTGCTTCTGAATTATATTCCCATATTACTAATGTTTCTTCTGATGTTTATATGTATTAATGCTGTGGAGCTTTCAATGTGTAGGTCTCAAAACGGTTCCTCAATGGGAACCCTCAAAAGGGTTCCCATAAGCCAAGCATTCCTAATCTATCTCCTCTGAAATATTTGTATACCTAAGTATGTTCATTGCATGATCATCTCAACTTTTTCCTATTTAGCTTACTCACAATGTTGTCTTACTGTCCCTACATAGTTTGTGGAGCTAAAAATATTAGTTTGGATCTCTGCACTCATAAACGGCTGTTACTCTGGGCAGTCATAAATACAAGTCAGGACTGTATTGGACACTTTTTCATAGTCACCTCTCACCATGTTCATTTGGGTTGTTTGACTTTCCCTGTCTTCTCCTATCAAAAGAAGCCATGCAAAAGGGTGACCTGGTACCACTGAAATAGTTTCCCAAATCCTTCAATTCCCCCTTCCAAATAAGTACCAGACCAAGCTACTCTTTTTTTTTTTTCTTCTTTTTTATGACTCTAAACAATGTTTTCTATTTTGAAGCTTTATTAACCTGCATATCTGACAACCACTGGAGAACGGTTAATATTGTTCATAGAAGATATGAAGATTGAGGGTGAGCAGAAATACTGAAAACTAAATAAGGAAATAAAGGCATTTAAAGAAAACACGAAAAACACAATGCATGCTGACATTCAGACATGTCCACTTTTTAATGGAATAGTTAATTAGAATTGTACTCTTTCTTATATCTACTATTCAGAGATGACAAGATTGAATGACTTTTTAAGACAGCTTTGAAAGTGGAAAACGAAATTACTTTACATGACTTTACCCAAGTTTTGTTGCATCTTTTTCGTTGAAACTACTACAATGGAATGCATGGAATAAAAGCATTTTGAGTGAAGCAAGGCTAATGAAAAAAATCCAGACAAAAAAATTCTTTGCATTGTACATCAGAATCCTTCCTGTCATATTGCAAATACCTTCCATGAACTCATCTGCTTCATCAAGTTTAGAAGCAATTTAGATTCCTCCATTGCTAAGCCTATCCAAATCTTTCTTTGTTGATTAGGAAACTATCTCTAATTTCTAGTTTAAATTTATACACTTGTATCCATTTAATTTTCTGTAAGTAAGATCCTTCAGTATTTATGCCTTTGCATCTATTTCCTGAATGTATTTATGAAAAATAATCATACCCTTCTCAACTTTTATTTTGCTAGGCTGAACAAATCAATTCCATTTAATCTCTTTATATATGATAAGTCTTCCATTTCCCCTAGTTATACAAGGAGTCCTCCTTTGCTCCTGTTCCAGTCTCAGAGGATTTTGTTAGTTTGTTCTAAACATAGATTGCTTAATGGAGTAATACCATATTTTAAACGTGCTCCTACTAATAGCTTTGTAAAGCAACTATGCAGTGCCTGGAATATTTCTCCTGAAAATATTCCACACAATATATTGCAAGACTACCACCTTTTTCCATGGCTGAAATTTGACCATCTTTTTTTTTGTTTAGGTTTGTCATTTCATCACATTAAGTTGATTAACTACTTTGTTTATAAGAAGTATTATGCTATCCATTCCAAAATACATGATCTTGTACTGCTCTATCTCACTGCTATCCATCCCTTGAAGATAGACCACATGATAACCATGAGGTTCCTCACACTGGTAGAAGGTTTGGGATTGGTATAAACTCTGCTTTTCTAAAACATGAAGCCTATTAAGGAAAATGTTGAACAGAGGTTTTAAAAACACCCAGCACCCAAAGAAAACACGAAGTGATTGATACACTTCCTTTGTAATTAATATCAAGGAATTATCATCTTTGTCTTAGCCAGCTTTTATTCACCATACAACAAACTCCATGCACCCCATTGTCTTTACTTCAACAATTACTTGTGGCATTAAATCAAAAGCAATTCCTTTTTTTAGCATTGTTTTAGTATTTTTAAAAGTTGGTTAGATTTTAAGCAATTAGTAGCCCAAATATTGTTTTCACAGAATCACAGAATCTTTGATTTGAAAAGACCTCCAAGATCATCAAGTCCAACTTTAGATTGATCAACCACCTTGTTAACTAGACCATGGCACTAAGTGCCACATCCAATTGTTTCTTGGACACTTCCAGCAACAGTGGCTCCCCAGTCTCCATGGGCAATCCCTTCCAGTGCTTAATAACCTATCCCATGAAGAAATTCCTCCTAATATCAAACCTGAACCTCCCCTGGCACAGCTTGAGGCTTTGTCCTCTTGTCTTTTTGGTGGCTGGGCTGGGATTAGAGACTGACCCCCACCTGGCTGCAACCAGCTTGCAGGCAGTTGTAGAGAATGATGAGGCCTCCCCTGAGCCTCTTTTTCTCAAAGCTAAACACCCTCAGCTCCCTCAGCCACTCCAGACTCTCTAGATGTGTGTTTTCATCCCAAATTTGGCAGTTTTCATTATTCAATATGTTGTTTCATGAGTACATACATATATACATTACATATATGTGTTACTCTCTGCATTAAAACTGTAATTAAAATATTCATTTCCACTCTGGTTCAGACTTGTTTTAGCCTTACACACATACCTGATATTTTTGATGTGTTGTATAGGCCTCCACATTTTATCTCATTATTTATGTGACTGAAAGCTGTATTTCTATTTTTATTTACAAAATGAAAAACTCCTCATCTTTTAGCTATTTTCACTGTACTCTTTATTTCTCTTAGTTTTAAGAATTAACCCTTTTGTTCATCATTCTTTTTCCCTTTACTTGGATATACCTTTTTTCTGGATGCCTGTGTGAGTTGTTTATTCTTTACTTTTATTTATCCTTTGTCACTATTATTTTCCATCTGAAATATAAACTCTGTAAAATATTTGCATTTACTTAGTGTAAAGTAAATATATTCTGGGCATCGTCCATGTCCAAATTCTTCGTGTCTTTTCATTAACTCACATTAACAAGTTTCTTCTATTTTTTATGCTTTGATCTTCCCCCTAGATCTACTTTCCTGTAAGTAGCATTTTCAGAAGTACTGAAGGAGCTCTAGAATTGTTCACTCTCAAATTTTCTTCCATGATCTGTTCCCAGAAAGATGCGTGCCCCCATTCATTCTAAAAAACTAATTAATAAATTAAATAAAATTTTGATCCTAGTAATTTTGCTACCTGTCTCCATGAAAGACATGAGCCTATGACAGTAAGAATGAACTGGAAAGGACAAGAGGACAAGATGATAGTGAAAAAAAAAATATAAGATTTAGAAATGTGGTCAGGACACAAAGGGGAAAAAAAATTCAGGCTGATACAATTAGATGGGGACAAAATAACATAAACCATAAATTTTCCAGGCAGAAAGAAACCTAGACAGTCTAGACAGGAGAGATAGTAGAAAGCAATTTAGACAGCAGTATGAAATACAGCAGCAAAAGCAAGCCAACGCAATTTCAGTCTCTCTATGCATTGATAACACAACATAGTGCAGCATTCCATCATCTGGGAAAAGGAAAAGTAACTCAAGAACTTAAGGATGTTTCTATTGCATACCTTATGCGAGGAAAAGTGATTGTATCTTATACTACAACCACCATAGAATCTCCTTCCAAACAACATCAGGGCTCAGACTACATTCAGTTGTCCAAATGCTGACTTTGTTGAAATATTGTTTTTAGATGTACAGCGTGGATTCCGTACTGGCTGCAATATTGCTAGTTGCAGTACTCACAAATGGGAAAGCTGAGGAGAAGTGTAGTGCCTAGGTTCAGTCCTTCATGAACATTATGTTTGCATTGTTAATAAACTAAAGTGAGTCATGAGCACTTCTCACCCTGGGCTCTTAATTCAGCCCAGGAAGGCATCAACTGCTTCTACGGAGAGTGTTGATACTTTATTATTAGATTATTCCATTCCTGTCATACAAAAGTCAGCCTAATTTCAGTATGTTTGGGTCAGTCCTCCTTCCTATTTTCTAGGATTTCAATGTTAACACCTGCACTGATGTTTGAAAAGCAGGATTTGCCCAGTATCTCACCACTGCTCATCCCTCCTCATCTCAAGTTGTTGCCTTGACCGATCATGTTTTAAAGTGTAAGCACAGTTTCTGTAGAGTTTTAAAGCATTTTTTATTATCATGGAGCAGAAAGCTAGTCTTCATGGTATCTACAAAGCAATGAGGTTTAACACTTTACTGATTACTAAAGGAGATGACAGCACTGAACACATAATCATTAGTATTCCCTAAGGAAAAAATGTAATGTTGTGTAACCTCAAAATCCTCCTCTCAGCCTCCTAATTTTTTCTCCAGCTTCCTCTGAATGACTATCAGTCTTTTGTTGACTGCAGAATCTCTCAGTAGTTTGTTAACTGAGCCGCCTAAGACAGCAAATACAGCAAACACAGTGACTTTGTAGCAGAGCACTAATACCATTTATCAAGTACTTGTAAATCACTCTGTAAATACTGATTTCCTCCCTTCATTTTTTCTTTCAAGGAGAACTGTGCCCACAAGTCCATTTCAGCAGGGAGATTCCTAGAGCTCTGATCCGAGTTACATATGTAGTTTAAACATACCCCAGAGCAGCAAACTGAGATACCAAGTTGCCCCAACCAGTGCAGCGCTGAAACCCCCTCAGTAAGATTTCATTTTATACTCTGCTAGACATGAAATCTTTTATGAAATAAACATGAAAATTCCAATTTGGCTGGACACTTTTATGACAGGGATAGTATATGCTAGCATTTCCTAGACTCTAAGGAAAAAACATATCTGGTATCAACCTACAGTTAGGAGAAATGTTTTGCTTTTCACCATTTAATAGACTCAACTGGCCTTTCTCGAGATATGAAAGTATTTTGAATTTGGTTTCAGTCCAAGGTGAGAATGTGGATGGAGCATTTATCTTAGATAACAGGGACCACAGGACATATCTATTTGTTGTTCCTATTTGCAAATCCTAAAGTGATATTTTTTTATCACAATAGTGTTTTTACTGTTAGAACGGAGAACATTCCTATCACTCGTCTGCTTACAAATTAGGCAGCACATTTCTCTTCTTCTATATCCCTCCCCTATCATTTGTGTCATCAGCACATTTTAGTTACTTTAAAAATGTATTTTATTTCAATAACTGACTTCCTCCAACTACGCCCTACATGCTCAATTTCCAGATTAATCTTGAGTGGAATGCCCTGTGAATTCTAATCACTGAAATTATATTCAAACTCTGCTTCTACATTTATACCAAAGTCAATCTTAGGCCCACCTGTTTTAAGGATTAATTTTGAACTGCTGTACTAGAATCTATAGATGTTTGAGTTCATATATTACTGAAGGATTTGGTAGAAAGAGAGCTACAGAGGTTTAGTAACTTAAATCATCATCTGACCTATACTTGGCGTTTCATTCCCACATCAACCATGTCTATAATCTCTAAAGCAAACATGGATTACAGCAGACTTAAATGAAAATTGATATTATAGTGTATATTGTCAGAGGAACTATTTCAGCAGCTCATTGGATTTTCAAGAAGCCTGATGGCATTAAAGACATCCCGTGTTTATCTTGATGTAATGTAAACAAAATTTTACTTTAGAAATTAATATTTATAGCCATTTGCCTAAGTAATATCATAAACTTAGATCTTTTTACTGTCTTGTGCTTTGAATCAACTTCATTCATTATGCAAAAATTAGTTTTCATTAAGGTGGTTGCTTTACATTAATCTCTAGAAAATGTAGAGTTTATACAGCTAGGAAAACAAAGTGTCACCAGACAACACATCCCTTGTATCCGTTGTGCACAGGGCCATGCAAATTTGGGTAGAGGTTTTTAACCTTCTGCATCTGCAAGATGGAAACAACAAACATTTTCCTGAGACTTAGCAAAAATGAACCAAAAAAGACTTCAGCCTTAGTTGCCTGAGATCTTAATGCAAACCATAGTTTTGATGGGTAATTGAACACACAGGTGTTCCTATAGTGAGTGTCGTGAAAGAGTGATTATACTTTCCTCTTGATGATACAGAAGCACGGTCAGAGCCTTGTTCTGTTTTTACTGCCAAATCTGAATTTTAAATTAATACCTAATCTTTTAGGGTGGCCTGCAAGTATTAGACTTATCTCTCTCTTTTTCACTGCTGTGGAACTTTGTGTGTTTTAACATACCCTCACCAAAGCTCTGCTGCTTAAAATGTGTTGGTCTGGGTGTTTCCTTACATACAAAGAATAATTCTGGTAGAAATATCAGAAATAAGGTGGACAATAGGGATTTCTGAATCTCACTCTTTTGTTCCCAGACACCTGCACAAATTAGATTATTCTTGAAGAGAACATAGCCATTCACATCAAATACATTCAACAGTTAGCAATGTAATGGCATGAGTACAAAGGAGTTATTGCTTTTAAAGTATATTTTATAGTAAAATTTGTGAAATCATTAAATTCTCCTCTGAGATTTTAAAATTTTTATTTCTAAAGGCTTAAAAGGCTTATTTGGAGATTAAAAAAAATTGATACTAATTTCAAATCTACTTTTCCTCTCCTGTTACTATGAGGTAATGATTTGCACCCACTCTTAAATCAAAGAAGATATATCTATACAAGTCACCCATGATTAAAGCTCCATCATTTTACCATCCTTTTGAGACATATTTACTGTTTGTGAGGTCTGTGTATTTTTAATATTCATGTAGTGAAGCAACATATTGCCTTAATTAAAATAAGTCACATTAATTTATCAATCTCTGTTTGAAATTTGTCAAATAGTGATTAAGGTGTAATAGAAAGATGCAATCATAGCTACCAGGAATTCAGCAGTTGTCTCACAGTGAGAAATTCTTGACCTTACAACTCATTTACTCTTTGGCTTGGCCTGGTAATCTCCAGAAGGAAATGATGTGGAACACATGAGGATTCAGGTCAGAACCTTGTTAGAATCAGTGTGAAAGAGCAAAATATTATTAGGACTCTCAATAAATTATGACTGAAAATTATTTAAAAGTTAAATTATGCAAGGATGCAAAAAGAGCGAGCAGAAAAATAACTAAACAATAAGCCTTTATTCTACTGAAATAAAATCAAGCCTGATATAGACATTATACCACTATACAAGATGCCTACCTATGTACAGACTGATTTGATCTGTTATATTGTAAATATTTTTGTTTTCAAAAGCCTATTGTTATTTATGATAATGAATGTCAAGAAATAGATACACAATTCTGTTATGTGTATGTAGGTTTTCCCTATTTGCTCTACTTCTTACACTGATAAAATCTTGTAGTAATTTATGCAAAAATATTTGGACAATAAACAGAGCCAGTACTGTGTAATTACAACCAACCAAGTTCTCTCTCAAAATGCCATTAAACTCTCTTCACTCCCACATTCAGATACTGTGTTCATTCACAGTTTTCTTTACTCCATAAGAGTACTAATACCTGCATGCTTGTACATAAATTGGAAGCAGAACAATGTGTCCAAAAAGGGTTTTTTCAGCCTGAAATCATAACTGACAGTATCTGAACTAACTATGTTCTTTGGTAGGTTGCACTTGTGTGTTTTTTCTTTCTGTGTGTTTAGTACTACTCCCTATCAGAGAGTGGTTAGACGTTGTTTAGCATCATTTCATCATTTTCCCACTGCTTAGCTTCTGCCTTGAATCCAGACTTTACCTGAGCTCTCCCAGCATGGAGAGTGCTATCACACACAGTCCCATCACATCTGTTCTACTGTTATTCCAAATCTCAAACCTCGATGGTTAGTCCCTTGCCCCCCTCCAGGTTTCACAATGTCTCTACTAGATGAAGGCCTATTCTACTTATATTGATTGTAAATCAATAATCTAGCTATGGAAATCAATAATCTAGCTATGGTTTATCAGTTTCGTCCTCTAGCTACTGGCTACAATCTTCTTCAAGATCTCAATCTTTCCTTAAGGATTTAAGGTCTAGTAAAATTCCCAAAAAATTGGAGATTATGCTTTTGGTTTTTTAATTGCATATCTAGGCCTGACAACCTGCCCGTATGAAAAGAGGATTTTCAATGGACCTTTGGCTTTATCATGTTCTTGGAGACTAGAAATGTGGCTTTCCTACTCAGTACCAACACAGAAGGTAATCTCCACGAAAAAAGTCCTTTCTGCTTCCAAGACGCTTCCTGACGAAAGAGGGAAGAAAGGCTGTAAAACTCTGTGCACTGTTATCCAAAATGTGAATATAAGGGAACTGATCTTAAGCAAACACGTCAGCACTGGAAAAAAAAACAGAAAAATATCTCCATAAAATGAAGGGGGAAAAAAGGCAAGCAATATGTTGAAAAATGTTTCAATGTGATCACCAAAGTTGGGATTGTAAGATTGTGCTCTCTCAGACAGTAGTGATTCCTCTATTGCTACCAAGGACTTAACAGGAGAGAAATTCTCAGTTAGTGAGAACAAGATCTTTGTTATATATACATTCAAAAACGCATTTTGGGATCGGTAAGCAGATGTTATTGTTTCATGTCTAGGACACACACATCCCATATTGGGATGCCAGTGAAATGCTCACACCCATGCTCCTGACACCAAATCTGCCATTAAGAGATTCCTTTCCCAATTACTTGTCGTTGTACGGGAAACCACCAGATGGCGACTAGAAATGCAGATCATCATTTCCTGAGCCTGAATGATGTCCTGTCTTCAGACATGGCTTGCTGGTGGCCTCGAAGGGCAGTAAACTTAGAGTCGATGAAAGGAAAGTACTTATCACCTTCTGCATTTTACACCTGCCTGCCAGCCAAAATTTTGAGAGAGCTGCAAACAACTTAAACATGCATAGATCTGTTCATAATGTTTTTAGTCATTTCAGCTATGAAATTTATTCTACAAGCTCTCCTTTGCCCCCAGCTTAGCAACACATACAGTCTCTGAATGTGGCAGAGATAAATCTGCTATTTCACTCAAGAAATTCTGGGTCACCTATCAGCTCAGTGTCTGGGAGCAAGTCATACTGTAATAGAGAACTGGAACCCAATTGTTCTGAAAGATAAAGTATATTAACAGCAGAAGAAAATCAAAATAAAAGGAAAAAGTCTGAGGGCAGAAGTGAGAAAGTTTTTCTACTAATATAATAATGCACATATTTATTAATCTGTCTTAGTGCTCCTTTAGTCCTAAACCTCTGTGTATCAAATGAATGAGAGTCTTCTTGTTGCCAATGTGTCAGCTTAACCAGGTTTATGATTTTCTTTGTTATATCTGCTTCATTAATTTACTTTAAATGACCTGAGAAACGACTGGGAACATATTTTATTGCTAAATAATTTATGCAGACAGTAATGATATGTGGATATTAGTGTGCAGTTGCCTTCCCTTGTACATGTTACAATCCACTCTTCCAGATAACAAAGCTAATTACAAAACATCCGCAGTTCTTGAATCCTCTAGTTTGACTAGCTATGCACCTTCAGTGGCTAGTGGCACTCACATTTGCTCATGTTGCATTGAGTTCCCTCTGTCTTGCTCAAAAGAACATATTTACCATACTTGCATTGTGTACATTGTCTATTTGAATATTCAAACTATGGGTTAGAAGATTTTAAATGAATCTTTATGCTCAGCCTCTTAAGTTTATATGAGGAAAATATAGCTCTGAATGGGTCAGAGTATTTTGATATATTCAGGAGCTAATCTTTCTTCTTTCACTTTTGAAATAAAGTGTTGAAGTGTTTTGGGTGCTTTAGTGGATGGTGTGAGTTTTGTTTGTTTTGATACGTCCACATATCCTGAACATCTTTATCAAGGAACAAAGTAGGAATCCTTCCCAACTATCTCTTGATAAAAATGACAATGATTACTAAAAATTCATTGGAAGAAGCCAATTGTCTTTTGTTACTATATTTTTTTCATTTTCAATCTGATTAATTGGATATGACCAAGAATATTCTTTCTTTATCATCTTAAGAATTTTGTTTTAAATAAAGACATCAAAATATTAAGCTAACATTTAAAAAGAGCTTGGAGAAGTTGAGGATTCACCACAAGTGGAACAAAACTTGTCAAGAAATGTTTCATTTTGCAAATTTTGCTTTGCAATGAATAGGAAGGGGACTATTACTTTACCAAAGAAATAGATTCAGTACAGTTATGGTATCAAACATCAAGTACAGTTATAGTACCAAACAAAACATGTTTAATAGTAGAGAAATTAAACATGGGTTAAGTGCAGGTGTAGCTTGCAATGTATTCCTATAATCCAGAAAACTCTCTTTGCTCTTCTCTTCAATAGAGACAATTGTTCAATTTATTTAAATTTGAACTTGTTTTTTAGTAGTCCTAGAACCTGTTGATGTGATGGTAACCTTCTTGATGGTGGGTGGAATTTGAGTTGTCAGTTTCTTTGGTTTTCAGTCATTTTTCCAAAGAAATGTTTGGAGGTGGGCCTGGAGAGGATATCTAAAGCTGAAGGTACAGAAGTGTTGTTCTGCATTGGAAAGTGGCCTAAACAGGTACATCATCTCAGGGACATCACTGAAATCAAAGGACTTCCAGAAAATATTATGCTATTGCTACTAATCCTTGCTACTTATTTTGGTATTACAGCATACATTCCCCATTCTTGCAGCCAACTCCACATAAGGTGTGTAAAGATGAAAGGGAACAAAGTAATTTCACATTTTTTTAAGCATGCTTGAAGATCAGCTCCTTCGTTCTCTTCAGATCCTTACAGTGGTGGCCAGGTGCCTTATAGCTTCCACAGAAAAAGGATAGATGACAGATAAAAATGTATTTTTCTTCAAGACCATTCTAGCTCTTACTGTTCTGCAGGTGTTTACTATTGTCTGAATATATTTATTCAGTTACCTGAATATCATGTTGAACATTTGGTGCTCCATAATTTATAAAAATTATATTAGTGTATGTGGTATGTGTATGCATGATATATTATCCTGAACATCAAATATATAATATATTAATACTCTGAGCTTTGTCTTATCCCAAAATACTCATTTACCTGCCCCTGATGACCAAAAAATGGCTTGAATGCAAATTTTTATTTCTAACTTTTATCGATCACATGCAATAACCATGCCCATTACAATTTAATTAGATTTGAGCTCTTTAAGCACTGATACAAGACTACATATACCACAGTCTGTGATATAAAATATTGCTTCGTAAATGCAGTGAAAATGTACTAAGAAACACAAAGAAATTAAAGAAAATAAAGAAATATAAATATTCTTTAGAGTTCTTGTGGATAAGCCTTTAATGTGTACATGTTCTGCCAACAAGATTTCTCTTACTGCAGGTTTCATTTCATAAATAAAATAGAAATCATGCAGGGAAGTAATTTTTATACACCACCTATTTCCTTCAAAATATTCCAACCCCTCTGTTTTTTGTATATCTATTATACAATGGGAGTTGTGAGTAACAAAAACAAGAAGCATTTGAAATAAAGTTTGGGCATGCTTTTCTTACACTGTTCATTAATAAGTCCAAAAAAACTATCAAAAATTCCTTGTGACCCTTTGCTGGACTATTAGTCAGTCACCCAAATTTTGGCTGAACTAACTCAGAAAGAGATTTTTGCTTTTTCTGTTGATACATGAGATGTACAAACAGCTGTGAGAATAAACATAAACTTCTGGAAACAACCCTCTTCCTATAACCCATTATTCTGGGGAAAAAAGCCATCACCTGCTCTAACATACAGTGCTGAGTGGCCATCCTTTCTTTGTACCACTAGATCAGATAAAGCTCCAATAAATTTAAAAGAAAACACCTCAATTAATGATGGAATCAAACTACTTAACCAAATAGCAAACTATATTAATATTGAAACTTACCCTGATGCTGACTTTTGAGATTTGAAAACCAAAATGAGAACATGGTAAGGAGGGAATGTATTACTTCAGTGGTGTTCTTTCTAGTCTGACTTTTCACTGATCAGGGCAACTCAGAAGATGGTAATTTCAAAGCCACACATTCACAATTCTTGTCCTTCACTGTATGCCGTAAATTTCAGGATATAATAAATTTTAAGAGGTATCAATGCTTGGTGTGATATAAGTGAAATATTTTAATACCTATCTCAGATGAGGTCACCACAAAACTAAAGAAGAAATATGAGATTAGTGTAACTAAATGAAAAGTTTGTTTAAAAATATATGGAAAAAGAGGATTTTGCTGTAGAACCTACTTGTTCAACCAACTTTTCACTGTAATGATAACTGTAAGCAGTTTTCCACCTCCAATCATTTTCTATTGTAAACTCCCATGTTTACTTGCACAATTTATAGGAACATTTTCTATGTGAGAGAAAGTGCAGTCTCACACTACAGTGAGGCAAATGCAGAGAGTTTCATTCCATAAATTTATTGTTTCCACCGGAAAGTCTTGCATCTACATTTTCTCTGTAATGTGGCAGGTTGTTCCTGATAAAAAATGATTGTAACATCAGACTCAAGAGGATTTCACACAATTTTGAGTGAGGCAGATTTCCTTTTACACTTGATTTATGATCTTCATTCTACTTTGACACCAAGACAGTCAAGATGTGCACTTGGTAAATCTGAAATCTCTGAAAGCGCGATTGGAAAGTCCCAAATCCAGACTGAATGGGGCAAGTCTACTAATGCCCACCACTGTGGCTTCCAAAGTGTTTTGAGGTAAGGACATTTTCTCTTTTTTTTTTTAATAACAACAATAATAAAGCTGTAAATGGGATGCCCAGAGAAGCTGTGAAATCTCTGTCTTTGGAGATTCTGGAAACCTGACTGTACAATTTATCCTTGTTTGGTTCAGAGGTCACTAAGTTATAGTTCTCTGCAGGTGACAAAGTTGATTGTCCAACCTTGGTCTCCCTATGACTGAACAGCAGAAAGCCAAGAGACCGAGTGGTCTCTGTTACTTCTCCCACTGTTAGAATGGTAGCTGAGGGTTGCTCTGGACATTCAGCTCTGGAGGGGCTGTGGGAGATTATGCTGTCCTATCTTTCCATCAAACAACCCCACAGACATGTCTAGCCCTCAGTTCCTGGGTCATTCACTATCAGAACTTCTGATTTCTCAGATCTCAGAGAACAATCTTTTCTTACCTGCTCTCACCTCCTGTCTTCCTCCTTTACTACCCCTTTCCTTCTTCTGTCCTAGCCTGTGGATTAACCAAGAAAATGAGGCATCGTAACCCATTATGGTCTTCTACATTGATATCACCTTAGAGGAAACAACAAATCTTTGAACCCTGCCCCCTAAATCCTTCCATTTAAAGACCATATCATCAAGTTGGACATCCCACTGCCAAAGATTTTGTTGCCCCCTCTAGACAGAAGTATCCCATTCCTCCTTGATAGGCTATAATAATCAAAGAATGTCCCGTTGTAAAAGCTAAAATCCTCAAGACAGCACCAGCCACTAAGCCAGAAGTTTGTTTGCATAACATGTCTATTTCTGGCTGCACCCTTCTCTCTAACTGGTAAAATGCAAGAAAAGATAACTTGGGTACCAATACTTTTGTTGTACATACAGAGCTTTGAAATTTTCTTTGATTTTGTCCAGGTTCTGGCTTGCACAGTGTCATTTATTCCCACATGAAAGGGTAGCAATGGACAGAAGTCTGTGCTCTTGACAAGCTGTAGCACCCTCTTGACAACGTCTCGGACCTTAGCTCCCAGAAGGCAGCACACCTCTCATGACTCCCTGTCAGAATGGCAGATGGGCTCCTGAGTGCCCTTTAACAGAGAATTGCCCCCTCATTGTTTCTTTTTGCAGTGTATACATCCAAAATATCTGCAAGGTAAGAAGCATTTTTGTCCCCATTTCTGACCAGAGAATTGAAGCAATGGGAGATTAAGTGAATTGTCCAAAGTGATACAGGTAGTAAGGAATAAATCCTAGTCTCTGACACCAACTCAGTGCTTTAGTAATCCTCTCAGTTACAGTTGCTATAAAAAAATAAGCCTGATCCCTTGTAAATATTGACTAGACCTCCAGATGTATAATCCTGCTTGAATGTGTAATGTCTGTTTCATTGGCTGGAGAATGGAAAGCCAGCTAACTACATGAAGACATCATTATAACACTTTAATAGAGCCCATGACCACACTGGATAGTACTCACACTCTGCTGTTGCTGCCCTGTACAGCCACAGTAAAGACAGGTCAGAATCTGCAGAGGTGTAAAGTTGTAGATTCTTCTTCTACCAAGATGTTAAATAATGGCTTCGAAATTTAGTGCACATATAAAAGATTGTATTTGTACATATACTAAACACAGTACTCAGGAGTTTTTAATATTTTGAAACAACTACTTATTACACCTTAAAACACTGCCTTCATGAGCTAAAGGCAAAGGCCTACACATTTGGTCTGAAGTTCTAGCAGGTCATGGATAACAGAGAAAAGCAAAAAATAATCAATTTTATGTAAATAAGATGTACCTATGGTTTCATGGGACTGATTAGTTATTGCCAAAATATTTTCATGTAAACCTCTGGTATTTAATCTTGAGGTATATATATACACAGAGAATGCTCAAATTTTGCTCAGGTTATGACAACAGAGGCCACAAAAATACTCATGAAGGCAAAATCAACAGAAGAATTTCTGAAGTGCANCCTAGATAGGATATATTCATGCATTTTGAGAATAGTGACAAAAGGGAAAAGTATAACAAATTTTAAAATACTTTAAAGTTTTTTCAGTTTGATGTTTATAAGTGGTGTTCAACAGTAATGTTAGTTATTTGATCTCTAAGCTTTGCTAAACAGTTCATATTTAGCCAACCAGAATAAATATCCAGCGGTTCAGAAAGGTTAACTATACAATGTACTGTGACAGGATATTTCACCACATATTAATAAAATCTCACTGTTTGCTTTCTCTTCCACCAAGTATTTTCATTTTAATTCCCAAAAGCTTCTGCTGTTTCTTTGTTGTTCCTTTATTCTCTGATTTACTCTGGAACTCATCCCCAGTCATAAGAGGGGTTATTACAGCAGCTGTTTTACCCCCTAACACAGGAGGAACACCATGTCAATGGATCTCTTCATGTTCTTCCTCCACAATTTATTAATTCAGATAAAATAGTGGAAAGTCACAAAGTCACACAGCACAAAAACTCTTGTCATGATAAATATGGGTTGCAAGGGTCTCAATGTCTTGCATTCCATACTGTTTTTTCTGCTGTTAGACTCAATCTCTGCACTCCTTCTGTCCCACAGCTCACCACCGCTATTGAAAGCTGAGCTCTTTATACATCCTCATTACCAATACTCCCTTCTCACATCTTCTCACCAAAAGCAGACACCTGAACATGCCTGCCCCAGCTCCTTCAGGCTGTCACAACCAACCCCACCTCATTACCAGCACAAACCAATAAACCTTAAAGACTCAGGTGTGATTTTGTCTGCTCCAGAGGGGTTCATCAGCCTACTCAGAACTGCTCATATAGAATGAAAACAGAACAGACATATGAAAAGGGGAAACTGGGGATAAAGAAAAGGCAAACCAAGGCAAATTTAAGGCTAAAATAAACAGTAGAAATATGGCTTTTTTAGTGCCGTGTACCAAAACAGACTAACTTGAAATATGCTAAGATTACCTGTAATCGTGGAAAATGTTAAATTGACTAGCAACTGAAATTTATCTTGAAATTTGTCTGGAAACTACTTTGTGATTCACTTCTCCACCAGTCATGCTGAGGGGTGTAATATCTATCCTTCTTTACAAAGAGTTTAAGAATTGCTTTAAGATTTTCTCATTAAACCAACAATTATTGGAATAATTCCATTATTGGAATAGTAGAAATCTCTGTGTTACAGCAGAGAACCTAAGTGCTAGAAATATCTTGGAGGAATGGAGAGAAAAGGGAATGACACCATGCAAGGATGCTGTGATGCAACCAACAGATTAATGAAAAATAGTGCAAGTTACCAGCAATAGCATATTAACCATCCTCCTTGAAACCTCACTAAAAGTATCTCCAGTTCAAAACTAAAATGTTAAATGCTGTTCTTTCCAAATCAACATAATCTGCAAAGTTATAAAAGACTCATTTCTGTGGGAGAGAAAACTCCAAAAGATCCTAGCACGTTAGGTGGTAAGGTATTAGAACGGACAGGTAACTTTCCAGGTTTCAGCGCAGCAGACACAACTCTGCATTTGGCCTAATCTACTCAGTAGCATTTCCCTGAACACGATAAACAACAAGACATTCTGCCTTCATGTGTTTCCTTACACCTGCTGTGGGGAGAAAACAAGACCAAGAAAATAACTGAATGGTGGGAATTTTCTCTGTGTAAAGAAGGGATTGTTATCAACAGCTATAGCTTGAAAGCAACAGGTTGAAATTTTTTCAACAGCCATTCTTCTGGGAGAAAATTCTATTTCCCCTGAACTAAAATTTTCAAAACTAACACAGCAGGAATTTGTCATTGGAAAGAGTCTTTAGGTATATTGGCTTTTTTATCCACAACAAAAGAAAAGAGACCTCACCCAGAGCAGTCATAGCTCAGTAGTTTTACCTGCATAAATGGGTCCTTAGTTTAAGCTCCTTTTTATTCCCAGCCCAGAAAAGGACATTTTTACATCCCAGCTGAGTATCCTGGCTATGGAAATAGGATCAATCATACCCTTTCTTCTGCACAGTGATATTCTATATAAATAATCCAGTGAGCCAGCTACTTAAAGGCTGACCCAATGGTAGCTGTATTTCCTTAAGAAGCAAGAAACAGAGACACAAGACCCCTCTATGACAAATATTTAGTTTTCTATCTGATGTGAAATAATTCCACTAAAACAACTTGGAAAAGGACACTATACTCTGCCAGCTACCATACATATCTAGTCAGCAGGAAAGACCTTGCTTGTCTTGTTCCATCTATAGGTATACACTAAAGAAAGAAAAACAGAGTAATGGATACCTTTTTGTTCTAGCATACTGCTTTTCTCACTATAAAGGCTAAAAAAGTTTGTATGGGAAATAAGGGAGAAGGTTTTAGCTAGAACTATTTATTGATGACAGTGATAGATATTTTTTCACCAATTTTTAAATCAAGATGTGGTCTAAGTTCAAGCAGTTATTATTCAGGGGATTCTCATGGCCAAGTCTGTCAGGAGGGCTTATTAGGTGGTTCCAGTAATTTCTCTGGGCTGTGTAAGTTTAGAATTTATGAAGATGACACAATTCAAGAAGGCAAGTCAGCAGCAAAGGACAGTGAAGTAGCTTGGAGTGACCAACTGAGCTGGTTGCATGGTTAGGCCATTAGTTCTGAAAAAGACGCATAATAACATTCAGACAGTGGCCACAGTCCCTCCAGATTTCAGGATAAACATCTACCCTGAACAACTACATGAGATTTTGGACAGAAAAAGATCTTGTGGGCTTCTCCACAAATCCAAGAGAGCAAAATCAGTTCTTTTCTTCCAAGGCTGTTTGCTATTTAGGCAGCCAGAGCTGCAATATAAAGTTCTACTCATCTATGAAGTTTTTTGTAACCTCAATATTATCCTTAAATTGAAATTGACTCAATACTGTCAAGTCACCAGTATTTCAACCAGATTTTATAGCAGAGAACAACAGCAAAGAGCATGAAATTCTTATTCTAGATATCTACCATCTAGCCTGTCCTAAGCAGACTCACTGTCTGAACTCCATTATATTCTTGGGGAGATAATCAATATAGTTAATGGAGTTTAAAGAACAATTCATCTGATCAAATTTAGGACAAGATGAACTTCTCTCTAGATGCCATTGACTGTATTGGCTATATCTTCATTGACACTAATGGGATTTATATAATTAATTCAAATATGGCCAGATGTATTGCATGTAACCAAGGCAAAAAGAATCTTGACTAGACCCTTTCCATTATGTGCATAATGAAAATACTCACAGCTGCATTAGACAGTGTACATGATATTGCTGCACAAGACGTTTTTTGTTTAAATCTCTTTGTTTCATCTGAAATTGAACCAAAGACTGCCCTCAGCCTTTATCACGGCTAAGAAGTTGAGAGCAAGCAGACATATTGCTAATAGTACTGTTCCCTGTGTGACATGGTGTGAAAGAACTGCAGTATCTTAGCAATGCTATACTGGCTGGCCATCTAGGTTCGAGCAGATTACTGCCTTTGATGCGTGTGTGGATATGAATAAGTATGCATCCCTAGAAATTAAGCTGTATCCTTGTCTGCTGATAGCAATATGCCCAATTCAGTAACACAAGAGCAACTGGACTTCAGAGTTGGAATTTTCAAACATTCGACTGTTCTAACCTACACTGATTAGAATTGCGAATTTTGGATCTTCAGTATTCTACTCTTACTTGCCTTAGATTATAAAACACGTCTAGTTATGTGTGACGTAATGCAATTATTTCAAAATAAATTTGAATCCAAACAGATGAGTATAAGAATCTAAATAGAGAAAGAAAAAAACAAACAAAAAAGAACTAAAAACCTATGGATCTTTTAGAAGGATCTACATGCCAAAATATTTTAAAGAATGCTAGAAGGTGAAAAGTTTCTTGTAATAAGTGTTCTCATAAAGTATATGCAAATGTTCACTTTAATGAATAAAAGATTATTAAATTCTTTTGTACCCTGAATCCATGTTTGGCTCGACCTTATCTCATTAAGAACTTGGTGCTGAAATAATATCTGCCAGATGGCATAATAATTCTGGGTCCAAGGAGCATGGGCTAATTCCTTCAGGTGAAATGTTTTCAGCTGGGACATAACAGAAGTGGTCTCCTACTACCTATAAAATTTGTTTAACAGATACCGATAGCTTGTCTAAAAATACATTCGTACAGTTCAGTCTAATTCCAATACTTTAACTGATAGGAACACAATTTCAAATGACCAGCTGGGACATTCCATTTTATTTCTTGTTATTGATTCTGGCAGGAAGAATAATCTGTGAGTTTTTCTCAAAAATTCAGTAATACAAAATAGTTGCTTTCTACAGAATTATAGGGAACATGGATCTTTTTGATTGCATATCACAGTAAAATTTTGGTTTCAATATTGACAATATTTCCGTAAATTCCACATTTTCAAAAATTCAGTTCCACTCTGGGCATACATTATTTACTGGTAAAAGTAAGCAAAAGGACATCTTTTCTCCAAAAACATAGGACAACCTTCAGTTCCTGTGTGATATGGCAGTAAGGAGATTTATTGTAGTTTTACAGTTGAATATATGAAACTTGCAGGTGCAGACCATAAGATATAAGACCATAAGATATGTCATTTTGAAAGGGATTTATGCCATTCTGAACATGTAGTTATGAATAAGCACGACTGCTGTATATATGCAAACTAGAAGCAAAAGGATAAAGAAACTCCATTTGAGTTTTCAAAACCATAGGGAAGTAAAAAAAGCACATCAAGCTATTTTTGACATGATACAAAATTACAGACCTCATCAGTTTTATCTTTATTTGAGTCATGATATGGAATTATCATTGGTTTAGGAATGGTTTAAGAATGGTATTCCCTAACTTAGTACTCTAACTACAAAGAAAACCACAAACCCTCTCCCCCTCTGGTGGGAGACAAAAGGCAGAGATCACAAGTTGAGATAAGAACGACTTACTGAAAAAGGAAATGAGAAAAGAAAATGAACAGTAGCAGCAACAATGCTTATAACAGAAAGTGTACAAAAGAGAGGGTGATTTACATGAAAAATGGGGACTCAGCCTGCCCCAAGGCAGTTTGACCCAAGACAAAGAACTTGGCTAAAGTGTTCCCCACCCTGCCACACTTTGTTCCCCCGGAAAGCTATGCCCATCTTCCCAGAAGCAGATTCCCTTCATTCTGCCCCAGGGGTGATGCATTTGCCATGGAATAACAAACCCTGATGTACCCACAGGGCTCCAAGGCAGCCATTCACAGCTACTGTGAAAAAAATTCACCCTGTCCTGGCTAAACCCAGAACAGGAAGCACAGCGGTGCCAGGTGGATTACATAGGCTGTCCTGAGTAGTGAAATTATGGGAAGAAGTAAATTAAAAATAAAAACTAAGTAAGAATAAAGGCAGAAATGTAATTTTAAAAGTCCGTGTGGAAAAAAAAGCTGCCAAAAAGTCCTGTATGAGCAACAATGACAGTCCTATTATCCCGTACAACCTCTCTTCCACTTGACAGTCAGCCCAAGGACACGAACACTGAAAACAGTTCCATGCAAATGTCAGAAAAGAGTTGAGGACCTTTTTCTGGATGCCAACTCAGAACAATGGGCTAGTTGTGCAAGACTATAACTTGAACTATAAGCCCTTGCTTATAGAAAGTATGTGTTTTAATATGGCAATAGGGCAGTACAATATTTATTGAAGTACAATATTTATCGAACTACAATATTTATTGGCCATCCTGAGTGACTCAAAACCTGAGCTTTTAAACAGTATTGTGGAAGAGCTGTTTACCAGGAAGCATCCATTTTGACTCAGCAAAATTATTTTCTTTGTCAGTCAGCCGGTTCTCAGACAGAATGATAATGCTCAGAAAGGAGCTTCACAGATTTGCTTTAAATACCAGAGAAACCCTGTATAGAATATCAGTGGGCCTCTACAGGATCAAAAACTAAACACAATAAATCCATTCAGGTCTTCTAAAGAATTGTAGCCTACATTATCATGGCCAGGAATTAGAAGCTGTCAGACCATAGTCATTGGCTATAAAGCCACATCAGTATCTTTTGTATTGTGGCTCCACTAGGTAAAACTATGCTATTACCCACATGTATGATCATATAGAACCTCAACATCTCAATAATAGTAAGAGATTTGCAGAAGTGCTTTATTTTCTCCTTTTTCTTTTTTTTAGTTGTCTGTCTGTGTATGTTTAACAGCATTGTGTTGGTCTTAAGTTTCATTCTTCATGCTTTGGGAGTAACACAAAGTAACCAGAACTGAAAGTCAGCAAACAGCAGGGAAATGTTTTCAAAGCAGGAGAAACAAAGAAGATATTTTTGATCATATTTTTGACCTGTCCCAGTGACCCTGTGGAGCACAGCACAAAACTTCATGAAAAGAAATATTTGTTTTAAAATGTCTCTGAATCCCAGGATGTTATAGTAGAAATTGTAGGGTGGTATTTTTTTACAAGTCTCTTCATGGTGTTAACTGTAGTCAAGATCTAGAGTCTAATCTTAGCATCAATGTTTTATACCAATCTTAAGCATTATACTCATTGTAGTGCCTCACAGATCTTACCTACAAAAATCTAATTTTCAGCATGGTCACACAGCATTCAGTCAGCTTAGCATGGGGATGTACTCTTAGTTTGATGATGTTTCTTTAACATTAGCTACATTACCAAAAAGTGCTGTGCATTTCCAAATGTTAAGTTTCCACAGTTGTAAACACCAAAAGAATCAATTCCATGCGCAGAATTGCAGATTGAATAGTGGTATGAAATCACATTAATCCTTCTGCATTGATGTACACTTTCTTTATCCAGCAACAGCAATCACCCTAGCAGGGAAGACAGTAATAGCAGATCTTCTGACACTCAGAGAGTTCAGCCACAATCTGTGAGGTTTAGCAGAGATCAACCCTGGAATCTCTGAAGCCAAATTAGAACATAAGACAAACTAGTTTTGTTTCAACTCTCAGCTTCCCGAGTTTTTCTCAGTTTTCTTTACAGCATTTATAGACTCAGTCTTCCTGTACCTAAGACCTTTCAATTCCATAATCCTCCCTCTAGCTGTATGCTCTGTAACCTCTGAATGCAAATCAAGGGACCTCAGCTGGTGAGTCTGGCTGGCTGCTAAACAGTCTTCTCATGCTCCTGTTAAAGTCCCAATGTGTTACGTAGAAAATGCTCCCTAATTCACTTGTAGCTACCTTACATTTTAGAAAAGATCATGGTGCGAAGAATTTCCACCAAACCACTTCAGACTTGTCTATTTCTGCAGAGATATTTAGGTTTGAATACATAAATATCAATTTTATAAGTGGAGAAGAGCAAAGAGGAATTCCACAGGACTTTGGACCTGGTTCATACCAGTTCATCTGGTAGGCCAGAGAACACCTTCGTGTCTGCCCCTCACTCCTGACCAAGCATATGAGCATAGTACAGCTGTAAATTTGAATTTTTTTTTTTATTTTATGTGAAAAATTTTAGATTTGGTTAATTTTCACCAATCAAGCATAAATCCTCCACAATGTCAATTAATAAAGAAAGAGAATCAAGTAGAAACATTTGACAGCTCAGAGGACAGCTAATGGAATTTATGTATTGTGTAAGTCAAACGTTAACTATAAGAAATTTCTGCATTCTGTTAACTTTGTTTCAAATTTTTCTCTCCTCTTTCTTGCATTTACTTGAGTCCTAGTAAATTTTGCTGCCCTAGGGCAACAAAAAAAGCTGATGAACATCAGCAATCTGAGTCCATGCAGGCCATTTTGGAATAACTCTCAGAAGACTAGGAACACACAGATCGTAAGATTGGCCATGGCCAGGGGAATTTGCACAGATCCCTACTCAGCAGAGGTGATTTTTCCAGTCTGAGTTTTCTGCTGCAAATGCTGAATGCCTTGCTCAGCTGTTTATTAGAGTCAGAAGTTAGCAAGTTCTTTGCAGATCCTGCAAAATATTTTGAGTTTATCTGGATGGTGCAATAGGATCTCTACAGAATGGATCTCTAGATAGTATTGATGACTGGTCCCACACACTGTCAGAATGAATGTGCAAAAACTACAGCTGAATATAGATATCATGGTTGATTGGTTGGTTTGTGTTTTTTTCTTCCAAATTCTATAAGATCTAAGACATTTTCCTCACTGAGGAAAAGGATAGTTGAGCCATTTTCAGCCCAATGTGAACAATGAAGCAGACAAATATTCCTCCCCAGAAGGAGGAAAAGTGTCATTTTCTTGAAGGCTAGAGGAGGTCAAATTTATGTCTTCATCATGTATAATACAAGGGGGATTTTATGGATATTTGAGTACCTAAAAAATTATAACAGAAGTGTCCATGTTCTTTATGAACAAGTTGATTTTGGAAATGATGACACTGTTGGGAGGTCTAGCTTGCCGGCTACTGACCTCCACTCCTGGGGAAGAGAGATGATGCTGCTCAGGGCTTTTTGGGTCTGTTGACCCTGAATGATGGTGTCCAGATGAAGCCCCACCATGTAAAATAGGAACATAAATTAACATAGTTCTTATAGGGTGTCAAGAGCATTTATTTTTTGGGGGTGGTTTTCTGGCCTGTTCCAGTAGGGGAAAGAGAGAACATCCCTGTCCTGTTGATCTTTATGGAACGTCACCAAATTTCTTACTCTCAGTCTATTCTGCAGTGGCTGCTTACTTACCATGAACCTAAATGTCTTCAGAACTACCCCAAACTGAGTAGTCAAAGGACTCAAAAGCTATAAAAGAGAATTGATAGGAAAAGGGATCATAGATGCATATTTACACAATTCACACACAAGATGTAAAGTATGAACACCTGAATCTTATTCTCTGACAAGATCAGACTGAAATACATTTATATAAAATGTGTGGAGACATTTATTTAGCAACTAGCAAGTAGAATATTTTGATCTGCCTCATGCAGTCTTAGGACTCACTAACTATACAGGCTGACATTCCCACAGGCAGCAAAAGCTACTCTTGTCAACAGCTTACATACATATGTCCTTTTGCATAGATGCATTACTTTGTTTGTGGTGGGACTAAAAGGATATGGAAGTAAAAGAGTGCATATATTTCAGAAGATAAAAGCAATGTATCTAAGTTCAACAACTATCTGCTTCTGATTTTAAAAAAATACTATCTTGATGTTTTCCTATGTCACCAAACATCTCTTTTATCCTTGCTTTTCTTCCGCTACTTGCAAGACAAAACATCTCTTTTCTAATAGTATTAAAGAAACAAGAATCTCACTGGTTTTAACCAGGGGAAAGGATGGACAAGTTATTGTATACTTGAAATTCCCAGTGAGAATTTTGACAGAAACAAGGAGAAGGTTAATTTCACTGTCTTGTCAGCAGGCTTCCTTCACCCCACAGTGAAAATTCCAGAACAGAACAGTAAGACCCAAATAACAAGGCAAATCATAATAATGATAACAAATAAATAATGGTGTTAAGACATATTCCAGTCATCTCTTCTGCTTTTTATTTTGCCAGAGGCATTCTACTTTTTTTTTCTATTCAAATAAAACAAATTAAAAGTAACAATATTTTTTATCAGCTTTGAAAATATTACTTTAAAAAATGGATCCTTCTCAGCAATTTTATTAAAATAAAGTTGAATATCTTATGCTTTTAAAAGTGGAAATGATTCCATGCTTTTAATTTCTTTCTGAAGTAACGAATTGCACAGCACCAGAATGCTGCCTACCATTACTGGTTCTGGCCTTAGGGAATGTTACTTTATTACCTTTCCAAACCATACTTCAGAGGAATTAATTAATTGATGCTCTTAGCAGCCTCATCCTGACAAAAACATATGATACTCAAATGTTAAACATGGAAGCTAAGATGAAACTGTCAGGAGAAGGCTGAAAGTGGTTATTAATATGGGTTTTGATAAATATCTTCTCAGGCTCACACTGTGCCTCGTCTACTTTCATCTTGGAAAGTAGTTAATCTGATTGATGAAGATCCTGTTTCAGATTGTCTCCATGCTGAGTTTAATAACTGCTTCTTTTTTTTCTCAAATATAAAAAGTCCCTTATTGCAAGGCAAAAAAGCTTTGCACTGGCATATTTTGCAATCATGTAAGAAGCCTAACAGTGAAACACTTGGGTTTTTTCACATTCCATGCTTGAACAGTGTTGCTTAATTACCACACCATTCCATACATGACAGTCCACTCCCTCCTCTCTGAGTGCTTTGCAAAGCAGACTCTGATAAGAAAACTGTCAAATGCTGCTAATGTTAAGCCTTCAGGCTTAAAAGAGTAAGCTCATCATGGCATCCTATCAGGCCTCCAGCACAAAGGGGCAACACAGCAAGCCAGTTTTGTGTCATTGCTAACATTGCAGTGCTAAAAATGAGCAAGCAGGGGGTTTTGTTATTATTTAAATTGTTCTGTTTTAAACATATAGTCATGGTTGCCAATATGAATAGAAAAGTGTACAGATTAACATCTGCAGATGCATTACAATACAGAAACAAAACTTCAAAATAGAGTATATATTTTAGAAGAGAACTTCAAATATTATCTAAGCAACTAGTTCTACAGATAAGCTTGGATAATACTGAGGGCTAATGCAGTACTGAGGAACAGGTTGTATCCACAGAGCCAAGACTGCAGCCCTTTAGGAAATTGTCTGGGAAATGTTATTTTGTGTGAAAATACTGACTCATCAGAAAATAAATTTAGAAAGGTTCAGTTTCTGCTGCCTTTTGTTCCAAAAACTGTGTAACAGAAGGTTCTTCTTTTTGTGTGTTTTTTTCTGAAAGAGCTCTTTATTTATGATTTTAGCTGCTTTTCCTAATTAAAAACATGAAGGGAAAATATATCTAAGTAAATGTAAAAACTGTTCCAATTCACTGAAACTTCGTTTTTATACTGGTACCATGCAAATATTTCTGAAAGGGCAGCAAAAATTTTTTCATTCTGTAAAGAATTACAATGTATTAGGGCAGAGTGCCCTGAAGTCTTCTCTTAACAATGTAGGCAAACTCAGTTTTGTTCCTGCAAGACAGAGGGATCTACAGGGAGCATAGTGCCCCTTGTTCCAGCAGCTGAGGCCATAGCAGAGTTCTGAGGAGGGACAGAGTGTGTGAATCCGTGTAGAGTGAAGGGAAAACACCTGAAGGGCCAGGCTGGGCTTTCCTTGCAGTAGTGCTATGGAACAGGCAAGGTGAGAATTGAAACTGGACAGATTTTCTCCCTTTCCCCACATACCCAAACCCCTTACCGGTGGGATTGGTGGTACTGAAGAATATGGTTTTCCAGGGCCTAAACACCAATAAAGGAAATAGGAAAGACATACTACATCTACTGTTTGTCAGTTCCCACATGGCAGCTAGGGCTGTTCCTTCCTTTCCCAGGCAGGGAAGGCAGCAGTATTTACTGGGAGGGAAGCTGCGCCACTGCCTGCAGATGCCACACACCCTGTGGCATACCAGAGGGAATCTGAGTTTGCTGCCAGTCAAAAGACTGATGAAATCTCTGTCTCTTTTGAAATGGAGGGAAAGCTTCTCACATACCCTGACTCCAGCAGAGCACTGACTAAAACATCGCACTACCTGAACGCTTTCTCAAAAAACGAGAAGTGGAGGGAAATGGAGGGGAAAACAAAAATACTCACTCTCCTGAAAGTTAATGTCTTGATAGGCATATAATAGAACATGATTAAATGGTACTTTTTCAGTGTTATTTTATTAGATTATGCTGCTCATAACAATTTTAAATATCACCCGAGTGTCTTGAGTGCTGCATCATTTTAGGTGTACTTTCCCAGGGGAACAGCACTCTGAGCCAACTGCCAGCAAATCTAGAACACAAACTTTGCAGGAAGGACTGGAAATGCTCAGGCTGACTAACTTCCTAGGAGCAGCTGGTGGATTTTCACTCCAAATTGGTGTGGCTTGTTTTGTTTTGTTTTGCTTTGTGATAAGTTACAGACACTGCAAGAAAGAGAAATCAACTGATCAAGGACCAAACAGAGACTATTTCATGTCAAAATGGAAATAAAATCACACTGGACTTGATTTTAAAAAAAGAAATATGTCAAAAAAACAGTATTTTTATAATTATGCTGACTCCAATTTTCTTTTGCACTCTGACTTTTTTATGGAGGACAATAAGAAACTGTATATCTGCTATTGGGAATTATGTTTGCATGTGTGTCCCAGTAGGAGAAAAGCAGATGTGGATTTTGTCAAAATGGGCATTGTCACTCATTCCCATAGCAGGACTGATACATTGTGTATCAATAGAGCAGCAGGAGGACTGAAATGAGATAGTCTCATTCATCCATGATTGTAAAGATGAATTGCTAAGCAACAACCTTTCATCCCCAAAAGGATACCCCAAAACCAACTGATTACATTATCAGAACTTTGCTCTCCAAGCTCTTCATGGTCAGCCTATTTTTGCCAACTACAAAAGCGAAATTTATTTTTCAGAAAGGTATTTATAATCTGCACATAGTAGATATGTCCTGCTTGTCTGAGGTCTCCTCAGACATGCTGTAGTTAAGTCTCTCATTTTTATACATTCTTGAAAAAAAGAAGCAACTTAACTCTCTTTTGGTTGAAGTTTAATATAATCAAAAAGGGAGATATGGTTTCCTCTACTGAAAAGCAGAACTATGAGTACTGTGAATACTGAAGGGCATGTAAATAAGTGAGGTTTCCCAGTAAGAGAGAGGCAGAAATCGGGGCAAGGTGAGAGAGGAAAGGAAAAAAGGGAACTTTTAGGTGAGAAAGGAATTCTTGATGGATGGAGATAATAAATTCTTTGGTAGAGCAAATCCAGGCAAAGCTAGTAAAATTAGATATTTTGCATGCAAAATTTAATATTTTTATCCTTCATGGGTATAGAAGGTTTTTGTAGTTTCATTGAAATTTTCCTTCAAATTATGAACACTGTCTTTTATGTGTGGACAGGGAGGGGGAAGGGGAAGTGACAGAAGTGATTCTTCTCATGATGATTCGTAGTAAAGAAATTAGTACAACCATCTTCTCTCCATTAGTTACTGGTATTCTTCTGTCTCTTCCTATAATATTACAGGATATGTAGCAGAAGAAAGCTCAGTGAAGGAGCTCTTAAAATTTCTTAACCATCCATATCACCAGCCGACTAGGTTTTCTCGCTCCATCCACTTATCTCCCGATTTGTTTTATGTATAACTCACTAGTTTTCCTCCCATACCAAGGCTAGTGGGTCTTATTGTACCTGGGAAAGCCATACAATGTGACTTAACTCCTCATCTTGAAATACAGTTTTTATCTGTCAGGCCAGTGCTAAAAGGGAAAATTAGTATCCAGTTCTGGGTCTCCCAATTTAGGAAGGATGTTGATACTCTCAAAGGTGTCCAGAGAAGGGAAACAAGGCTGGTGTCTAGACAAACAAGGGTCTAGAAGGCAAGCCCTAGGAGGAAAGGCTGAGGGAGCTGGGGTTGTTTAGCCTGGAGAGGAGGAGGCTCAGGGGAGACCTTATCACTCTCTACAACTCCCTGAAGGGAGGGTGTAGCCAGGTAAGGATTCATCTCTTCTCCCAGGCAACCACTGGCAGGAAAAAAGGACACAGCCTTAAGCTGCACCATGGGAAGTTTAGGCTGGACATTAGGAACAAATTCTTCACAGAAAGTGATTGGGCAGTGGAATGGGATGCCCAGGAAGGTGGTGGAGTCACTGTCCTTGGAGGTGTTTATAAAAAGACTGGGTGTGGCCCTTAATGTCATGATCTAGTTGACATGGTGGTGTTATGTCATAGGTTGGACTTGATGACCTCAAAGATCTTTTCCAAGCTAATTAATTCTGTGATTCTGTGATTGTTTTGTAAATGAGCACATTCTATTAACGTGGTTAAAACTTGTCTGCTAACAGGAAAACTCAATTGGCTCATCAGTTTGTAGGGGGGTAGGCAGAGGGGGGAGGGTGGTACCAAACCCTGCTCTTTTTTCTTTTCATTGCTTTTCCTACATTTTAATATAAAGAAAACAATAAGTCTTCTGGAAAAATTATAGCTGAGGTTTCATTTATTTGAGAGGAGAGAGATGAAATTTCTACACCAACGCAGTAGCTTTACAAAAAATACAGTACACTGTTGGCAAATTGCTATTAAGAAATGCAGTTTTAAGAATTCCAATTGGTATCAGACTCGTGGCAGTTCTGAGAAGCTGTGAGGATACACATTAGTTACTTTAGCAGCTATGGAAGAAACTCTAGGCCTAAGTGTCTTGCTTTTGTTTGTATCAATCTCTGTGACTGTTAAAGCAATAAGTATGTCTGACATGTTTCATTTCAAAGAAACCTCTTTGTGACTAACAATGAGTTGATCTCATTACCTGTTTCTTGTATCAGTCTGGTGAAAGAGTAAATCTGAAGTTCAATTTGTCAGTCTTTCTTCTTAATCAGTCTGGAAAAAAAAAGTCTTTAAACTAAAGTGACTAATTCAGAAAAAAAGAAATGGAAAACTAGATGTTCTTATCTTTTGAAATCTGGGCTCTAGCTGGAAGCTACATTTTTGTATTAAAATAACTTTTATAAGCCTAAGATATTAACTAGTCTAGAAAGAACATTTATCAAAGCTGCAGTTAGTCTCTGAAAAGCAGTTAAGTTTGAGGAAAATGGAATTAAATATGAAAATTCAGTGCCGCTGTGGAACGATCCCAAAAGCAGTGCATGGTAGTATGAAAGTGCTGGTTTCTATTACAGTAGTTTAGCACATACCACACAGAACAAGTCATTACATAATTATAATTAAAGTTTTTTAGTTGTACTCCCACACTATTATTACTAAAGGCCAAGAATCAAGAAACCTTCACTCATATACGTGAGTCTCCTTCACTAAGGTTTATCACCCTTGGGAATATAGGAATCCACAAGAGAGTGAATCTAAGCACCAGATACTCCCTTGGTTTGCTTCTGTCTTCTATATCATTCCACTTTGTAAAATATGACCATTTAACAATGCATTGTACATGAGCTAAACTTATTGTAAAGAATTTCCGTTTCAAATAAGAGGATAAGAGTACTCTCAAGAGTAGGACACTACTCAAGCAGGATAGTATACAGGTATTATCAAAATAGCAATATTCAAACTGAATCATTGAGTAAGGAACAGTGCAAATGCAATGACTTGAATGAATATAAGAGCAAAAGATAGTGAACAAATTGGGGGGAGGGGGGTGAGGGAAGGGGTAATTTATAGCATCTCTTGAAAGAAAAGAAAAGAGAAGTCCAAGAAGGTGACATCAAAGACAGTCAGTCAAGAAAGGACCTGAAATGGGAAGGCAAAGTGTCTAAGTACAAGAAGTCTCTCAAGGACTATCAAAGAGTTAAAGGTGAGATTAATCACATAACATGAGCTAGAAATAGAAAATGCAACATTTAATATAGAGGTAATGCTTCAAGTGTTCAAACACGCTTATTTAGGAATTTAAGTTTCAAGTTTTGACTAAAAGGAACAAATATACATTTTTCCCTACTTTGTATTATTATATATTGGATATGTTTGAGTCAACTATTTCGTCTTCACAACCACGATGCACAGGAGAGGCTTTTCAGAAATGGAAGTTGAAATGCACATATTTTTGCAAGAATTCAATGGAACGTGTCAGCTTATTCAATTTTTTTTACTTGTTTAAAAAAATGGCTTTGCATTCTGCAATGACCTAAAAAAGCATGGAGAAGAAATCTACATGAAAATGAGTGATGAGTAAAAATTCCATACAACAAAAACAGAGTCCATGTTTGGTGGGGAAGGTTTGCTAAATAAAGCACTGAGCAGCAGCTGTCTGCCCCCTGACAAGTGACCTGGGTGGGGCTGTGTAGCACAGGATTCAATCTGGTACATTTGCTCTACCTTACTTTTTCTTCAGCAAGCCCTGCTTTCAGTTTCTGCCACCCCATCACTTCACTGCCTGTGCTTCACTTAGCAAGCAAATTTGTGCCCTACCCACGGCATAGGTGAGTGGGAATTTCAGCTGGATTTGTTCTTTCCTGCCCTGTCTTTAGCACTTTCCCAACCTTTTTTTATGTTACATCCTGAGACCTGCAAAAAGTTACTACGCATTTTGATTTGGATGCCAAATCATATTTTCTTCTAAAACTTTGGCTTTTTTGCCAAGTTACTTCTCTCATAATAGTCCAAGTTTATAGGGTTTCCAGCATATTCCTGGAAATGAGGCAAGGACAAGGATGGGTTATGTTAAGAGAAATGCAGTCCGTACAAAGAATTTAAACCATTAGAGAGAAAAGAAATAGGAAATTCCAAGACTGTAATTGGAGTGCAGTTATTGTTGTCCCTAAATAAAATTTCTTCATTGGATTTTAAAATGAAGACGTTCCAGTTAAGGACAGCTTTACTTGTGATATTCCGAAATTGGAAACAAAGATGTTCAAGCAGTGTCCTATCTTCACACTGACAATTTCCATGTAGCAGCCCTATGGCAGAATGTATTTTGACAGAAAATTGCCAATGAAACCTTCCTTTGAGAATAGGAATAGGAAACAACTACAACAAAACAAAAAGAAGAATAATATCAACAGAAAACTGGTTTAAATGCATAATTTCACAATTTTACTAAAAATACGTTTTTAGCGTCAGAGACATGAGATTGAGAGAGAACAGTGGAGTTTAGTCCAGCCTCAAATTTAAACTCAAAGCAAAGCAAGTGATGCTGGTTACAGAATTTCTTTCTCTTTGCCAGGAGGAGAATGGTGCTGACTCGATAAATAAGATTTATTCTTCCTCTGTGTCTTAACATTTTCCAACATGCTTTCGTGTTGCACTCTCTCCGTTGATATTCAGCTCAATGTTACATGCAAACATATGATAACCAGAGTGCCAGAGATATGATGGATATTTTTTCTTTGCTTTCTTTTTTCTTTAAAACTGTGTTTTTCCTTGCTCACAAGGTTGCATTCCATTAAATGACCAGTGGTTTATAGAGTTGGTATGTTCATTATCAGTTCCTACCACTTCAGGCAGTATGTGCATTCTTCTCTCCTTCATTCTGTCTTTATCTTAGCTGTTCTTTGTCTTCAGATACCAGGCTCTTGCTAACTGGTGATAGCAGCTGCTTTTATTGTTGTTGTTATTATTATTATTATTATTATTATTATTATTAGTTATTGTTATTATTACAATATAATTTTCCTGAGAATAGTAAACAATACCTTCATATTACTACCTAGGTTTCCTACACACCTTAAAAGGCTAGATGCTTGTATTTATTTTCTGAGGAAAAAAATGGAAAATAAAAAAAGGTTTTTTTCAGTATTAGATCAGTAACCTGATCTCAGAGAAAAGGGAGGCTGAGTCATGATTTCTGAATGCTGAACTCCTGAGATTGGCCATACTGGTGATTAGGAGAAATGTTCCTCAAAGGCAATAGCAAAAAAGAAAAGAAATGATTGTATGCGGTTGATTTACAAGTATGAGAATGAAACAAAGAGGCAGATGGTGGAGAAATATAAGGGCAGGAGAAACTGGATGAACATCAGTATTTACAGGAATGGTGATGAGGGAGAAAGAAACAGGGGCAGTAATGGTAAGTGAGGAACATTGTCTGTGACAGTCAATACTCAATGCGAGCGCTGTTCAATCAATATGCAAAGAAGCAGCTAAAGTGGCTACAGCAAAAGGCTCTGGGAAGAACTGAAAATGGCTGCAGCACATACAGTGTGCATTTGTTAATCAACAAACTGCTGGAGTCGTGCCATCTACTGCAACATGCAAAAGAGCAAAAGAGGCAGGGAGCAGGCAAACAAAGGTTAAGTGACTAAAATGTGATTGATTATAACAAGGCCAGCAAGCAGGTGAGACACAAAGGGAGCTAAGACTGAAGGATGAAAAGCAGAGTTCTTTGTAATGGCAACAGAAAATGCCTAACACATAAACACATAAACACACACACACACACACACACACACACACACACACACATACACACACTCTCTCTCTCACATCTGAAGTCCTGCTCTGCTCAGAACACTTCCAGCCTCACGCCCACCAGAGGAGCTGCAGAATGGCTCAGGCAGGCTGGAAATTTCCCACAATATCCCATCTTTTTTGTCTCTAACTGCTAAAGAGAATTCCCTAGTGCAAATTCTGTCTTGTTCCAGGCATATCCTCAACATTCATACAATACCCCCATTTTAGTCCTATATTAGAGTAGTCAGTAGGAACTATGATTACCTGTTATCACCATATACATTTTATACTGCTTGCAATAATGTGCACTCTGCTCTTTCCATTCCTTTCAATATTCAACACTTAGCTATTTCTTTCGCCTTTTACCTGTCCAGATCTTTACTTTCCTATGTTACTTCCACTCATGGAGCTTGTTTTTATTGTAATATGTAATGAAATAAATACGGTTTGCCAATGGGACAGAGGACACATACAGACAGCAGATTGCAGTCAGTCTCAAAACAGAGAAGAGTAGAAACATTTAGTTAGAGCCTTTAGAGACAAGAACGATAGACACTACTAGATTTCCTCCGGAGACACTGTGACATTTTTCTCTTAAAATTTGTGTTTGTTTGGGATTTTTTACGTATGGGGTAGAGTTGGGGTTTCTTCAGCTTATGCATAAACTGAAATTATTCCCAAAGGAGATATATTATAAGCAAAAGTGAATAGGTTCAATCAATTATATCAGTATTCTGCAACAGGATCTATCAAGAAATTTGTGACCCATAAGTCATATACCTTGTTTGTTTAACAAGACTGCCCAGGATGGATGTTCAGAGGCAATTTCTCAGCAAAATCAGGAATCTGAATATTACCCTTTTAACAGCTGAAGAGGTCATGAAATTATCTGCTCTGAGAAGAAGAATATAGTTAGACTGTGATGGACATAGCCCTTATGAGCTTACAGTACCTTTTCTGCCAAGATGCTGAAATTTTACAGCACATTACACATCTTCGGTAAAAAATATTCAAAACTGATAAAAGGCCCTGAGTTCTTAGCAAATCTGACTTAGTTTTCCCATAGTAATTTGAAGTGGAACACATTTAGAACAGGAAAAATACCATATGTGTTTCTAGGAACAAGTCATACAAAACTTGCTGTATCTGGCCTGAGATAATTTTACACCATGGTACATAGAGTTAAATGTTATAGATTACATATCACTCCCTTTACACTCCTTTAATAGTTAAATAATAGTAAATAATACTATTAATAGTAAATTATAGTAAATTAATATTAATAGTAAAGGGCACAATACAGAATCACATATTTTTCACAGGTATGCTACGCTTGAATATATGATTTAGGTAGAAACACTAGGAAAATTTTTTTCAAATTTCTTTTTTGATGATAAAACAATGAATTATTTTTTATTAAGAAATGAATATGAAACCATGTTTGTACAGACCCTCAAAATGTATTCTTTTCTTAAACTCCATAACTTGGAAAAAAAATTCATTAAATCCACATGCAATCATGTTCTCTAGCGCCTTTTATAGAATTGGCGTTTTCCTGGAGGAATCTTCATGAAAGCATATAAACGACATCTTACTCTCAAAAAGCTTTTAGTATAAAGAAAGAAAAAATGAGCTGTTTTTCTGTGCTGTTTCATACAGTTACACTCAGATATCATTATCAACTAAAACAGTTATTCCACATAATAGATTTATCAATAGACATACTGAGTCTGCATACATCTCCATAACTACCATAAAAAATAGACATCAACATTCAAATAGATCAACATTAGTATATCCTCTTTCACCTGCAAATGAAGAAAAAAAAAGTGTAACACTTAGAAGAATAATCGTTAGCAGTAGTGCTCAGAATACCACAAGCTTCCCATTGAATTTTATATTTTCTATAACATAAACAGTGAGAGTATAAGCTTGTTCATAAATGAAGGGGAAACAGCACTCAATAACAGTAGGTGCACATTGTGTTAGGTTAAGGGCGAAAAAAGCCTTAACAAATGACAAGGAAATTCACACATCTTAAGGAGCTGTTTAGCAGAGTTCCATACAGATGTGCCTACATCTACAGATGTTTGGGAGCCCTCAGTAATGATTTTAAAATTTATTTGTTAATCTCATCCACACTGGACAGAAGGTAAAAACCTCTAAGATCTGATAGAAGAGAAAGACGGCATCAGTGAGTAGTGATAGAGAACTTAGCACTGTTTTGATGTTCCACTATTGCTGGTCACTGGGATTTGGTTCATCAGAGAGCTGTTAGAAGATTCACAGTTGTAGAAAGGCTACAGTACATATTTTCACCCTAGTAAACATCACATAATACAACTGCTAAATCCAAACCCAAAGGAAATTGAATTGGATTATTCACATTTACAGAGCAAGTTTTTAGAGATCACTGCTCTTTATTTATTAACATAACTATGAATTTCTGCAGCCTGAGCAGAAGTAACTTCTTGAGTAATATGGTGCAGCAGTAGCGACTTTACAATGCCATGTGGAGGTGAAGAGATCTAGACAGAGGCCAGGGATTTGTAGGACACTGCCAAAAAGGGGAGCCTTTCCTAAAGGAAACGTTACTGGAAAAGGACTCCTAGAAGGACAGATTACCTGGTCAATTTAACTCCCACAAGGAAAAGTTCTCAAGTGAATGGGAAATGTAACATAGTCAGCCTCAGTGAGAAATTTTTACAGAAGGAAAAGTGCTAGTTACTGGAGGAGGATTTCCTTCATATAAGTATACATATCTGCATCATTGTAAATTGAGTTTACCCAGCTGCTGTGATATGGATTAAGGTACTGGAGTTTAAGGGTTTAGACTTTATTCAATTAGTCCACTATGTTTCAACACTGAAGAAGCTGTATGTTGGAAAGGGAGTGGGGAGAGGTAGTTTCATGCCAGCTGCTTTGATACAGAAAGGGCTGAGAGGGAGTTTTCCATGCTCATCTCCACAGGTCTGAACCCTTTATATAAAGTGAGAAGGTGACATTAAAAAGACATTTGTGTGGGCTGGCAAGAAAGAAAATTATGAAACCAGACAGAGGTCTGGAGATATAATTCATTGACAGATAAGCAATAAGCAGCTATGGCAAGCTGAGTTCATTACAGAAGACATAAATCAAAAAAACCTGATTCAGTCAGGACATATAGAGATGCCATGTAGTACGGGCAAAAGGCTAATGCTGTGACCTGTCATAATGTCAAAATTATTTTAAGGTAGAAAACATGGGACTGACTTTGAAGAGTACTTCATGACACGTGCAGGCAGGTTTGCCAAATTCAGGTGCTGGGGTATACCAAAGGAAGTCCTGCCAAAGCACCCCTAAGGACACTGCACTTGTTATTGATCCTACGCAAAAGTTACCTCTGTAACAATTTAAGAAACTTAATCTTGTCTCCCGTTTCCCACCTTTAAGTTTCCTAAATAGAAAATGTTCTGTAGATTGTATTCCAACTACTCCAATTCAATAGTTCCTGAATGTTTCTCCCCAAAATCGTTTTCTTGCAAGCATATAGTATATACATGTTGAAAAATGCTATAAAGATAGGACAATATAATTTCCACAGACTCTAAGGGGATTTGTCAGTTATCCCCAGAGCAGTAATATTGGGAAGGGGGAGGCATGTTTCCTTGCCATTCCTTTCCCCTGGGGAAGATTTGAGCATATTTCAGGAAGGATTTTCTGTGAAGGCCATATTTATATGGGCTATGTAGGCACCTAAGGAATAGTAAGAATCGCAGTGAGGTTTATAAAAGCATCCAGTTTAACAGTGGATTAAAATTTCAAACCTAGGCTGAAAAGCAAAAAAAAAAAAAAAAGACTCTCACAATATTTAAACACTCTAAAAATCTCAACTAAATAGAATTTAGAAGCATGCAGCACATGAAAAAAACCAATGGGCCTTCTATTCCTAAGTTATCTATGAGCTTATGAAAATTCCACCTTTAACAGCTGTCAACTTTTTGATTTTGACAAAAAATGCAAATATCTCAGTTCTAGAAATAAATGCAACATCATCCTATGTTTTCTGTATTAAACACAAAAATAATTAGGCACATAACACTGTTCTTCTGGTCACTTAGGAGCAGTGGCTGCCAAACATTTTATAAAGTCAGTGAATTGACTGGATTGTTTTAGTGATCATTGATGGCTGCTACCTATTTCACTGTCTGTAGTTGCTGCAAAAATTATTAGTCTAATTAAGACAAAAATAATGTTAATACCCCAGAATTCTGTTGCAAAGTAAAATGAGTGAAGAGCCAGCTTTATGTTTGGATCCTATTTGAAGCGTTATTCATGACATTTCCCAACAAAAGTTGCAATTAGTGTCATGGACATTGCTGTCATCACAATGCAAATACTTTGTTTCTTGTCTGTCAAAATCAGAGCAGCTGTCACAATTTAACTAACTTGAAAAGCATCATAATTAGAAATCCCTACATTACAAAATTTCTCCTATAGCTTAGCTAAAGTCAAAGTAGTAATTATACAGATTTCAGTCGAAAATGCAATCTTCAAACTTTTAAAATAGAAAATATTGCCTTTTTTGCTTTTCCAAATGCTAAGAGCAATTAGAAAAAATGGAGGTTAACTGAGATTAAAATATTATATGTCGTCAATATGAGAAAGTAAGACTGTGAAAGAATATTAAATTACATAGATTGTATATAATCTTCTATCCTTTAAGTTCTTCCTGTACAGAACATTGATGCACTTACCCTAGAACTAATAACATGTAATGGGCACAATAAAGAGGCATTTTGAATTAGAGACTGAGTTTGCATCATATTTTTCATGTGCCCAGAGACAGATTCCGCCAGAAAGTTCTTGTTATTTAAAACCAGTAAATGATGCAGAAAAGTATCTGATGTAGCTATAGCCCCAATATAATTGCTGGTTTGGGCAGAATAAAAATGGAGAGTTAGTTTCAAACCTTTCATCCAACTCAGATCTCTACAGGACTGTTGTTATAGTGAGGGCAGTGTGGTATCATACATTTATGAAAAATTTTGCAGCTGTGACTGGATTTATTAATTTATTAAGAAGTATTTTAATTAGTCTAAATGTCATTTAAATTGTACAGCCATTAATTCTTTAAAACAAAATGGTTTTCAGCAATTTCTTTTACTCTTTTTTGCAATAATTTGCAAATATTTCTGCTTCTTAAAAAATATTTTTAAAACTTACCCTTTGTTGTTCAGCAGAGTCAGTATTCAGACAAGTTTTATTGCTATCTTTTTGCCTTTAATCTAAACAAATTCACCAGCATTTCTTACAGAATAAGAAATAGACTCAGCAAAATATTAACCGTCAGGCCTCTGTCCCAAAATTTCTGCAGAAAGATAACAAGGCAGCTGAATAATGAGGGAGTAAAGCTTCTTCTTGAGCAGACATAAATGTTTGCGTTTGTTGAATAAATTAATGGCTGCTAATATTTTTTTTTATTTCCAGATATCTTTGATTTATTTCCCATTTGAATGTCCATTTCATCCTTTTAGATATATTTATGTCTCTCTTTATACAAAAGCCCATATTTTCAGAGTTAGATATATGAAATAAAAGCACACTGAATTTTCCAAGTAAGTGACCTGATTTTTGGAAATGCTGAGACTCAGCTCCCAGTGTGATCAATATATATTGATTCTACATACTACATTCTCTTTATGCAGTTGAAAACATACCAATATTGCCATCCAGTATTTCATCAGGAAGCTATAAAAATTTCTTAGATATCTGTATTATTGACAAACTAAAAGTAAGTGTCAAACTATAATTCCAGTGGTGTATAATCTTAGTAATGCTCAACATTGATTTGTAGAGTTTGAATTAGAGAACTTATGTATTCTCTGAAATGCAACAAAAGTTTTCAAACAGAATGCTATGGAAAGGGCTTTGAAAGTGCCTCTTACCTCTCAGACAGTTAATTTGAAATCTTTTTTCTTAAAGATGTAGTTATTAACAGTATATATTCATATTCTACATTTAATGTAAGAACAGTTCTTTTGTGAAGCCAAGCCACTGATCCTAAAAGGTTTGTTGTGTTTTGCTCATATCATTCTTATCATCCTGAAAATGCCATAACTTCCCTTACCTTACAGCTCCTACTGGATTATAAACTGGAAAAATCGACATCCTATCTCTGTTAACCTTTGGCAAAGCTTGAGGAACTATTTCTTGCTCATGAAAAAGCCATCTAATTGCTAATCTATAATCCTTTTAATATGCTCTACGTTGTGGATTGATCTATTGCCAGCTGACCCAGCAGTGCCCATGGCTATATTAATCCTATTATTCACATGTTCCAATGGAATTCTTTAATGAAGTCTGAAAGGCTTGCATACTACTGATATTAAGGATGGTTACACTTGTATAGCACCTAATTATGGAACACTGTATTGTATCACCTAATTGTGCAAATTACTTTTTTTCCCAAGGCATAATTTATTTTGACAACGAGCTTTATCATATTGTTTTCATCTGTGTTCTTTTTTTCTTTTTTTTTTGGAGGCAATGACTTATTTACAGCTTCAATGCTATGTTTTTAATATTGTAATGAGTTACATTGCTTGACCAGACTGAAAATAAAATTAGCAAGGTAAAGAAAGATGTTCTGAAAAACAGGAGTCATAAATAGTAATAGTATCTTGTATAATTAGAATTTAAATAGACGATTCATAACTACTCGAAAAATAATAACAAATTGCTATACCTTAAAATACTCTTTTATAAAAACAGATTTAACAATATTTTCAATCTGTAGATAAAAAAATAATGGAACATGTTAATAGCAGTGACACTCTACTATCATATGCCATAGTTCTTCAACCTTGACTCTTTGACTTTCTTCCTCATAGAAAATACAGTAACAGTATGGTTTGTATTGCTTTCTCCTTTAGGAGTTTGAAGCAATTCACAGCTGTTGTGGCTGATGTAATCACTTTCAGTGTCCCATTCTAAAGAACAAATCTGTCTTTCCACTTCATACATTGCACAGCAACTAAGTACATCATCTGTAAGTACAGCGTCAGAAAAAAATGTTTCTAATCCAGCTATCTGTAATCCAGTGCAACTTTGAAAATAAAGGTCCCTATTCCCTTCACTGATGCCCTTCACTGAGTCTTATTATGGTTTGGGTCATGTATCTCCACAAAACCTGCCCTGCAGTTACAAGAGAAATCACTTACCCTTCATGATGCCATAAGAAAAATAATAGCCTGCTCACTCAAAAAATCACTCAAACCAATTGTCACTTTTCTCTGTCAACCATCCCAAGAAATAAAAATATCAAGAACACAACGTGTGTTTTCTAGACTGTATCTCTGGTATGTTATCATCTTACCCCAAATTGGCAGTAGCCTTTATTTGTACTATATTGGAAATTAACATTTTATTATTAACCCTTAATAATTGCAGAAAAGTAAGCATATTGTAATGTCTCAGCTGTCTCTGCTCTGATCAGCAGAATATATATGCTCCTCACTGGTAAAACAGAAATATCAAAGCCTCAACTGAATAGTAACCTTCAGCTACCTGAGCTTTTTCTCTTAGGTCTGTTTCAAAATATTAAATCTATCCCATAAAGCATATCCTTAGACAAGTAATGTAACAGTGGATTACTTTCTTAGCCTTGATAAGGTTTATGTATTTATACACAAATACAGATTCAAAACAAAATACACTTATGATAGCCAGCTTATACTACACAATGTTGTGCAACTGACTTTTGCTTATGCTTCCTAAACACCAGAGAAAATGAGGATGAATGCATATTGTCTCTGAAACATTTCATTAAGGTTGTTTAATTAGAATGCTACTTAATTATCCAATGTAATGGCTACAAGTACTTATAAGACATGCAAGTACTCATAGACACATGTCTAATTCAGGATAATATTTTAAAATGCACTACATTGGTGGATTTGGGTGCCATAACTGTAAATAAAACTGCAGCAGTTACACATTACTCAACATGTATGAGTTTTCTTGACACAAAAATCTCTTGAAAGAATAATCTCCTCTGGCAAACAGTAGTGCTCACTTCCAGTTTGGCTTTTCTTACAAGTCAGTTGCTTTCCCAGGTAACTCTGCCTAATCCCTTCATGAGTCTTTCCCTAGAGCATCCTTATTTCCTATCTGCACATGTATCTGAAGTCCCTGACAAAGAAAATGAGAGACATGAAGGAATTCATTCTGTCTTTTCATGGCATCAGAAATTTGGGACCTACTTCAGAGGATTTGTGTCTTACAGCATAGACCCAGACAGCATTTCCCACAACTAAGAGGCCAGGAGCAATTCTAAAGTACTTTCTCATGCTATTTTACATCATTCCCCTGCACCGTGCAACATAACTGTGCAACCGCCCTGAGATAATACCCACACTGCAGGAATCACCTAGAAATGAGACATACAGTGCTCAAAGAAACTTGATAAACCAGAACTGGAGACCAAAAATTCACCCGAAGTTACAGTGCAAACCAGATACCCACACCGAGTATTCTCCCTCCCTACCAGTAACCTCATTGTAATTCCAAGGAACCTCTGAATTAGGTGAGATTCAGCATAGACAACAATGTAACAAGCTGGGTAAGAGAGTAGGTAAGAGAGATAAGTGAAAAAATAAGTAGTTCAGCTAAGGGAAATCAATACATTATTCAACCCTTGGCAATATATGTGATTAGCATAAATGTGTTCATTAGTCTGCTAATAGATTTACCAGCCAAAAGCATTCTTCCCTTTAGAAGCATGAACACCATAGAATATAAGAGTCTCTGACTCTCTTGAAAGAAGAGAATCATGCCAGTCTTGGCCGTATTTCCTTTGACCAACACTAGCAAACACTCACCAAACTGGAAAAAAATACCAAAACAAAACAACAAAAAATAAACCATCCCAAAATCAACTAACCAACTAACCAAAAAAAAAAAAGAACAACAACAACACTGCTCTGGTGATATCTCAGAAGTTGCTTGGCTAACTGACGCAAGCAACCACTAAAGCAGACAGTAAGATCCAAGTTAGGGCAATGTTATCAGTCATGTAGGCTGAGAGAAAGGATATGAAAGCCCCACAAGACCATGGATTGCATGCAAAAATGAAAACCATCTGGGAAAATATATGTATAAATTGATTGATTTTCCTATTTCGGATTCCTGAGATCCTGTCCAAATCCTTTATGTTCTCTTTTATTACAATTTCAGTTTGTTATCACCTCATTTTTTTAATATCTTATCTTTGAAAGAAACTGGAAAAAAAGGTGACTAAGATTTTCGTTCTGGAGGGAAGGAGAAGAGGGAAGAAATTATGTATGTTATCTTAGATTTTGACTGAATGACACTGATAGTCACTATCAGTTTCTTTCCACACTCTTTCTAAGATATCTCTGATAGTTTATACTTAGCAGCTGTATGTGTGTATCACTTATCTGGTCTATTCTCTAAGACCTGTTGAAGTAAATTGGCACAAATTAATTTGAGTCTTAAGGTACTAGGTTTTTGTTTTGTTTTGTTTTTTTCCCAATCAATTTTAACCCATTTTATTTGCCATTAAAAAATCTTAATTTACTTGCATAAGGAGTAGTAATAGTTTCTTCATTTTTTAAAAATTAGGTGATCTTTTCTTTCTGGAAATTAATGAATTTTTAACTCTGCATGTTGTGAATTTATAGCTGGAATGCTGCTGAACTAGGCTTTGAACACCCTTGCAAGAAGGTTTCATAAAGTTTCTGTTGTTGATGATACAATTAGGGAATCTGAAAGAGTGAAAGCAATTGAGATACTTCTGCTAATATATTGATGAGGTCTCTTAAAATTATAAGATTCACAGGTGTGTTTGACATACTGTGTTATTTGGCTAACTTCGCTTTGGGAGCAGGCTGGTAGAGCTCAGCACAGCCATTAGCTCCTGACCTCCTACCTTGAAGTCACCTTGAAATTTTGAAAGTTTCCTATATATAAGATTAGTAAATTGTTTATCTGTTGTTTGCTGAATTACATCTGTTATTTGCTTTCTCCAGAAATATGTATTAGAATTCACATATCACTGGTACATCACAAGGATTTAATTCTTCATAAGAATTTGCAAGTGCAATATGTGATGCTTCTCTGTACAAAGTACAGCACAAATATTAATTAAGTTTCACAAAAATGAAACTGACTGGCCACTGTATCCTTTTCCTGGTAGTATACTGTGTTCCTAATTTCTACCAAAATATCATGAAGAACTCAATATTCAGAAAATGTGACAGTAAATTTACAGATTAAGCACCCATTACAAAGAACAGCTTAACTATATTTAAAAGTCAAAAATCAAAGTTACCTGTAAATTGTCATAACTGTCTGATTTGGGAGTTGATTGATTAAACAAACTTAAGCAGCAGTATATTTCATCAAATTGTGAGAACCTTATGGCCAAGCCATCAAACAGAAATAGCAACATTAATCAAAAATGCTTACTGCAATAAGTGAAGGTTTAATAAGTATAAACGTACTGAAGCAAAACATGTAGTTAACCCTACATGGTCTGCTGAATCAGCAGACTACACCACAGGTTGTAAAGCATATTTGTATCATAGAGTAATTGCAGGGATCAGTTCCTGTGGTGCCACCTGTCCATATATTTGTGAAGAATATTTTAGTGTGGAAGAAGAGAAAGAGGGAGACTGTTCATTTGCTGCAGATAAAAATAAATATTTTGTTTATGCTAAGCCAGTGGGAAATATATTTCCTGAGAATAAATTTAAATATTGTCAGGAAAATGTCATATTTTTTTCTAAAAATCTGACCAAAAATTGCAAATGCAGGTTCTAGGTAAATGTTGCCATAAGGGTTGAAAAACATTTGACTATATTTTTGGGGATGTATTTTCATGTCCTTGTTTTGTACTGATGCAGACTTATCAGTGTTTTTTGTTTGGTTAGTTTTTTCCCTGGGCTAATTCTAGAGAATATTTCTTAACAGTCTAGTTATTCTGAAACACAGTTAGTGCTCTCAGTGGACTATAATGAGTTACACTGTGAAAAATCTATCCATGAGTAAAAGTTCACACAGGGAAAAAAAAATCTACATCTTTAAAGAGAGTCAGTTTGGAATGTACTTTACCAAGATATATTTCATTAACTGAGTCAAGGGTTTTCCCCTACTTTGGGTTACATTTAAGCTCCATATAACTCATCAAGAGAAAATACGGTACAATGGAAAAGAACTTTTCCCACATGATAGTGATGCCTTTTCCTGGTCTTAGGAAATTGAGAGCCAGACATGGTTACGGCATAAGGGTATTCAAAATACCTCATTATTTTAATAAGGGTCCTTATGGTGCAGCACTTCGCCAAGGTGGGATGCGCCACAATGCACGCACACAATAGATTGTGTATACAATTTATAAACCTTACAAATTAGCATATCTAACAAGGATGCCCCAATGGGAGGACTGGGATGAATGGTGTGGTATTACCCCATTCAAGGAATTCCTCCCTGGATGGGCCAAATCTCTAGTTTGCAGGATATGTTCTAGAGAGGACCTTGGTTTCCCAAGATAGCGTAGGGTTTTCTGACCTCCTACTATGAGGTCTTCGGGATGTTTGGTCTCCTGGCCTAACAGAATACTAGGACTATGCTAAATTATCAGACTTAAGGAATTACAAGTATGCATGCTAAGAATATTGAAGATACATAAAAGTTATATAAAAGGTATATAAAAGAAAAGGCAAAAAATCGTCTTAGCATCAACAGAAATAGGTAACATAAATTCAACCTCAAGAAGAATTCCTTCAATACATTAAGATAAACTTGATAAAGTCTGTGTATAGTTCAGCCTGTAATGCACTATGAACCAGGCAGAGGACATACAGCCAATCCAGGCCCTGAAGTCTGTGATATTTTTCTTAAAAGAACTATGGCTGAAGAAATATAAGAGTTAAGATTATGAGAGTATCTGGAAGGACATGAAAATATGGATAATAAATAAAACAATCTATTAAGGATGGACACTGGGTCTGGACAGTTACTATTCAGTCCAGGAAAAGTTGAGAGACAAAGGACCTGTGCAAAGAGTGTGTGCATCTTCTATCCTTCTGAACTTTTAAGCATGCACTATCCCAAAACAATGTACTGCAGTAAAGTGAGAATAGGCAATCCTCAGATGAGTCTCTTCCCACTTCCAATCCATCCCACCAATTCCAGGGTCTTGTGGAGGCTACTGCTGTTATGAGTTAAAACTTCTGGCACAGGGAATTGTCACATTTCATTTCTAACCATGGGTTTTGAACAGCTCCCAGTGCCAGCAATGGTGTGGGGGGAAAAGACTTTTGACTCAGATAGTAATATAACAGACAAAGAATTTGTTTCTTTCTGTTATCTCTTCCTCTTCCACACTAGGCTTCTATTAAACTCTTCAAAGTATTGTGAAGACAAATGATGTAAATACAGTTAGAAATTTACTTATTGGATCAAATATTTAAATCTTGGGAGACCTAAATTGAGGCTATTTCTGAATTCAGAACAGAGACTTGTGTACCTTTATCATATTACAAGAGTACTCTGACAAATTGTCTACTGGCTAGGGTACAACAGATGTTTCTTGTTATCTCTCTCTAGTTTTGAATTGTTAGAGACACAAAATTTCTTCCAGTACTGTAAAAACTCTACATAATACATATAATACATATAATACATATAATACATATAATACATATATGTCAAGTAAGAATTTTAGAAGTGTATCAGACGAAATAGCTGGAAACAAAAGACTTAAAAATAAGTTAAAATAGGATAGTTCCTGATCCTTAACAAAATAGCAGCAAATTTTTAAAAATCAAAAAATATTTGAAAAAACAAATTTAAGCAAAACACTTATATTTAGTCATCTGCAAGGACAAGCTAGTTAACTAGTTAATGAATCATGAACTAGGAAAGAAAAGAAACTGTAATATGTCTGAAAAACAGTATCACAATTAAGTACATAAACCTTAGTCAGCGTTCTAAATTAAATTGAAAGCTTTTTTGTACTTCTCTGATGAGCACCAGAACTAACAGATTGGGAAGAAGCCATTTTCTTGAACATTTTCTCCCAGTCTTAGCTGACCAAGCAAATCCATTTTGACACAAAGTGATTGCTTTGCTGCACCTGCATAGTTTCAGTGTAGCATTGGGCACACAAGTTCCAATGGAAGGATACCTATGAATTTTGATGTTCCCTTTGGGACTATGGAGGAAGAGATGGTGGTGATTGTGCTGGCTCCAATGGACAGGTTTGTCAGTTGTTGCTCTGATAAGGTCTGGTTGTGTATGATATTAGCTTGGTGGATGTTTGGCTCTTGTGGCGATTTGGCTACCTCAGAAAGTTCAGATTAACAGAAATGTCTGTGTTAGAGGGAGAAATGAAGGAAGATATTTTAAAATACAGTGTTCCAGTACCAATTGCTATCATTCAATGATTTTCATATAGATTAGTTTATGTTATATTAGTTTATGTAATTAATTTATGTTATGTTATGTTTATGTGTAAACTAGAACTATAGAGTTTGTGTTACTTGTAATGTGTTTGGCCTCTGCTTTCTGCTTTAAATTTGTACATGATATTAAAGCATTGAGAAACTGGCAAATACATACGTTAGAGTTGCTACCTAGTGTGATGCTTTGTGCTTTATGATAAAGTTCTTAATTGCTTGATCTCAAATTTCTGTGAAAATATGTAGTAATTCGGAATCTCTTTTCTCTACATGCACACAAACACTTGTATTCACTGAAGTTTGTCTGGAGGGAGATACCAAACTGAAAACTTTTTAATACTAGCTATCATGAGAATTTATTGAAAGTTTTTGTTGGAAGATGCTAGACTGGTCAGTAAAAAGTCACTGTCTCAATGCCATGATATGAACCACAGCATTGATTTATTTTATAGAAGACCTGGAATAAAGTTCCCAAATCTTATTCTTCCTTTTTTTTTATTCTCTTTGTTATTGTGGCTTAAATATCTAATTCTTATTTACTATCATATTTAGATCCAAAGAATACTTATGCACATTTTTGAACTTATCTCCCACACAACAACAGTTCCAAAGTAGTTCTTTTCTAAGGGAATTTTTTTTCATCATGTCTAGTAATGGGTGTAGTAAATAGTCATCAGGGGAAAAGCTATTTCATCCACTGAGTCTAGGCAAGCATCTTAAAATTGAGATTTTTTGAAGATTCAAAAAGATATGTCTTGAAAAAATATATCTTCTAGCGGTATTCACCTTCTTCAATAGACCCTGTGAGAGGAAGATGAAAGTTCAGGGAAGAAAGAGTCTTATAAAGACTTGCTTGATTTTTACTGAGTAAGGTTTTCCTGATCAAGACAGAAAGTTGTATGTGTTTCTAGCTGTATATTAATTGATCATTATTTGTAAACACTGCTTTATACTTTAAAAACAGTCACTTGATCAATTGTAAGTCTTACTCATGCATGAAAAATAAAACCTTATGTTTTGGCCAGTTCCTTGACAAATGTTTTATGGACTAGTCCATTTGGTCCGTATTCCAAGAGTGGGTTAGGTTTTTTTTCAAAGTCAGTACAATAACATAAATAAATTTTAAAAGAAAACATGTGCATATACACAGAAAAAACACGAAAATGAAACCCTTAAAACCTCAGAATACTTGAAACATAGAAACATTTTAAATATTGCAATATTGCAATATCTCTCTTGCAATTTCTTACCTGTTAAAGGGCATCAGTTTTATGACAGCACCTGCTAAATCACACTTTTATGTGTAAACTTTGAGATACAAAAATACTTAATGGCAAAATACAGAATTTGGTTTGGAATGGAAACAGAATATTAATTCCTTATAATATAGAGTACTTTGATAACTGAAAGCAGAGTAAGACCTAGTCCACTGAAGTAAGCAAAAAGATCATTGATTTTCTTGTGTCTTATATATTTTAAATAAATGTATAAACACATTATTTTGTAATTGTACCATATGCATTTAAAGAAAGCTTCTGAATTATATATAGAACTTTTGTTTAGAAAAAGCCAAGTATTCACCCTGGTATTTTCCAAGCCAAACACCATTGCAAATAGTGAAAATTAGCAGAAAATATTATTTGAGCATGAAAACAATCTTAAATAGAAAAAAAACCCAAAACCTTTTCTATTTCAGAATATTTCTCATCTTCCTATTAAACATTATCCACCTTCTCTAATGCAGAATTCAATTTCCAGCACAAAAGAGATAAAACACTGATAATGGTAATGGATATTAATCTAAAATGGAATGAAGAAAAAATAAAAAAGCTTACAGTAATATATGCTAATGTTAGTGTTTACAGAATATCCATAATATCATGTTTTTAATGTACTTAGGCAAACTGAAAACAACTGACATTAACAGTGGATTACAAATCCTTTTATTTTGTACGTGTTCATATAATTTACATGCTGAGTTCATTATGTTTCTTGACACACATTTGCAATGAAAATAACAATGAAATAAATTGAATTGGCACTACTAAAGTGGGCACTGCTGTACAGTATCTCTAAGGCTTTGAGCCTCAAATATAACCCAAACATAACAGAACACACAGTATTATATATCATAGCTTACACCACAGAGTTCTCTTAACACACAGAGAAACTGCCAATATGCCCTTGTAAAATATATTGCATTAAACATGTCAATAGCAAACACTATCATCTTAATGAAACAGATGTTCAGGATTCCAAGTGGATTGAATGACACTGATAGCTTCATTCACAAGTAATAGTCAATATAAAATATGATTTTCTTAATAGAGCAGAGCACAGTATTGATAATTAAATAAACTTTTAATAATGAATCTGTCACAGAACAAGAAGTGCCATGAATCATTCATAGTTATATGCTTGAGGCAAAAAGTGAAAAATGACTGATTTTTCTCACTTTTTTTTTTCTGGCCAGATTTGCTTTTCTGAATTAGCTGGCCAAACCAGCTGAATAATGAGGTCAAATTTTTGACAGGGTTAAAACATCATGGGTTTATATCATTTAAATAACGTGACAGTACAGCTTTAATGTTCAGTAAACTATTCAAGATTATTTAAAGCAAGAAACTACGATAGAATTTACATGGGGTTTCCATTGCAAAGCTGTAGTAAACAATAGGTGTTCTTAATACATCACTGTATTTATTTCCTATAAATATGCATTCTTTCTTCAGTCCAGTCTGGGAGAGTCTGACACGACTTGGGGTAAGAATTGAAAGACAGCACAACTGCACCTCACACAAAGCTGTGTAAAGAGACAGAATTTACTCAGAAGAAAGAATATTGGAGGAAGATGAAAAGTTGTGTCGAGTTTGCAGATGACGCCAAACTGGAGAAGACAGTCACCAGGCTCGAGGGCACAGCTGCCATCCAGAGGGACCTGTAGAGTCTGGAGGAATGGGCCACAGGAGCCTGATGAAATTCAACAAGGACAAATGCTGAGGCCCACACGTGGGAAGGGAGATCACCTTGTAGTGATATTGGCTGGGAAGAAGCTCTGCTTAAAGGTCCTGGAGAAGTTTGAAGAAAGTGAGTCAGGTGAGCATGAGTTCAATGGTAGTTATTGGTACTGAAAAGTTATAAACTGGCCCTAGTATTTTTTGTTCAGTATCACTCTAGTGAGTTTTGTGTAGATGAAAACAGACCAGGCAGAATAAAGACTACTCAGTTAAATAGCCAATGAAGACTGGAAATAGTGCTAGAGACCTTCTTGGATAAGACACTGTCCAAAGGATTTTGAATGCTCCAGACTCTTCTGTGATTCTGTTCCCATCTACATCTTCCTGAGGGTCAAGCAACAGTACAAAACATTTCTATGTTGCAGTCTATGTAACGTAGATTTATATCTGACATAATTTTAAAACTAATTATCTTAAATTACAAAATTAGATAAATTATCTTGCATTAGGCTCCATTCTGCTGAGACTAGTTTTCTTCCATGTAACTCACTGACAACTTACTTTCCCATAGCGACACAATGCTGCAAACCACAAGAGAAAAACAGCTCAGGAGAGAAACTACTCAGTAGATAATTGGTGACCTCTAGCATCGGTTCATCAGGGATGTGTCAAGCATCACTGCTGTGCAGCACAACTCTTTGCGTGTTCCTGGAGGACTGTACACTTTGTTTTCTGCAGAACTGCAAGGCAGGGTTAACAGTTTTGCAAAGACGTTTTCTAGTCTGTCTCATATTCTTTCTCTACTGTGCCATATTTCTTCAGTTTCTTCATTCAATAGGATTTACTTCCTTACAATCAGATACATATGGTGAGTAATGCAAGTAGCTCTGTATTATACTCACGTTCTCAATTAGTTCCTCCCTATTGAAGAAGTAGATCCAGGACAGTTTCTCCTCTGGTTGCATTTTCTACTTTCTGGATCATAAAGCTGTCTTCTCAGTATTCTTGGAACTACTTTCATGTTTTACTGTCTTCATTATCTAATGGGTTTCAAAATGGTTATTGTTAAGTCCCTCATGAATATAGTAGCTTCTGCATTTTAACACTTCAAGGGTTGATGTAGGAATTTTCCATTCCAAGTCAGGTGACCTATAATAAGCACACGCATTCATATCTTCATCATATCCATTTTTTTGAAAATACACAGTATGTCTAGCTGGTACTGAGTACACTTTCTCTTACCTTTCTATTCAATTATTCAAACAGTTTATATTATATAGCTGTATTATATTTTTTTTAATTTTATATTTTAATTTTCCCCTAGGAATGTGTTGGTTTATGTTTTCTCCTCTTTTGATGTCCTAGCATTTTTCCTGCCCTTACTTTCTCCTTACACATGTTGCATCTTTCTTTTCTACTGTTTAATCCAAATAGCCTAGAGCAACTAAAGGATTTCTTTTTTCTTTCAACTGAAAATTAAGCATTTTACCCTATGGGCTTTGCCAGAAAAGATAAAGATCTTTGTAATCTATTTGTATACATTCCTTTAAGAAAGCATGTTCTGTATATCAACTAACAGATACACTAAGGCACAGTAGTTGCTAGGAGAATTTTTCACTACAATAACAGAACAAATAGTGATTTGTCTGAATATAATTTATGGCTTCCCTAAGGCTGCAGTAAATTATGCATCTTCTTTTGCTCACAAAATGTCTTACAAATGTCTACTGAAGATACCTTTTTTTTCTACCTGTGTTTTTTTTCCTGTAATGCTTCATATTTTTAATACAGAACAATATGTTCATAAGAATGAATAACATTTGGTTGGTTTTTTTTAAAGCTACATCCACAATAAGTATGATTTCCTGATAAGTACACTCTCTAAAGTAGCCAGCTTCTAATGACATATAGCAATTGTTAATTTCGAATCATTATGGAACATAGAATTGGTAGAATGTCCACTCCTTCTTCCTTCTCACCAAGGGCATTAGGACATTTTGTAAGCAACTGAAGTATTTAGGAGAATCACAGAATGGGTCACGTTGAAAGGAGGTCATCTGGTCCAACCTCCCTGCTCAAGCAGGGCCATCCTAGAAAATGAGTGCTAAGTTTTCAGAAACACTTCTAACTTCTTTGGGTAATTTTAAAACATGTCCTTTGAGATGCTGAAAATCAAGCCAGAGTAATTTCTCTTTTTTTTAAATCAGTTTCTTTTTACAGAGAAGTCTTCTAGACTTCCTAGAAAGAGAGCTCTAATTTTATGTTGTTCGTCTTGGTCATAGAGTGCAGCATCAGTGACTGACGCTTATTTTTGGTTGTCAGAACTGACTTACTGACATCACATACCTCTACTAAAATTTCCAGGAAGCTTCCCATCCTTCATTTTACAGATTCCAAAATTATTTACGGAACAGTGTTATGATCCACCTACGGAAAAAATTTGTTCCAAAGGAACTGCAAACTACCTGAATTTAAATTAAGAGTCTTACATGAATCACAGTTACAGCTTCCAACAAGTGTTTTCAAAACAAAAGAACATTGAGAAAGTAAACTCACAAATAAAGAAATGAAAGTTTGAGCTCTCTAGAATATAATCTGTGCAGTGTCCAAAAGTCAAGAATAGTCATATTCTTCAGCTGGATTAATTTCAATATTGTTAATTATAGTTAGCTTTCACAGTATTAATTTTAAAGATGCGGGTAGTTGCACTCAATGAAAATGTAACTGCATTTTATACACTGAGACAATGTGGAGTCTGAAGGCAGTGGTATTTTTGATGGTATTTTGGCAATGAGCGCCAAAAATGACATTAAAAACCATGATAAAAACTTATAGTAAGAAAATTTCTTCTTTAAATGATCAAAGAATTTTTTATTTATGGAAAAATGCACTTTTGACCTCATACTTCTAAGCCCATATTGTCTGCAACTCATGGCAAGGAATAAAAGGCTGAACAAACCCAGGAGCTTATGTGAATTAAATGATTCATTTCAGTCATAGAGCAAGTGCCGTAAATTATATTAAATGCAGAACAAGACAGCAGAAGACAAAGCAAATAGCTCAGGAAACTGACTCTTATTTAAGAAGGCAAAATGATCTTAAACTTGCACAACAAATCTTGAAGAAAATTCATAACCATACTGTGTACATTATCTGTATTATTCCAATATATGATTGTAGCGGTTTGACTCTGGCTGGATATTGGTGCCCACAAAGCTGTTCTACCACTCCCCTTCTCAGCTGGGCAGCAGAGAGAAAATATAAGGAAAGCCTCATGGATCAAAATAAGGACAGGATGAGTAATTCAGCAGTTACCATCATGGGCAAAACAGACTTGACTTCAGGAAATTAGATATTTATTTTTTACATCAAAATCAGAATAAATTAATGAGAAAACAAAATCTAAATCTTAAAACACCTTCCCTCTACTCCTCCCTTCTTCCTGGGCTCAACTCTACTCCAAATTTTCTCTGCCTCCTTCCCCCCAGTGGCACAGAGATTGAGGAATGGGGCCTGCAGTCAGTTCATCACACATTGTTGCTTCTGCACCTGCCTCCTCAGGGTAGGACCACTCACACTCTTCCGCTCCAGTGTGAGGTTTCTCCTATGGGACACAGTTCACAGTTCCCACGTGAGTTCTTCCCACTGGCTGCAGTTCTTCATTCACTGCTACAGTGGGAGACCCCACAGGGTCACAATTCCTGCCAGCAAATCTGCTCCAGCATCATCCCCTCTGACTCCATGGCTCCACTTGTCCTTCCAGGAGCTTGCACAGTCCAGGCTTCCCATGGCATCAGTCCAGGCTTCTTGGGCTGCACCTCCCTGGTCTGGCATGGAGTCCTGCACCTGCTGCAAGTTGATTTCTGCTCTTCCGTGGACCTTCCTGGGCTGCAGGGGGACAGCCTGCCTTCTCATCATCTTTTCCAAGGGCTTCAGGGGGATCTGATCTGGCACCTGAAGCAGCTCTGCCCACCCCTTCTTCCCTGATCTTGCTGTCTGAAGAGCTATTTTTCTCTTGCATTTTCAGTCTTCTCTTATCTGTCTGCAGTTGCTGTTGAGCAGCACCTTTTTCCCCCTTCTCAATTACATTATCCCAGAGGTGCTACCACCGTCACTGATAGGCTCAGCTTCGGCCAGCAGTGGGCTCATCTTAGATCCAGATGTCTTTGTCTCCATTGGAGATTAGAGAAGCTTCTGGCAGCTTGTCACAGAAGCCAGCCCTGTAGCTCCCCCTGCTACCAAAACCTCGCCACATATACCAAGTACACGGACTTCCTCTTAAACATTTTTATTTAAAGAAAGGAGACAAACAGTTACATCTAAATTGTTCTTTTTTTTTCTTTCTTTTTTCCACTGCTGGTTTGATTTTCTTAACTGACCTTGTTCAGGTTTTTCAGCAAGATCATATGAGCATCAGACCCAGCACAAACAGATGAGAACATGGCTATAGCGGACGTGGGCAAAGATGACAAAAATATGGGCAATTGCAAAAGAATGCCTTAAACTCTCCGAGAGAAAACCACTTTATCTGCTGTGTATGAAAAACCAAATCCTCATTTATATTTTCAGGCTATGTTTATTCTCTTAGGCCTGTGACATTTAGTTTTAAATTCAACAATATTCCAAATTACTCTGGAAGTTTTGACTTGCTATGCAAGAAGTTTGCAAATATTAGCTAACTTTTAAGGAAACTTACTGACAAATATTACTCATAGGTATGGGCACTGAAGAACTCTGTAGGAAATTATTTTCTTAGCCTATGGTAAGTCTGCATCAAGCAAAAACTGAGACTTCTAAAAAGTTTTATGGGAAAAAATAGACAGCATCTGTTAAGAAGACGCAGTAGCTCACATGAGAGATGAGAACTGCAAATTCAAGACATTTATTTCAAATGAGTCAGGGCAAAGATGTAAAGTCTGTTTTTTCATACTGTCAGTGCATGGGTATGTGTTTGCAACGACAGGATTGGTTTTGGTTTTTTTTTTAGTTTTGACGGAAATTAAGTGCTGTATAAGAAAAATCTTTCCTGATTTAAAGAAAAATTAAAATTCCGTATATTCATGTGGGTAGTTCTATTCCAGCACCTCAGTATTTTCTAATGAAAATTTCTCAATTTCTAGTATAATTTTTATAAGCTCTGTTATTTAATTTCTGGCTTTTTCAGACTATTAAAACTTGTCATAGTACATTACAAAGGTCTTCCTTAACAGAAGAAAAAAAAAATAGCCTAGAGTTAGTGATAAAAGATACTTCAACTGTAGCTGTGCAAACTAAACCATTATAAGAGCTCAATATTACCATTAAATTTTAGCTTTTACTAAGCAAATCTGCCTGGTCTCTAATTCTTTCTGCATTTCTAAGTTATAGCCAGTCTTTAATTCCTGAATTTGAGAGAGTGATATATTGTGTATAGTTTGTCCTCTATTGTATCTCAAAGATAGTTTTTCTGCAGTGATAATTTTTTCATGTTTCTCACACCCGAGGAAATCAGGAGGTTCAGAGGAGTTTATAGTGACAAGTGTTTTAGAATATATGGGAGTTTGGAGTTTCTGCTGATTTAAAACCTATGACCTCATACTACAATGTTCAAGGTGATTCAGGAGAAAAATTTCAGATATTTTCAAGCTTTCCAAGTTAGCTGTTGACCTGCCTCTGGACATAGGAAAATTTTAAGCGCAAACTGAGACACTTCACCTTGATCCCTGACTCAAGAAGAAAAAGGGGAAAGGATTTGACTGTCAGCTGCCAAGGAATGTAAATGAAGATTGCTGTTTTATTATTAACTTGATTGATATATTCTAGGTAAAAACACTCTGGAGCACTCCTGTTAGGTAGTGATATTGGGTAAAATAGCTGTTTTGCATCTCCCCAGTTATCATTATGTTAATTAAGTTAATAAAGTTACAGCCTCTAGCAGTAATATATTCTTATGGGTGAATCTTATTTGCCTGAGGTGTTTAAATCAACACACAGGTCTTATCAAGCCTGACAAAAATCCATATTTTGTTACATGATTACCAGTTTAAAAAGAAATGTTGGGGGTTTGGGATGTATTCAGTTACTGGTGCATTGAAATGTTTCCATTTTTAGGAAATATACCAAGGGGATATATACATAACTTTCAAAGTACAACTGCATCCCACACATACAAGTTCAGGTTGCATCAATGAGGATTTTTAATGAGTCCAGGGTAGTGTAGACAGTCATATGTCTTTTTTAACACTATTTTATAGGTCATTATGTCAAATTGATTAACCTCTGCCTATTTAAATTATTTTTATTTAATTGGATGAGATTTTTCCAAATATCCTAAAATTTCTCATTTCCACAGTTTTCAGAGCAATTTTTGCATTTATAATTAAGACAGATGTTTTCTGATCTTGCTCTTAATAATGATAGTGCAATTGGATTTGGAATTAAACTAAAAGTGAGAGGAGAAAATTCACTTAAAACTGAGTCAAATAAACCTTTATCATTCCTATCATTTAGAAGTTGTAAATTAGCTTATGGAATCCAAAAGACATGATGCAAACCCAAGGATGAATCAGTTTCATTACAGTTTGACTTGTTATGGTTTGAAAAAAATTGATAATGAAATAGAAACATCTGCATGAAAAAAAACAGAAACTATTTTTGTTTAGACATAATAAAAAAATTCGAGGACATCTGAAAGAAAAGACTTGATGAACAGGTTAAGTCTGATTATTTCTACCATAAATCACATCCACACCTCTGAGGAATCCAGTTTCAGCTGCTATCTGAAAAAACCTGTAAAGTAGATATTCCTTTGATTCTACTGAGGAATATCGTTATATCAGACCAACTGGATTAAAAGAATTTTGCACATCTAAGGATTACTTCCTTGTTTGTTTCTTCACCTCACTATAGCTGTTCAGTATGAATGCAAAATAGAAGAAACCAGCAGGAGATGTCACTGCCAGGAGTTGTGACGAGAGGCACTCAACACAAGATTAATCTGTAGGCTTGCACATCATTCTGGAAGGCTCTTCAGGCTTTTTAGCATAGAACATGAGTGGATTGATGGGGTTGACAGCCCTGAAGGATAGGATGTCATCTACATGGACCTGGACAGGCTTGAGAAGTGCCCATAGGAGCTCAAGAGGACAAATAAAGCCAAGTGCAAGGTCCTGCACCTGGGTCAGGGCAATCGCCATTATCAGTACAGGTGGGGTATGGTGGGACTGAGAGCAGCCCTGCCCAGAAGAACCTTGGGGTACTGGTGGATGAAAGGCTGGACACGACCCAGAAATGTGCACTTGTAGCTCAGAAAGCCAAACATGTCCTGGGCTGCATCCAAAGCAGTGCAGCCAGCAGGGCAAGGGAAGTTTTGCATCTCTGCTCTGCTCTGGTGAGAGAGACCCCACCTGCAGTGCTGCATCCAGCTCTGGGGTCCCAGCACAGGCAGGATATGGGCCTGTCAGAGCAATTCCAGAGGAAGCCAACAAGATGATCAGAGGATTGGAGCACCTTTCCTAAGAGGAAGGCTGAGAAAAGAGGGATTGTTCAGCCAGCAGAACGCTTATTAAGAGGAGATCTTAATGCAGCCTTTCAACACTTGAAGGAAGCCTAAAAGAAATATGGGGACAAACTTTTTAGCAGGGTCTGTAGTGACAGGACAAGGAGAAATGGCTTCAAGCGAAAGGACAGTCAATTTAAATTAGATATCAGAAAGAAATCTTTTACAATGAGGGTTGTGAGACAGTGGAACAGGTTGCGCAGAGGGGTGGTAGATGCCACCTCCCTGGAAACATTCAAGTTGGACAGGGTTCTGATCAACCTGATCTAGTTGAAATTGTCCTTGCTCATTGCAGTGAGGTTGGAATAGATGATCTCTAAAGGGTTTTCCAACTCAAACTATTCTATGATTCTATGAAGAAGCAATTAAAAAATCTAAGTGAAGGTCTGAGTCAGAATATGTGACTAGGTGCTGCTTCAGGGCATGGTCAGATATGGGGGTTGAATTCAGACTTTCTGTGGACCCTTTGGCAGAACTAATTTGGCAGTTTGGGGAAGGAATGTAGAAAGGGAATTGTTGGTGAAAGTGACATTGTTAAAATAAGTTCTGGAAATTCAACAACATTAAGTATTTCATACCACAACTGACAAATTAAAATTCAGAAACCAAGAGACAAACACACTCAAAATGTATTCATTACAGAACAATGGTCTTATTATTTCTGAACTAAAGTCAAACTCATGAGTCTCTGACTTAAAAACTTATTCTGGTTGGGGTTTTGGGCTTTTTCTATAATGTCCAGTAGAATTTCTATGGTGATATTCAGTAAATTTCTTCCATGTTCATATGTGAAACTGCTGAATACAACAGAACAATCAATTGATAGACTACCAGTGCAATGAGACTTTCAGTTGTAATGTGATGGTGTGTCAGCCTCACTTTCTTTCTACAGAAACCGGTAAAGTAAGCAGAAATCTTATTGTCTTTGTTTTAAATACTTTGGGTTCTAGTAATAAATTTCAGATCTAATCTGAGATATCTTAAGGTCAATATAAAAGCTACCAACAGTTATCAGGGCTTTTGATCAGGTTTATGGTTCGGGGGTTCTTTTTGGAAATGGAAATCACATCATATTTTCCTCTGAAAGGAGTTAATTGAAGATAATTGCTATACTTGACTTGATGCTGTATGGAGAAGTTGGACAATTTTTCAAGTTTTCCCAGTCACTGCCTTTTTTTCCCCATCCCACAACTACAGCCAGTTCTGGTTTACCTATATTCTACAATGTAAAGATTTAGCTAAACTCCTATATCTTTCAAACTTTGCCCCAAAATTTAATTCCCAAAAAAAAAAAAAAAACCAAAAAAAAACCTGTCATACTCTAATGTATGATTACTATGATCATTTGATTAAACTGCATCTGTTTAATTTCAATCAGCAATGCTAACATGTCAGGAAAGATTATCTCAGTCTAGCTTATTTTCAAAACTGTCACTGGCTCATAAATTCTTTGTTATATTGGCACAAAACACGTGAAGTCAATGGGCATTTTCTCTTGCATGGCAGCTGGGACAGATATCCCATGCATGGTGTTGGTATAAGTACTTCTATAATGTGCAGTCTGTTCTGATTTTACTGAAAATTATTTTTCCTGCATCTGATTCACCTAAAAGCCTCAGATATCATCAAACAGTATATGATAGCTATTTATAGAGCCATAATTTTAAAAAATACTGATAAAGAATACCAATTTCACAGAGACTGTTATCCTCTTTAGATTTAGAGAACTTACATCATGTTTTGGTTTAGTTTTCACTTTTCTCATTGGGTTGGAGAATTTAGAGTTGAGTTCTTTTCCAGTTCTCTCTAGTTCAGACAAATTAGCAATGCTAGTTCTAGTACAAATCTCAAAGTTTTGGTATTGATTTCACAGACACCTCAAACAAGATTTTGAAAAGGAAAACCTATCAGGAAACTTAATAATTTAGTAAAATTATGTTAGCTACTACTTGGCAAGATTGCTTTAGAACTAAGGCTTTGAAGCCTGTCACAGGTCTTAAAAATAAAATTGCTTGAGTAGTTGAGGAGAACTGTATTAAAATGCAAATTTCCAGCTGCTAATATTTCTTCAAAAACCAATAATCCCTCAAGGCCACCAATATGTCAAATACTTAATGGAAAAATATCCCTTAGGCAGAATGGCCTTTCTAAGTTGACTTTTGATTAAACTTAAAATACTATATAGCAAAAAAACTTAAAATCAAAAAGAGGATATAAATATAGTACTAGACTAAAATGCCATAAAGAATGCAGTTGGAGGGGCAAATTTAAGTTTGCTAATTTTTAAGTAATTTTCTACCCTTTCTGAGGATTAGTCAAGGATATAATTGCTAATATAAGGTATACCTTATAGCACACACTCACAAATGGGCCTTGGAGGAACAGAAACTAATATTTTTTCAAAGTAATACTGATGTAAACAAGAAGTTCTGATATCATTGGTGTGTATAGCACAGAAGTCAGTCTCTACTGCCAAATACTTCTGCTTCTACTCTGCTGTACAGAACTTCTAACCTAAGGCTCAAAATTATCAAGTGAGAATGTAATGGATCTTACTTTCCCTGGCTACCGAGTTCCAAGGCTCTGTGCATCTCTGTCAAACACAGGAGAGAATTTTCCTTTGAAAAGGAATGAGTCAATAAAAAGTCTAACCCTGTTCCCTTTAAAAGAAGTAACAAAACATTAATATGAGGAGCACTGGGATATTGGTTTGCACAAGTTGCAGTACACTTTGACTGAGTACATCAAAATTTTGAGGAAATGAAATTGTTGTTTAAACATTAAATCAATCATAGAACCAATAGCTGCTAGCATATTAAACTCTATCATTCCTAAGTGTTGTCCAATAAAACAGATTTGTGGAAATCACAAGATGTCTGTTTACTATTAGCATACTATATGACAAGTGTGCTGTTGCAATATCACCTTTTACAATGAAAACTTTGTGGCAGCAAGGTAAAAAAACATGAGATACACACAGTTTGTAATGTCACTGAGTGAAGCAACTATTTAATAGCATGAAAATGCAACACCAGTTGTCAGATGAACAATCCAGGCTCAGCTCATTTCTAATGTGCAGTACAATTGTTTTTGAATAGGAATTGGACAAGTGTTTTGGCCAGATAAGAAAATCTCATGTGATCATGAGGAAGCAGCAGCTGGATTCTCAGCTGGGGTGAAGCAGAATAGCCTGACTAAAGTATCTTGAGCATACAAAGATCTGTATCAGTTAAAGACATGACATTGCATTTGATCTTCAAAAGATGTGTTATGTTCTTAATCTGTAATAGAAATCCAAAGAACATGTTTTCAGTACTAAAGGTATCTTCTAGTCCTTCGAAATATAATAATCTGTATAGCTTCACTTTACCTTTTGAGGCTTCAGTCACCAATGCATTAATCTAGTGAATGTGAACCAAGTAAAAGGAATAAAATTACCCTGAGGAAAAAGCATGATGCAGAAGCAGTATCAGGCCCCTGCTTTAAAATAGTTTTAGTTTTTTAGCAGCACAGATCCATAGCTTCCCTGAAGAGTTACAGAGGCACCCTGAAATCTATATTCCTCCCAATCAGTTCCTTACATCTAAGAAAACCAGCCCTAGCTCTCACCCACAGATGTCTGACCGTCTTCCCATATAACCTACGCTTATAACACAGGACGATGAATTTTAACCTTCAAGTTAACAGAATAAAATGCTTTTTCTCCCAGTAGTCAATAACCTAATCTAGTAACCTTTAAAGACTCTTCAAAAGAAAAGTACCCATCCTTTTGAAACCCCATGGGTTTAGTTTCTGGGTGAATAGATAAAGTAGAATCAGACACTTCATGTGATCAGCAGGTTTCCAGTTCACCATGTACTCAGTTCTCTTTGCAAAAAGAAATTGAAGTCTAAAGAAACTTTAATTTATTTTTTCTCAATCACAAGGAGGTCATTTTCTGATTGTTGAGGACATCATGTTAAAGGCAATGACCAGTGATCACATTCAAATCTTGGCTGTGATCAATGATCAAAATATACTTGTTGACAAAGTGTGTCACAGCAGCATTTCTCACAGGATCAAAATAGCTATACAAACTGCTTCATTTACACTGGGTGGAGGGTGAAGAGTAGTTCTACATTTTCAGTCTGACGATTATATGCTTACGAGAGGGTGGAAAATAAAAATTAAGTATAGTTAGAAGTACAATAAACAAAGATCAGTTACAGTATTTGGCGTGAACAACTCCAAATAAAAGATATTTCAAGTGCATTTCAATCTAACTCCCTGAACTTGTCTTTAGAATTAATTTTGTTGATTCATGCTTTGGACTTGGCCGCAATTCCAGCCAAAGTACATGTCATCAAAACCATATAAGTACAGTCATATTGCTATCCCAGATTTACATGGCATTTAACAGTGCTTCATTCTAAACTAATTTTTGGTTGTTTTTGAATGTGACTTTGCGGCAATAAGTAGTTGTGATGTGTGTTGTTAAACCAAAGATGGAACCAGAGAGTGTTCTGTATGAAGTTCAGGGTGACTTAGACCCCTTTCTCTTCATAACTGCAAGGAAGAAGAAATGAAAGGTTCTTTCAGTCTTTTTGAGATGCAGAATTAAGTGTTGTCAGACTTTCACTCCTATAACTCTCTTTTGGGTTGTATTGTTAGCAATTTAAGCTCACAAACAAGTGATCTATGTGATAGGATTATAGCTTTCTTTCAATATCAGCTACTTGGCCTTTGTTTATTTAGTCCATTTTCTGATACTTCCCTTTATTTTCCCCCAGGTCCATTAGGAGTTAAATTTTAGTTTTGAACAAATTCAAACATCCTTATTTCTCTGTTCACTAAATAGTTGTTTTGGTTTGGGTTGTTTTTTTAAAAATCTAGTTATTCCTAAGGGGCATTTTTACATTTTAATTGAGACAATTGAGAAGGCATTCCTTTTTCTTGTTTGCCTTTCATCTTAGAAAGACTGTGGTGGGTTGACCTTGGCTGGATGTCAGATGTCCACCAAGCCTCTCTACCACTCCCCTTCCCAGCTGGACAGGGCAGACAAGATAAGATGGAAAACAATTTATAGGTTCATAAAAGACATTTTACTAAAGTGAAAGCATGGGCATAAGCAAAAAAGTTTTATTCTCTACATCCCACGAGCAGGTGATGTTCAACCACTTCCTGGGAAGCAGGGCTTCAGCATATATAGGGTTGCTCCAGAAGGCAAACATTGCAAATAATAAATACACCCCACCCCATTCCTCCTTCTTCCATTAGGTTTTATATCTGAGCTGACTTCATATGGTATGGAATATCCCTTTGGTAAATTTGGGTCAGCTGGCCTGGTTGAGTCCCCTCCCAAGATCTTGTCCACTTCCAGCCCCTTTGAAGGGGAAGGATATTGAAAGACAGAGCTGATGCCGTGCCAGCACGGCCCAGCAGTAGCCAAAATTCTGGTGTGGTATCAACATCTTTCAAGCTACCAATACACATCACAGCACTGTGAGAGCTGCCAAAGGAAAGTGAACTCCATCTCATCCAGACCAAAACCAAAGGCGTATTTTGTCTTTTAATTTGGAAAGGAAGTTGCTTGAGCATTGTCAGATTTCTAATTAATTCCCCAAGTGATAGTGGTTTTTGTGACTCATTTTGGGGGTTTTGGTTTTTTATGTTTAAATTGCTTTTTACTTTCTTATCTGGTTATAGCATCAGACAGGCTTGTTATATTGTAGGTGATTTTTTCAGTATTCACATAGCAGTGGAATCAGGAAGGGATTATGCAATGGTTTACATTTAGACACATGGTATTTTAACTACAAATTTTAAAAGAGCCTTATCTTACATAGTTGAGAAACAATTAAAGTTTCAATCAGAGAAAGAACATGAATAAGTTAAAAGTAATGAGTTTCTATAAAACATATCCCAACAATCAGTGTTGTCTAAAAATTAAATCCTTTGGCATTCTTATAAAAATTGTTTAAACCAAGAATTATATTATGTTGTAAAATGAGGATTTATCATCAAAGAAAGACAAAAGTAAGAAACAAAAAGTCTGATAACTGACTTGGATTTACTGCCCAGCAATAATGCTTATTCTGAATGGCCTCCTTGAATCACTATAAGTAATGGAATTTTCCCTGTTGTGTCTGTTGAGTAACTGTCATTTTGTTGGGTGGGCAAGATTAAACTTATCTGCAAGGTTGACTGATATCTTTAAAGGTGAATTATTTTCCTTGTCATGAACTTATGATTTGCTTGTCTTTTGACCAAAGTAGTAAATAGATGTATAACCTGTCATTTCCTATTATGGTGGCTTGAATTTAGCCAGATGATGGATTCCCACCCAGCCACTCCCTCCTTTTCACTCCTTTCACAAGCCTCTGCTAGGAGAGGAAAAGATGAAAAGAGTTTGCAAGTTAGAACACCTTCCTTCTATCCCTCCTTCCCAGGCTCAACTTCACTCTTTCATTCCCAATTTCTCTACTTTCTCCCTGTTCCAAATAGTGCAGTAGGATGAGGAATCCTGGGGTCACAGCCAGTCCATAGCAGCTCCTTTCTACTTCTCCATCCTTTTTCTCTTCTCTAGTGTGGGCCTCTCCATGGACTGCAGTCCTTCAGTGAAAACCTGCTCCAGCATGGGCTTTCCATGGACCACAAATCATGTAGGAAATATTCACATGCTCCCGTGTAGAGTCCTCCATGCAGAGTAGATGTTTTCTTCAGCATGGTCCTCCCATGGGTTGCAGGACAGTACCTGCTCAATCACGGCCTCTTCCACAGACTGCAGAGGATTCTCTGCTCTGTTCCTCCTCTTCCATTTAGGCTGCATATGTCAATTAACTGGCAAAGGCTGCCCAATTATACTATATTTTATGATATTCATGTTCTTTAAGCACTGTGTGTAGAACTATGTCTCTTCAAGTCAGAAAGAACACAAGCAAGAGTTTGATAACACAAATTCCCCACAAATAAAGTTGAATTATTTTACTGAAAAACATTTTTGCATTTCTATTGAGATTTACTTCCTATAAATGGTTTTGAAAAACATGCAAAGCAAGCAGCAGTTTCTTGCTGTAAATTAAAATAGAGCCAATGATACCATATGGGTGAGGAGAAAAAAAGGTCAAATTAACCATAAACAGAACTATCAGAAGAAATCTGATTAATTTTCAACTTGTTGGTAAATGAATAAGGCCCCTTCATTCAATTTTCCACCAAGACAGTGGCTGTAAAACTGCAATACCATAGGCAAACAATCATTCTGCATTTTACATCGGTGTGTGGGCATTGTGGTACTGAAGGGGCATTGTGGTACTGAAGATGTGTGTGGTTTAATGTAGAAGGGATCCAGGTAAAAACAAATTAAAGAAAAAATAAGCACAAGAGACTGCAAGTAGGCAGAATATAATGCCAAACACATTAGAAGGATACTCATATATTAAACAATTATTAAAAACTAGCAGCCATGTACATGCAGGGATGATAACAGATAACTTGTGGAGGTTTTAATGAAAGAATTTGGTAATATCTTTTTCTAAACCTCAGAACTGTCCTGTTTTGTCAGTATCTTAAGCACCCCCACCATATCAGTCTCCAACTCCCTAAATGTTATCTATATCTACATATATCTGCATATGTAATAAACTTCATGGCATTTCTCCATCAGCATTTTTAAACATGAAAATTTTAAAATTTTCGCATCCAACCATTTCCAAAATGCCGAAGAATTACCTAGGCATCACTGCACAAACTCATAACAAGTCTGCTGAGAAAGAAAAACCAAAATTATTTCAGAAGTATCTCCTTAAACACACTTGCCAAGACCATCTTTCAAGCTACGCTATTCTACCAAGCCAGCAAAACCAACAAAAGGAACTTAAACAAGGGATGTTTCTTCCGCTCTTTACCCTGACCTGGTGCTATCACCTGCAGCACCAAATCCTAGTTCCCCAGAGGCAGAGAAGCCTGAGATACCAAGTCTCCTCAGTGTTCCTTCTCTACTGGGACAAGCAATGTAGCTTGGCGAGAACAAAATTTGGACACATGGAACTGGACATAAAACAATCAAATGTGTAAGGCATGAGGTAGGCAGTAGGAAATCTGGGAGGGATGGTGTGGTAAAGGTGTGATCACAAGCATTAGTCTGTTCAGATCTCTCTTGGGCTACTGAAAAACTCATTTTTATAGAACTTCATGAGGAGTCTTCAAGAGCTGGTTATGACACGAAATTCATCAATCCCTTCCATTTCTTTAATCACATTGGCAGTTTCAGATGATGATGGAGATTGTCTGCATCCCATGTAGGGAGTTAGAGTTCAGTTTCTGGTGATCAAAAAGTCCCTGCATTTGGACTCTGTAGAAAACATTCCCTAGAAAATATGCACAATACACTCTCAATGTCTTCTAGATACAGTCACCCCTTTCTGTGGAAAAAAAAATCGAACAACAAAATGAGCATATTACAAATGCAACAAATTTGATGTATGGGCCAGATGAGAATCCTGATACATCCTGGATCTTGAGATTTATCCATAGAATGTGTACATCACGCCAAAAAGCAATCACAGGAGGGGGAGGCTGTGTTTCTTATTTACTATTATCCCCAAGCCTGATGCATAGGTGGCTTTGTTAATCTATGTGTTGAGTAGTACTTGGAAGGAAAAAAAAATAGCAGCATAAGAAAATATCTCTGCAGTATGTAAAGTGTTATGTAGAGAAACTTTCATGTAAGAAAATTCTGTTACCTTAATTTTTCTTTTGAAATACCTTGCTTTGATTTGCTGTTCATTCAAGTGACTGAAAGTTTCTTCTGGGAGCAGATTTAATAGAAAATGGAAAACAAAGTGTAAAAAAAAAAAAAAAGAGAGAGCTAATGAATATGATGTTTAGTATGCTGTCAGCCATTTAAGGCTTATGCTGCCACAACTCCAGTTAGCTGAGCACAGCAGTAGTTATGAGGAGTAATGAGTTTGCCAGACATTTTGAAATTCCTCTCCTGCTGTGTCCTGTCAGTTGAAAAAGAGGGAGACAGTGATGGCCAACAATTTAAACATAATGGATTGACCATAACTGGCACCTAAAGAACAATAAAGCAAAGACCAAATGGCAGGATCTGACCAGCTAAGTTCTCTGAATATGACAAGCATTGTTACATTTTATGTCTTGCTTGAAAAGAAGAATGCAGCTATGGATTCAGTAGCCGGAAAACATTTAATTTAAAATAACCATATTCTATTGGAAAAACAAAATAATTTATGACATAAGAATGAGTATTAAAAATAGGTACATAATTTTTCTCTTTTTTTCTTCTCCATTTAAAGTTGGGAAGTATTTCTTGATAATTTTGAGTAATAGATAAGCAAAAGATGCATGCCCAATATATTTTTCCAGTAGTATTCTAGTAATGTGCCTGTGAAAGACCAGAGATTACTTTCCTTCTACATTTCTCCTCAGAAGGATTGAAGTCTGGATTTTTAAAAAACAAAGCAGGTCTTCATAGCTGTCACCATGCTGCACAGTTAGAGTACTCATTATTTTCTGGTAAAAGAGGGATTGGACATCAGATTTTCCACTCCAAAAGAATATGCCTTTGCCAAGTTATTTAGATCAGATCTATATGAACAATTTGTCCTTCTAGAACTTTATTTCCAAAATAATATTTTAGTATTGATAAGAAAGATGAAAAAAAAATCTCAAACTCACAACAAATGGCTTTTCAGTTCTACTATTTAGCTGGAGCAAGTCAGTCTGGAGAGGGCTGTGAAGCTCTTCCCTCTTCCAGAATAAACTGGAAGAAGGAGGGGGTTTTCATTTCTCCTGCTAAGGAACGCAGACCTTAATTTATGGGGCTGAGTTAGTTACCACATGATTCTGCTATATGCAGCAGAGAAAAAGGAAGGCACCTCTAGACAATTATTTATCTCCCTAACATGATGGATCAGATTAATTGTGTCTATTTTTGTTTATATTTGCTAGGAATGGAGTCTCAAGAGTTTAATTCTGAATTAAATATCCAGTCCTGAAATTTGCGCAAATCTTTTTTTGCCACCAATGTGGCTTATTCAGTTATTTTTCTATAAATATTCTATTTCACTGCTTTTGAAATTGAAAAGACAAAGCTATTTTCCCTAAAATCCGATTCTTCATTATTCCAACAGTCCCTGTTTTCAAAGAGCAGAACCTTTGGACTAAATAGATAAAATTTGTATCATGTGATATCAATTAAGTTATGCATAGCAAATAAAGGTAATATTGACCATTCCTGATAATGCATGCCTGTTTTACCTGTGACACAAGAAATAACAACAGTTTATTTTTTTTGCAGATCACAGCAGTGACTTGTTGCAGGGCACGTTTGGACAACTAAGTTCACAGCATTAAGAGCTGATCTGGGAGACCCCAGCCCCTGAATCTGCAATTCAGCCACTCTGGAGTTGATCAGAATACTGCTGAGTTCACAGATCATTAGCTTGATGGAACAGTTATCTTAAATGCCTAACTAATTTCCTTTTATTTTAAATATTTCTAAAATGGTGGGGTAGATTTATTTCAAACTAAGAAAACAAGGATTGGACATGCTAAGCTCAGAGCTTCCTCTGCTTTGTCTCCATCAAGCATCCTGACTGTAGAAGAGTTATGCAAAGAAGCCTCTGGACTACCTGGATAATGTATGAACCTCTGCCAGATTTACTTAAGGAAGGTAGTGCTGGGTTACAGGGTTCAAATGTCTGTGTCCAAAAGAAATGCAGAGACATGGAGTCAATGCGATGGCCAAAATCTTCCCTTCCACATCCATTGGATGTAACTGTATTCCCACTTTTGTCATACAAAGGGGAAACATGGTTTTGTCATGTTCCTTGGCAGACACACAGCTTGGAGTCACATCATGTATCCAGGAGAGCTCGTGCTGGGCATGCAGCAGTGCAGTGCTGCTTATGTGTGCAGGAGGAAAGGAGCTGCAGTTGTGTATTGGCACATGAAAGCTCCCAGTGCTACTGCACTGAACCAGACGCGGGCATCCAACTTCCCGAAATAATTCCCAGCCTGCTTAACACGCTAAGCACCACAGAAGGACTGCAGCTTTTACCACTAGATAAGGAGAGCAGCTTACAGCAAGAATGGCAATAGGCTTAGGTACCATAATCCACAGCCATGGCTGTAGCCTTCACAGGGTTTTGTGAACTGTATATAAACCTATCCTGGTCTCACAGAGTGTTCTTGCTATTCAAAAACATTTCAAAAAGTGGTTTTACATGTAGCTCTGTCACCCACTGTAAGGGCTGAACTGTATCATCTTTTCTGCTACATGATTATTTTTCATCCTGGATTCCTGGTATACTTCCTACTCCTTGAATGGACAACACAGAAGTTTAAGCAGGGAACTCACAAGTGAGAAAATAGAAAAGACTAACCCTCTTCAAATATAAAAAGGAATATTCCTGTTGAAATTTCTCCCAGCTTTTAAATTTGGCAATACTTTTATGGGGAAAAAATGAATTTTTAAATAAAAATACAAAAAGGCATAGTAGGGGGAAACAGACATAACAATCATTTGCAAAGATACTTCAAACCAATTTTTCATACAAGGGCAATTCTCTATTTCACAGCTTTATTTTATCACTCAGAGAATAGTATCTCTTATTAAACAAGGGAATCCAGCGTATTTCCAGCAAACAGAATCCAAGGTGTTTCCAGCAGCTGTAAGTCACAACTAAGTCCTTGAAGAAATAATTTTCTCTATTTGGAACAATAAGAACAAAACACTGAGTGTTAGAAGGAGGCGTGACCTTAATGCTCCAGTTTTTGAAAGCAAGTATTTACAAGGTTAATCAAATTTGCAATTAGTTAAGAATTTTAGCAGTTAAATGAATGTAATGTCCATACCCACATAGACGTCAGTAGCACAATAAACTCGTATTGTCTGACTTAGCTGACAGGAGCTGCTGGTTTATTCTAGGCTGGGGACTCAGTTCCTGTTCTGACATTGATCCTAATCATGTTTTGAAAGCAGTAAAGCTTTGGGAAGCTATTGTTTCCCACAACTGCCAGTGTAGGGCTGATGTTTTATTCTTAAAGCTGAATAGGAAAGCAGCATGGTGTGTGTTCTTAGGGTCTTCAGAGGGGTCTGACTTTCACTCTGGTCTTGCCCTTATTCTGGTATGTAACAAGATGCCACTCACTTGTCTGTGTTGCCATAGCCTGTCATAGATTCCAGCACAGTCAGAGAAATTATTCCAACTATAAATGCACAAATTAATTCCAAATTTCTGTGCCTTGGGTGAGAGGCTAAATCTTAGAGCATATTGACTGCATAGTCAGTCATCGCACTACAGATACCTAATCTGAATTTTTATTCAGTTTTATCCATGAGAATTCTTTGCTGTGTTACTGAAATGTCTCCACACAATAAAAAGTGTTTATTAAAAATCTGTCTGAAATTCAATAGCAATAATTTTATTGTCTGAACAAGGTTATCATCTTCCACTTTAAAGCAGAGATAAAGGCAGATTTCTGAAAGATGTACATCAGTCATAAGATACACGACAGTATCAAAGTTCAGAAAAAGGGCATGATACATGTCAAGCAGAAGGCATAGGAGTCAATTTCTTCCTTTGTCACTAATTCTGTTTATGTCCTTAGACATAACAATCAGGGTTTTTTTCTTTTTTTTCTGTGTTGGTCTTCCCTCAAGGGTTAATAATATCTCCCTATCTCACAATATTTGGCAGATAATCCACACAAAACTTTGAAGTGTTTGTATACAAGGCTACCAGTACTGGTCTACAAAAGGGCATTCAATAGACACTCAACACCAGACTCCCACTATGGGCTCCTCTTCAATGCCTTCACTCATGGCTTTTCATTTCCAGCAGCCCAATCCCCCCCCGCACAGCTGCACAAAGTGCAGCCACCCAAAGATCAAGATCAAGACCAGCTTCCACACTTCAGTTCACACAACCAGCTAGACCAGCGTTGAAACCTTTTTGTATTTTATTCTCAAATTTCTCTTATATGTTTTAGTTTCTTTCCTTTGTTGTTCCTCCTCCCACCTTTCTTTCCATTTCTGATCCTGAATCACGCTGAGTTACATCTTGTATCAAAGGTTTCTCAGTCCTTTCCTAATTGGCAAAACCCTCCCGAGAGGATGACATTTTAGCATTTCAACATCTCATATTGCTGTGATCTTTTGCGTTAAGAGCTGCCAGACAAAAATGATTCCAAATGAGATGACTAATGGAAGTAGACAATGGATTTGCAGATGGACCTGTTTGTCTCATTCTATCCCATGAATGTGCAGATATATCACCATTTAGATGACTGGCATTTTTGGGGGGTTGCAGGAGTTATTTATAACATCTTTACATATTCAAACTAGAAAATAATCCTCCTATTTTCAAAACCATTATCTCTTAGAGATTACATAGTCTCAGTCATATTAAATTCTAGTGTTGGATAGAAAGACTTTTTCTAATTAATTCAATTTGTTTATGCAGATTTGGTTCTATCTACATAATTTTTTTCATATAGCATTTTTAATATTACCTCTTTTACAAAGAGATTAGACTTCAGAAATTAAAATAAAAATCTATGTGAAAAACAGGATGACATTTGTCTGCCTTTAACCCTAGCATCTACTTCTTCTGTAAGATAATGGCTGCTGAGCAGACTAAAGTTCTTAAGTTAAAATGTGACTGCATAAATCATGCAAAAAAATTCAAAGTTTCTAGGCATCAAGAGGCTTGCAGACTTGAGGTGTGATTGAAGAGTAATAATGTGCGTTTGTCTGTGAGTTAGCCTGGATCTGAAAAATAGACTAGCTGATTGAAGGACTTGACCTAATGATCTCATTCTTCCATCTCTACTCTGTCCTTGTTTCCAGTCCACTCTAGATTTTTGTTCCCCATTTCTTAGTAGATGAAAATTTTCCCTCCATTCCACTTATGTAAATGAATTTCACTGAGTCCGTTAGTTTTGGTGAGATGACTCTTTATGGTACCCTTACTATTTTCAGCTGATCTGATAGACTTAGCAATAAGTAATAACAATAACAGGCGCAGAAACCACAGCCTTTTTTTTCCCAGAAAATTCCACATTATCTAGATACAAATCTATTTGACTAGAATAGCACTTTAGGTAAATATAGGCAAGATTTAAAAAAAAAAAAAAAAAGTTTGCAGAAATACTAAGAAGCTTGAAAAAATACACCTACTTAAGTATGACTATTTAGATTTATCTTGATTACATCTGTATTGGTTTTGCATGGCCTGGTTTTTGGTAGCAGGCTGGGCCACAGAGATGGCTTCTGTGAGAAGATGCCAGAAGCTTCCACCATGTCCGGCTGAGCCAATCCCTGATGGCTCCAAAGATGGACATGCTGCTGGCCAAGGCTGGGCCAATTTGAGATGTTGGTAATGCCTCTGTGATAAGGTATTTAAGAAGAAATCAAAACTAGGAACCCTCCATTATATTTTCTCCCCTCTCTAGTTGCAGTGGGGAGTGAATGAGAGGCTTTCATGAGTGCCTGCAGAGCATTTGGCCAGTCCCAAGCCATGACAACATCATTTGATATAAAGTTTAGTGTGCTTTATATTCTTAAATCATTCCCCATCTAGAAAAGATTGTTATGAGTTTACCACTACTTTTCCCAGACCATATCAGTTATTTCACAAATACTCTTGTTATGTAAAATCTGTGCTAAAGGACTACATGAGATTTTTTTTATGACTTACACCAGATTGTACTCACCTTGTAACATCACAAAAAAAAAACCTCCAAGCTTGACATTTGAAATAAACTGTTTTCTTAATTTCACACAAAATTCTGTATATTTCCAATGCAGGAAAAGAATATTTAACATTCTAATAAACACTGGAAATAAAAGGTCATTTAAGGAGCCAAAAATTCAATTTGCATTTCTTACACCTTTCATAAGTTACCTTATGCATAGTTGTCATCTTTGTCATCAGAGCAGAATGATATTCAAATTTTAATAAAATTTATGTGCATGGCAGTACAATAATTCACAAGTGATTTCAGATTTCAGTGTTCTTGAAGAAAAATACAGCTTTAATTTTGAACGGTTAACAGGGAAATTAATGAAGATGCATGATTTAATTTAGATATAACTGAAAATGGCTGCTATTAGAGGCTTTCCAAAAACGCATTCCTTCTAAGCTGCTCTATCACAGAAAATTAAGAGATCACTTTAAGATATCTTTCCATTATCTTGATTATCAATCACTGACCACGTGCTTTGGCTGTTTAAAAATAAGAACAAAATCATTAAACCAGTCTTGCTAAAGATGATTCTGCTTGAAATTAAAGAAACAGTTTTTCTTTATGTTATCATTTTCAGAGTGCAATGAACAACCAATTTATTTCAATATGTATTCATAAAGTAGTGCTGCACTTTTGTAAATGCTATTTCTCTATCTTATGCCAATATTATATCTGTGCTACTTCCCACACAAGAACGCATCCATAAGGGGAAAAAAAAAGTTTTACTTTGCTTATTTTTATAGCTGATTTATTGTTTCTAGGGATTTAATCAAAGTTTCTCCTCAGAAGCCTAATTTTTGAAACCAATTTACATCTTACCAGCTATTCTGAAATGCAACTAATCATCAGAAGACCCATTTTTATGTTTAATTCTTTAGCTGAGAGGAGGATTTTTAGAGGGAAATTCATCCAGTATAAAAAGGTTTGCAAAAGTTTTGCACTCATTTATGTACTCCATTCAGGCTACACGTGAAACTCTCAGTGCTGCTTGCTAAGGAGACTTTAACCCAATTAAAAGGCCCTTGACAAAATAGGCTACTGCATTTCAGGCTCAGTTAGCCTCAGGAGAAAACATCAGGGATAGGGACATGACAACATGGTCAATTAACATGACTTCAGATATGTTAGCCAAGCTCTGCAATGCCGTTAACTAAAATCAAGTGCACTAATACAATTAAACAGAAGAGTCTCTTTATCCATCCAAATATACCCCAAAGACTAACAAAGATGACCCAATGCCTGCCAGATCTTTTCAGGGAAGACACAGTTAAGTTTCTGTCTGGAGCACCATTGCAACCTTAGGTACAGCCACGTATTCAAATCAAACTAGAAATCAGTCACAAATTTTGCACTTATCCTCTGTTTCTCTTGCATAGACACCATTCAAATGCCATTTAGAAGCAGTGAAATATCATCCCTGTCCTTTTTTTCTTCTGTGAACCATCCACACTCAACAGGCTGGCACTGTTACAGAACCTGCACAGCTTGGTTTGTGTTCCTCTACCTGTTATAATGAACCCTTCCAGGAAGGGCTTACTCGGAGTTTTTTTCCAACATTTACTTTGTCCGTTGTCATAGTTTGGTGGTAGGAATATTCATCTTTTCTGATCAAATGTACATTTTCAGCTTTCTGATAAAGGGTGATATTGACATCCACGCCAAAAGTCTTATCACTCGCTTTGGAAGTTTATTTGACCATGACTGGTTGTTCTATAAAAATTTCATTAAGATATAAAAGCAAAAGTGGAATATTATTTTTAAATGTATTGACATAACAAAGACACAAAACTAATTTAATGTATCTTGAGTATAAAAATCTCATAAATTGTATAGACCATAAAGAATAAATCCTAGCAAATTTTAAATACAAAAAGAGAGATAAACCCAAGAACTGCATTGAGCTGTGACTTGATAGTGGGATACTGATAATATCAAAAATAAAGTTGTCCAATTTAACAGATGACTAAAATAATGCAGATGGAAAGAGAGAAAAATGGAAATACTTTCACAGCACTACATAAATTCTCTAACGTCTATTGGATGTTAACACTCAGAACTTTTACAGGGCTTCATTTAGTCAGAAATTTTATTGGAAAAAACTGTAGTTGCACAGTGCATGTCAGGAAATACCTTTCTCACAGCTGCAGTCCAGAGCCTCTGGGTCAATCACTTTTACCTGCACCCCTTTGTTTACATACTGACTTGAAGTGAAGCTGCTAGTCAGGGACATAAGGCAAAACTTCCACATGATTTGCAACTACCAATCTCTGTGCATGTCAGTGTGGCAAGCCATGAAAATATTACACTTTTTTATCCCTATCCTTTCAATTTTTTTCTTCTCCCTACCTTGTTGTTTAGTGTATTCCTTGTGACCCATTTTCAATTTGATCCTGACCTCTTCAAGGGAGAGATTTTTTTCTCTGGGTATTTTGCACAGTGATTTTTTTTTTTAAATAAAGTAAATTGTTACAAATAATATTTGAAAGAACTATTAATTGGTTTGAATAATCAATTTTAGTTCTTTTGTTATTGAATCAGAAAAAAATAACCATATTTGCGGAGTAATAATTTCAAATAAGAATCAAAAAATATTTGGAAAGTAATTTGACCAGCTTAAGTATTCTGAAATTTGTATCAAAATTCTCCTGGAGGAGTGTCATAGACAAACTGTGGTAAATGCTGTCTGTTGTATCTAGGACTTTCTCCATCATGGAGAAAGTAGGATTTTATAGACCTGTTATGGCTTTCAACCATGCAGGTATGGATTACACCTCTTTCCTTTAAAGAACCTTTTGTTGTTTCTGGATGGTAATCATTGCTGTCAGTCATGATACTCTGTAATTTCATGGTTTTCAGAACCATGCGAAACAATAAAACAATAGTTCTCAATTCTCACCATTCTAAATTTCTTCCTTGGGTCTCCTTTTAATTCAAAATAAAATTAAGATAAATATTTATTTTAGCAGTATTTGAACTTCTAGCACATTACATTGAATGAGAGTATGAACCACACAGCAATCAGACAACACAGACACAACAAAAACTGATTTTTCAGTCAAATAGTATAAAAAATATATTGTCTGTGGGGATTTGTAAAAGATTGTCATGGCTATTCACAAAAATTTAGCATGAATGCCAGAACCTACAAGGAGGGCATCAAGCGTGGCTCTTCACAGAGGTGCATGGTGGGAGGATGACATGGACATAAGTTGAAATAACAGAGGTCCAGATTAAATGTGAGGAAAAGAAAATTTTACCATAAAAGGTGCTTTAATGAACCAGTTTTCCTAGAGTTTAAGTAGTCTCTGTCCTTGGAGATTTTGAAGACTGGATAAAGCCATGAGTATCATGTGCTGAACTCATAGTTAACCATGAACAGAAAACTCCTTCCATTCTGAATTTTCCAATGATCCTTTAATCCTATATCTAACAGAAATGTGGAATATGATAATGAGTTATTTGTGTGGTTGTGTTGCACTTAGAATTGTATGGAGATACACTGAACACAGCATCATTCTTCTTTTTATCCATGGAGAACCACTACTGTCAGCATACAGGCAGAAGAATTCAGCTGGTTTAGTGGTTTGCACAATACTTAATACAGTAGGGGACCACGCTGGGGGAGTTTAAGTGCTCAGGTAGCACAGATCACAAATAATGATATTAAGCATACAGTACCAAGTATTTAAGAATTATGACTTGCAATAAGACAGGGCATTCATCCATTTTAAATATACTACTAATCAAAAATATTCCACTGTGTATTTACACATATTTCTGTATGTTCTTATATACCTACACATATATAGCATATATAACACATATGTAACACACAGCATACTGTAAAAAAATAAGTTAAGTAACTACATATAACCCACAATATATTCACAGGAATATCAACATACACATGAAGCTAGAACTGCTTATAAATTTCAACCTTGACTTCACTGGAGAGAATTAGCATAAACAGCAATTTACAGAATGTGTCAGCACTGTTGAAAGCTATTTCATAAACCGGGTTATCATTTCTTTTCAGGCTACAGAGGAAAACCTCTTCCCCATCTTCCTCACATGCACTTATCCAGGTTGCCCTGTTTTAGTGAACAAAAAGGAATCACCCCTTCTCTGTGAGTGTGTGTGAATAATTTCTCTAGGTGTCTATGGGTACAGTTACAGAAATAATAACTGGAAAAGATCAGGCTGAAGAGATTAAAAGGACATGTTGAGACATAGCATGTGACAGTCTCCAAGGAACTGGTATGCTCCAGGGACCAGATATCCTATGGAATCTATAGGAAAAGAAGATCTGAGAAAGCCAAGAGCTGGACAAATCTGTGCAAGGGCAGTAGCACACAGGGAGATCAACAACAGACTGTGCATCCTGGACCGCTTGCAGAGAGATGATGACTGCAAAGACTAAAGGACTCTGCATATACCTCATTAAAGAAGGGACCTTGAGAGACTTTCCAAACACCTAACTACAAACCATTGGTCCAGCAGATTGCAAACATTTAAAATAGCTGGAATCTGGGATTCCAGCCTACTGCCTTGCAGAAAATGCAGCAGGAAGCTAAAATTGCTTATCTCAAATAAACACAGCAATAAGATTTAAGTATCTTGACTCCACTGTGATTGGTAATGCCCAAGAACATACTTTAAGAAATGTTACTTTTGTTCCAGATTTTTTTCATGGGTTTATTAAGTCTAATGGCACCCAAAAAAACTGAAAACATTCTTCAAGATCTTGATATTTAATGCACAATCTTGTCTTGCCCTGGGTGTCTTATTTTACTTACTCTTCCCATAAACAGGAGCTGACCTCTCCTGTCAGTTAGAGACAAGTTATAACTTTTAAGTGCCAAGATAGGCACAAATTGCTATTTTGCTTTACTCTCTGATTTTATATTATTTCTGTGATTTGTAATGTACTGCACTTTCATTTTCAGTCTATACTGTCTTTCTAGGGAGATCAATTAAAGATAACAAGACAAATTCTTGATTATATTCAGGGAGTCAATTTTAATATTACTTACAAGAGGGGATTGTAATCTTATCAAGGATGTAATCTCTCCAGTTTTGCTTTTGCTTACTGGAGGTTTGAGCATAATAATTCAAACCAATATGATATGGAATACAAGCAAAGTCCAATTTAACAGTGTTCCATCACATAAGTTAAATAAATAACAGTGTAATGTAGAGAAATCAAAGCTGAAAAAAAGCTGCCCAGAAATGTGGTGGCATTTTTGATGGCACATTCTAAGAGTCAGTGAATCTCAAAGCCAGTGCAGAGTGTGAGAGGAGTATCAAATTAATACCAATTTCAGAGAAAAAGACAACCTCTTACTATATTCAGAATGACTTCAGATCATCTTTATATCCAAAAGATACCATAGTACCCTTGAAAGAGAACAATGAGGTAGCTTGACTACACTAACTGCTGCCCTCACTGAATATGGAAATGTCAGGTACTTCCTTTTCATACAGGACTTCATGAATTGTTAATAACTGAACACTGATTATGGGGTGGGTGTGAGATCTTGTCCTACTGAAAATCAGAACTGATATCAAAATGTATCATTTTGGATATCTAACTTGAGACTTCTGTAAACAAACTGTTGAGATGCACAGATTATATTTCTATGAAGCTTTCATTTTGCATATACCTGAGGCACTGAAAGTCCAAAGTGTTTGCTATTGAACAGATGTAGACTTTTAGCTGATATTAGTCAAATAATTTTGCAAACTAAAATATTGGTGTGAATAGGATTCAAATAATAATTTAACAATTAATTATTAATTAAACAATTAATAATTTAATTCAAAATACTTTGCTAGTCATTTGCTCATAGGTCTAGGTAAAGAGGCCTGAGAGAGGATGGAATAATTTCATGTATTCTGGAGGCTTTATCCATACAAGGCTCATCCCTCTTAAGTTAATGGAATTATTCTGACATATAAAGGTGCACCAGAGTGCAGTACTGTCTCTGGTTCAACATAGCTTTTGATTTCTGCTTGATCTTCATGGTGCAAGACCTAGTTCAGCTCATTTGAAATTCAAAAATAAATTTATGCACAACTATATTTAATTATTTGTGTTTGGAAGATTAGGCAAGAAGTAAAACACATAGCATTTTGTGTTGCTTTCATTACATTTTTGTAAGAATGTGACTGACCTTAAACTAAAGAAGGCTAAGTGTCCTGAGCTTCATTAGGAGGAGTATTGTGTCACGCAGGTCAAGATATGGCATCCTTCCCCTCTGTTCAGCACTGCACTATGAGGCCATACCTGCACTACTGGGTCCAGTTCTGGTTTCCCCAGAACAAGAAGACATGCTGGAGACCATCCACTGGAGGACCACAGAGAGGATTTAGGGGCTGGAGCGTCCTTCATATGAATGGAACTGTATTGAGCCTGACTAGGGGGGGTAACCCCATCAAAATGCATGAATATCTGAATGGAGACAGTAGAGAAGATGAAGCCAGGCTGTTTTCAGCGGCGATCTGTGGCAGAACAGGAGTCAGTGGACACTGAAGGTTTCATCTGAACTGTCAGGGCAATGGAGCACTGGCACAGGTTGCACACTCTATCTGTGCAGATATTTCAAAGCCATCCAGGCCTGGGCCTGGAACACCTGCTTGTGGGAAATAGAAAAGGTATAAAACTCTCAGAAAGCTGCAGGAAAGCAAATCTCAGGATGGAGAAATGCAAGAACGCTGAAAATGCAAGGACAAGAAACAATAGGGCTATGAGTTGTGTAGAGACAGGCCTCAGGAAAATATGTTAATTAAGATAGTAGAAATATGTAAGTTTAATAATGAAGCTTTATCTATTGTTTAAAGCTATTATAAGCAAGCATTGTTCAAAAAAAGATGTACGTGCAGCTTTATTAATTGGCCTGAGCAAACGTTCATCAGCTTTTAGTATTATGCTATTGGTTAAAATGTTGTTAAAAGACTTTGTGACAGAGAGAACTTCGTCTGCTGTGCTAGCAGCTGAAGCTGTTCCCTTTCTTGGTTCTGGAAAATGAAACTGATGATTGTGATAGAATAAAGCTTTGAGACAACTGCTCCAGCATTCTCATCCTTTTGTTTGTGTGCATAGATATATATAAATATAAAACAAGAGAAAAAATATCCCAGGAAAACCCAACACCTGTTCTAGGTGACCCTGCTTGAACAGGATTGGACAAGATGACATGAAGAGGTCCCTTTCAACCTCAATAATTTGGTGAATCTGATTCTGTGGCTCTTGTATCTCACATTCCTTTTGGAAAGTATCAGAAATATGGTCTTTGGTTTGCTCCCACAGGAGCAGAGCCTAGACCTGTGTGAACATGGCTGAATTGCTGTTCTATAGCACTCACTGCATTGCTCAAACCATGGCTTTGAGGGAATTGAAAAACAGCCTCAGGACAGAAGTGCAGTTCTGTTCCATTTCTTCCTTAGGGAAGCTGCCAGGACCAGCACTGAGGACTCTGTACCTCTCCTGCTGCTGCCCTTCCTGTCCCTCAGAGAATGCAGCTCCAGGCTGTGAGCACATCTGATGCATGGCACATCTCCAAAAAGCAACAAACTCAGCCAAGACTCAACTCTGAAGTGGCAGAGAGATGAGCCTGAGCTGAGCCCCAGCCGAGTCCAGCGGAGACAAGCAGACAGGTCCGAAGCAGCAGCACCATAAGGAATTAAATCAGTGGAGTGGAGCAGTCTGGAGGTGGGCACTGCAGTGCTGTGCAGATGATCCAGCTTTTGGGAGGTTGTCCATCAGCATTTTTCACTGTTTTGGGCATGGAGATGGGGAGCACTGGCTGTGGAGAGCCCCTGCCAACTTGTCTTTGTCTTGGCAGCCACACGGAATTGAGATGGTGAACATCTTTTGTGTGTCAAGCACCTTTTGTTTTGTATACTTTTGTTTCTTTAATATTGTTGCAGTTACTGTGTGTTTCTTATTCCATTGCTTTTTTTCCCAATAAGTTGTTATCTCAACCCATCGTTTCTGCCCTCTGTCTCTCCCACCAGAGGGAGGCTGGGGAAAGGGGAGCAGTTTATTTGGAGTTCAATTCCCAGCTGTTTTTTTTTTAACCACCACACGTATATAAGGGCTTTCAAGACCAGTTTTGGCAAATAGGGGTTTGTGAAATCAGGGGAGTGTGAGGAATGAAAAAACAGGAGATGAGAGTAACCGAGCTCACAGTTCAGCGCTACCATTCTTCTGTGGGCCAGCAAAGCCCAAATTCAGCTAGATCCCACCACACATGGGCAACTTGATTTCTTAGGACTTCATGATGCAGCAAGGTCTGCATTCACTGAGTACCACTTCTGTGAGCTGGGCCAACCTGAAAGTCTAGTATGTACTGCAGGCCACAGGGAGCCTCACATTTATCTGAAGACATAAATATCTGAAAAGCTGTTCACAGGGACAGCTGGGGGCACATGCATCTGCATCAGCACAATTTTTTATAAAAGTCTTTGGGCCCCATTTTTAGAAGTGTTTAGGGGTGTTTTAGCTGACCAAACTCCTGGTGGTGCTAAGCAGATTTGAATGAGCTGCTGTGTAGGCATCCAGGATCCACCATAGTGGAGAGGGAGCGAAGAAAGTGGAAGGATTAAGGAGCTGGATTTGATGGCACCAAGACTAATAACTTGTCCCACTATGCATCTCACATGAAATTAGGCTTCTCAGTCTGTCTTCCCATTTATGGTACCTCTTTCAGACACAGCTGGTGTCACTTGAGTGTTTATGCAGATGTTCCAGCTGTTAAGGACTTTAATCTGGCCCTTCTGCTACAAGGTTTACAGGATAGAAAGCGTTAAGCACTTTATGTGAATTATATATCATTCACAAACTAGATGATCCCAGCTTCTGTAATAGTCCATCTTCAAGGCCTCAAGGCTGGAGTTAGTGCTCCAAGCAGCTAATCAGTAGGGAAAGTTGCAGCAGTGCTTTGGATGCTGTGAAGCTGCCAGTTGCAAGAGACTATACACGTAACTGAATTGGACACCTGGGAGGCTGGGCTGTAGTTATAGCTGTGAAAACAGCAGCCGTGCCAATACTAGGAATCTAAGCACCAATCTGTTGTTTTGGGAGCCTGGATTATTTTGAAAGACCTAGCAAATGACTGTCAAGGAGACTTAGAGCTACAGCTATAACTAGTGATGGGATGTTTCACAGGTATTTTCTTAGGTCTTGAGGTAGTTACATCAGGCCAGGTCCACTCCAATATGTGTATTTACTTTCTCAAAATGGGATGGTTGCTTGGACTAAGAACCCTGCAGAGGCTGGTACAGCTGGTGACTGGGAGAAAATTCAATTAGGAAAGAGCTACCTTTTCTGTTCACAACATTATAGGGTGGATATCCCAAAACTCCAATGCCCCTCTGTGACTTATGAAAACTGGACTTCTGGTTCCCAAGTCATTTTATACTAGCATTTCACATCTCTTTCTTAATTTCTAGAACAAAAATAATTACTATCCCACTAGTGAGGAATAGAAGGCAATAGTGAAGTTAAATATGGTACATTCAGGGTTTATGTTCCCATGAAACATCTGTCTCACGAATATAAGTCTCTCAGTTTGCCAAGAAAAGACAGAAAAAATCTTATTTAAAGCAACACTGTTGAAGAAACAGTTTTCTCATTACCATAGTGTTGATCATTACCTTCTAATAGTTGCTTGTGTTCCCCCTAGTTTTAGTAAAATTAATTTTATAGTTGTAGCAGTATTTAATGAAAAAACAGTACAAAAATTTTCTAACACACAACAAAAAGAGTTCTGCCTACCTACTCACCCATTCCATTGGATGTATTTTAAACAAGCTTTGAGACAACATTGAATGTTCTAAATATATTTACCAATATTAAATACAAATTACAAGTCAACAGGGCTAGCTACAAAGCATAAGCCTTACTGACACTTTTTTCCTTCATAGAACGAGACTTGTAATTCAATTATGTACTCATAGGGGGAGAAAATGGTGCATGTTCCAGCCAGCAGCTCCCATTGTCCACATGTGCATTCTCAGATCAAACAGATCTAATAATTCCTTGTTAAAGTCATCATTTCCCATTAGATGAGCAACTGTGGCTGGTAAAAGGTAATGGTTACAGTGTGTTACACAATTAACACAGTGTGAAATGAACTGAAATATGTTTTCTAAAGAAGATTTTCAATGGAAATGGAGTATTTAGACTGTGTATATCAAAAATACATACCCAAATGTGGATTGTACTGAATATTTTTACAAAACTGACAGTGTGCTCAGTCACAGCAGCTCTTATACTATAAATAAAATTAGTATGCTGTCAAAAGCATAGCAAACATTCTTTAGGGCTATGAAAGAGAAAACTTGTATCAGAAAAAAATAACTTCAAGTTGTCTGGAAATACATAAATGATGGAAATATTTTCAGGCTTTGTAATGGTTTCTGCCACAAAAAGTACTAAAATTTAATATAATCAGAAGGACTGCAATAGATAATAGACAGCAAGTTTAGTGTAAGTAGAATGAATTCAGAAAAGAAAGTTATATGGGTCTGGTGATTTAAAAAAAGGAAAAAAGAAACTAGCAAACTCATAAGTGAACCTTTTACTGTGTTGTCTACATGATATGTTTCAAACTATCCCAGAATAACTCATGTAGTCGGTGAACCACAATATCCAGCAGTTCTTAGGTTCAGAAGTTGCTAACCAATTCATGCAGTTTCTGCCTATTAATAAAGAGAGCAGATATCTGATCTGAATTTTAAAAAAATAAAAATCCATACATCCTTTCATGTTGTAGAGCATTTTTACTACCGGTAGGCTAAATTCAATTTTGTGGTATTTAGCATGATGAACCCATTTTATGTGTAACCTGGGTAGTGACACACTGCTGGAATTTGATAAAAGTGCTCCAGAAGATAGTGATGTGAAATTTGTTCTTCAAGTGCATAAATCATTACCAAAACTAGCTGACACTCTAGAGCCATTTAGACAGGTCTGTGTGTGACTGTGTTCCTGCTAACAATTCTTGCTTCTCAAATGGATTTATTGGTATAAGGCAGTCTGACCAGGTTAGAGCACTGGGTAGGTACAAGTGGAAGACTCTGACCATTTAGACAGTTCCTGAGGCACTGTTGTGCTCAACAGAGCAAATATCTAACTCTCAGGTGGCCCTTAGGAATCTTTGTTGTTAAGAAGCTCCACATCTGAATTATAAGATCACAAAATGGCTTGGGATAGAATAGAATCAGAATCATGGAATCATAGAATCATAGAATATGTTGAGAGAGAAGAGATCTGTCAGGATCAACTCCTGGCCCTGTGCATAACACTGCAAGGATCTTACCATGTGCCTGAGAGCATTGTCCAAATCCTTCTTGAACTTAGACAGACTTGGTGCTGTGACGACTTCCCTGGGGAGCCTGTTCAGTCACTCTCTGGGTGAAAATTTTTTTCCTGATATTCAACCTAAACCTCCCCTGACTCAGCTTGATTATGAGAGTAGAAAATCTCAAGACACACCCAGTAGTGCTGTTGTGGTGGAGATTGCTATCATAGTCATAGAATAATGGAATCATCACAGAACCATTAAATGGTTTGGGTTGAAAGTGACCCCAAAGAACATCTAGTTTTAAGCCCCTTGAAATGAGCAGGCACACCTTTCACAAGGCCAGTTTGCTAAGAGCCCCATCCAACCTGGCCTAGAATGCTTCCAAGGATGGGACATACACAACTCTAGCCAACCTGTTCCAGTGCTCTCACCACTTTCACAGTGAAAAATTTCTTCCTAATATCTAATCTAAACATAATCTTTTGACTTGAAGCTGTTCTTCCTTGTCCTATCACTCCATGCTCTTGTAAATAATCTCTTTCCATCTTTTTTGTAGGCTCCCTTCAGATGGCAGAAGACTGCAATCAGGTCACCCTCAAGCCTTCTATTTCCAGGCTGAACAATCCCAATTCTCTCAGCCTTTCCTCTTAGAAGAGGTGCTTTACCACTCTAATCATCTTGGTGTTCCCTCTCTGGACTCTCTCCAACAGCTCCCTGTCCTCCCTGTGCAGGGGACCCCAGAGCTGATGCAGCACTGTGGGTGGGGCCTCACCAGCACAGAGCAGAGAGGCAGAATCTCTCCCTTGCCCTGCTGCCCACACTGCTCTGGATGCAGCCCAGCATATGGTTAGCCAGGTGCAAAGATAAGGGTAAGCATCCCAGAAAAGGATTTCAGAACACTGGCACATACCATATTAGAGAAAATGTGGCTGAATCTCAAATACAGGCAATATTCTGCAGGTCACTTGCTGCAAAAAGATGAAGTTCAGCTTCCAGTCCAAGATGAGATCAGGCCATTAGTAATTAAGTTACACAAAAAAGAAAACAAAACAAATTTAAAACAAAAAACAAACAAACAAAACAAACAAACAAAAAAACCTGCTGCACTTACATGTGTCTTCCTTTTGAGTCAGAAGTACCTCTCAGGTGAAGAGATACAGAGGCTAGATGTGGAAAAGAAAAATACTTAAAACCAAGGGTCTATCTATACTATATGATGGAGCACAGTACAGCAATCCCACATCTAACTACTGAAATAGCATGGCAGGTTTTATTATCTATTTTTCCTATGTTACTTTCATGCTAGATTTCTTTTTCATAATTATTCTGTTGCTCTTCTCTTGGGTGTTGCTTTATTGCATACCACTATACTTGTCCTTGAGGCTTTCATTTTACAGGACTACCAGGTATCAGGTGTTTGATGAGACCAGTTAAGAGAATAATTAGGAGATGCATGTTTTATGCTATCAATAGGATACAGTAGCACTGAGATAGTTTTGAGGCACCATGCAGTGTCTCCTTGTACTTGTCTTTACCCCTAACCTTTATTTTTATCCTCCATAATGTACACCTATAAACACCTATCTCTGTTTAATGGATTTTTGGGACAAGGAATCTCTGTTTCTGACTGCACAGTGGAATCATATACCCCATTATGCAAACAGCAAGTAATAAATAGCAAGCAATAAATAAATAATCATATGACAAACACAAAAAACCGTAACAGTTCTATTCCTCTGTATGCAGTCTGTTGAAGGGAGCCAACTTTTTGTAGGATAGTTCGTTTTGCAGTATCAAGGTCACACTCTGGTCTGGGAATGGGATGAAGAGGTGTTTAGTTTCAAAGATGAGGAAGAAAAGGCACCAATAAAACGTCTACTGACTAGATCTTGTCTCTCAAAAATAGGGAAAGATTTACTCAGCTATCCTATCTCATTGAGAAGATTCAGTTACATTAGTCTATGAGACAATTATGACTTTTTATATAGGCATGATGCCTTTGTAGTAGTATTCATTAAAATTGTGGCAGAAAATCCAGAGACTCCAAACTGAATCTTATCACAGATTTTGGTGGGCTTGAGGTTGAATATCACATAAACACTCTGATATGCATTTGAGACTGTTCCAAAACTGAGTACTTCAAATAGTGTCAGTGTTTTTACATAAGCAAAGAACACCAGAAATTACAGACCAGCACTTGACCCAATATAAATACTCAGAAGACTTGATTCCCTCATAGTGTAAATCTGACCTTGTAATTATGTGACATAAGTGTACATATGTACATATATGTATATACACATATGTACATATGTGACCTATAAGTAACCCTCTGTGAAAATAGTGTAATGTAACTTGCCTGAACAGTGAAATGCTGGAGCATGATATCTCCTTCTGTAGTTGAAAATACACACAAAATAATATGTGTGCTCTTAAATCAAACACACTGTACCTATTTGCAGATGATGTCCAGATAGGTTACTTCAGATGATTGGCAGACAGAGTTTATAGCCAAATCTCTAAGAAACCAGCAATTTATTTTTGGTCCACAGACTTTTGAAACTACTCTTCATGACTCAGATCATCCAAACATGATTTTTTCAATACCCTGAGGGCATTTGATAGTTCAAACTTACAAAGAAATTGGCAATAATGATGCTCTTCAATAGCTCTTTTCAGAAACTCCAAAACAATGACCTGTAATTGTAGGTGAAAGAAGTATTGTCATGTCTCAGCAGAATAGCTTTTCTTCAAGTGGAATATGTGCAATAAAAAGCCCTTGCATAATTGTCTAGAGCAGTGGTGAAGAGGACAGAGGGAAGTGTGAGTTCCTCCACACAGATCATGCAGAAATATTTTTAGGTAGGAAAAGGAGGCGGATCTATCTTCTTACCTTGAACAGCAGGAATCAGTATTAGTAAGGAGAGACCACACTGATGAGTTGATGCAGTTCCACATGGAAATGCTCCGCAGTTGTTGCCTCCTCATGGAAGCATAGTCCTTGGAAAGCAGAGGTTCCACACTGTCTCCTATTTAGGCTGATGTTATGCAGGACTAGTAACACCAGAAATATAACAAAGTGAAGAGTGGAAAGACCCTCTTCTGACAGAATTTCTGCAGGAAATGAGGTAATTTATGCCTATCAGGCTGTTAGGCAATTGAGAATAGCTGGTATTTTAGTTCCAATAGTGAACAGCATGGCAAGTAAATTCTGAGTATATTGATAAATCAGTGAACAAGTAAACAGAGAGAGAGACACTTTCCTCCACTAGAATGTAAATGGTCTTTCATTTGTTTTTTGATTAAGCTGTAGAGGTTAGATTCACAGGGTAAACACACTTTGAAGCCCATCAAGCTTTTTCTTGTGATACTGAACCCAAAATTTCATGCTATTCTTTCCTAGCTGACTGACTAAACAGTCCCCTTGAATAGCTAGATCTCCTTCCCAAAAAAATGCAGGCCAAAATTGCTCTTGTTGAGTTGCTGTGTATCAGGAGAGAAGGTAAAGCCTACACTTCTTAAAATTTCAAACAATAAAACTCCAGGATATTTGAAAGCTTCTATTCTGCTTAAGTGCTGAACAATGAATACCTAACATGTGCCTAAGCCTTACACTTTTCTCTTCTTGAAATCTTGGAGTTGTTCAGAATGGTAAGGTTTTTTTGGAGCATATAGAATAAAAAAGAAGGGAAATCATAGCCTTAGAGAATGCAGGTCGAGTGGATAATTTGGCGGAGTAGGGAACACTGAATTTTGAACTAGAGTTCATGTCTTCTCCTCTCTAGGCAAGTGATGTAACCAGATGGTTCTCATAGAAATGGTGAGGATGAAACCTGTATATTTTAAAACGGAAAACTTTTTTTATTGCTTTGAAGGAAAAATAGGACTGAGGACTGATTCAATATATACTGCAAGTGTCATGAGATCTGATTCAAAGAAAAAGACAAGTCTGAGTATTTGGAGAGAATAGCCCAGGAGAAGAAGAAGCAGAAAAATTCTTTTACCAGCAAACTGCAGAAATTAGACTGGTGTTAAATTAAATCATTTTCTCAGTTCTAGTTCAGGATACACAAATTTGTTCACGCACATTTTTACATCCAAGTGTGAGCTGACTTCACTTATCCTATGAACTACCTCCCTTCAGCCTGAAAACTGTGCATATTTATCACCTCAGTGATATTCTCAAATTTAAACCCATCGCAGAGGTCTATTAGCTTAGGAGAGTGTGTTAATACAGTCTCCTTCTCACACCCATTTTGACCAGAGCGCTGGCAATGTCTCTGCCTGCAAGTAATCAAAGTGACCTGGACCTTTGTTTTTATACTCTATATGTTCTGATAACCACATTAGAACCAGAGGTAAACAGGGAGCTGATGGCTAATAGTAAAATAGTGTAAAGAGTAGACATAGGTGAGTTTTGTTTTGCAAATATTTGTAATTAAATTTTTATAAAGAAGGATCAAATTCAGATTATAAATAAATGATGAAAATTTAATGATGAGAAAACTGAAATAATATTTAGAGAGCTGAAGTCCTTGTTTTGACAAGAAGATACCATTAACATATCTTAGATGTGTAATGTCCATTAAAATGTGTGAGCTTGTCTTAGAGTTATATAAAAGTGATTTTCCCAAACTGAAACCTCTGATCTAGGCAAAGTTTTTCTTTGTAATACATACATGCTAACAGGCCAGAGGTAAGAGGTACTTCTAATATATTAAAAAAATGTCAGCATAAATCTCAAAGAAACTATGAATAGCATTCTCCAAGGAATTATTTCACTTATTAGTATGAGAAGGAATTAGGCCCTTATTAATTGTCACTGCTTCCAAGAGAAATACTTTTCTGCCTTGACTTTACACACAAGAATCTACTTAGAGTTTATGACCTTTCTTCCTTCTAAAAGCAGACAAATTATAAAAGTAGCTCATTCCCTCAACACATTAAAGGTATCTCTTCTGGTGAATAATTCTTCCAGTCTCCTGTTTAGTCCTCAGTTAATGCTTTAAACTTATGTGTTTGTAGTCTAAAAACTGTGACTGTAAGAATGCCATCTCGGTTATTCTCACAATGTTAAGACTCCGCTTGTGCCATCTTGCAATGATTTACAATATCATTAAAGACTACAAAGACTATGAAGAGTTGATGTAACTTTGAAAGGAAAAAAGGGGGAGGAGAGAAGTGCTTTATTGAATACCAAAGTTATCTTGATAAATGGGGAGACTGGTCCAAAATCAATAACAAGAAATTCAATAGAGACAAGTGCAGAGTACTGCACTTGGGGCTTGTCTACACAAACAGATTAGTACAGCAAAGTAAAGCATGAATTTACAGTACACTTGCTACTGCATACTAACTTTTCATGCTGACACTGTGCTAAGCAGTAAGTATAGCTCTCTGTGATGTCTTCTACTTCACATTTTGCACAGAGACAGCATTAGTGCAGGCTACAAGTATCCACAGAGGAATCTGGCATGGAGAAGCTAGTGTGCTGTAAATTTATACCCGATCTGACTGAAATTTGGTAGTTTAAATTCTACCATAGGCAGGAAAAAAATCGAATGCACAAATAGAAAATGTGGAATTATAGGTTAGATAACATTACTGCATAAGTAGGTTTTAGTCAGCATAATCAGCATAGTCAATGATAAGTGATGATAACTGACTATGATATTGGTATTACACAGAACACTGTTACAAGTACATAGAAAGAAACAGAAGAGAATTATTCACATTCTGCTTTTCTCATTCTTGGCAAGACATAAGCCAGAACAGTCTGTTTTCTTTGGAGTTCCACTTGAAAGGGTAGGCAGGTTTTAGACTAGTCAGAAGAATGCAGCCAACCATGCTATAAGAACCAAGACTGCAAAATCCAGAAAAACTATGACTAATGGCTGATTATGGTAACAGTCTTCAAAGACATAAAAGAGTGATATAAGAGAATTTCCTGCTTTTTTTTTTTTCCAGTCCAAGAAGACTTGGAAGGAAATAATTGTTTAATTTGCAATGGTGATATTCCGTACCAGCAGTGTGGAAGAGTTGATGTTTACCATCCTGAAGGGTACAAGAGCAGGGCAACAGTGGAAACAAGGGTAAATGGATCCATTAATCTCATTTCTAACATCATGACATGTTCTAGGAGTGAGTGCAAGAGCAGCAGTAAGAAAGAGAGAGACTTCAAGATTAACTTTCTTTGAGGACAGGGTACAAGAAAATTCAGTTTGAGAACTACTGAGTTTGGAGACAATTTACCTAAAAAGAACAAGTAATTAAGCACACCGGAGGGTCCTAAAAACTATTCATAGACAAATATCTTTCTATGTGGTCTGAACATTCTTGAACTTTTCTCTGGGCAGGAGCTCAGAGGTAAACAGCTTTGCAAATCCCTTTCATATCCTTTTAAACCTATAGCAGCCATGCTAAAATGTGAACCTTCTGGTGGTGTGTACTTGGCTCAAATATATTCTTTGCAATTAGCTGTTGAGCAGCAGCACCTACTGAGTGAAGCCTGACAACAAGTTAATGGGACTCTAATTTTATATCTGATCATTTAGCACCCATTTTTCAGTTTCTCATCTAACTTATCTTCCTCATCTTTGCTATATGTAAAAAGAAATTTTAGTGTTATACTTCTCATCATTGAAAAGAGAAATAAATATGTTAATTACAATATATGTAAATTATGCTTATATTTATGTGTTCTTTTATTATTCATTTGCATTTGCTTACTTAAGTGTCACTCTATGCACCCCCTAGCTATCCATATATAATTTTCATTATTGAATATATTCTATGCTGAATTTACAGCTTGTATGTTATAACCAATTTAACCCACTGTATAAAAATAAAAACTAAAAATAAACTTTTGAGTTGGCTGCATTTCTCTTCCACAAAGACAACACACAGAAATTATCTTAAACTGATAAACCAAAAATCAGTACTGCTAGAAAAGGAGTGAAGAGTAAATTTAAAGTATGCCAACTGGATAACCTAAAAGTTCTGGAAATTTACAAATCCAAAAGGGGATATTACAGTTACAGAGAGTTAGTTGTCTTCTCTTGGCAACTAGCCATCAGATGGTCTAAGTCATATAAGAGTAGCAAAAGGAATCTAGTGTAAAGCCTTTTGAAAATAATGTTAATAATATCTGGGGGAGAATAAGACAAAGTGAAAGGAATAGAATAAGCCTACAGGGTGGCAATTACGATTGTATATTAACCTTCTACCTAGAAAGATACAAGAAATAGCAGGAAACTAAACAGAAATGGTATGTATTTCCTAGGAATTATATGAAATTTTATTACTGATTTGTTCTACCACCAAGCTAATCACTTTGCCTTTATTAATATTTAGACAAAGGCAACCATTTTTTTTAACATTAGTTCCCAGCACTATGAATAAAGGAACTACTTATTTTAAATGGCATACCTAAATCTTTACCTGAGGATCAGTTACAAGTACGACTACCCCTTGTTACTTAGTATTTCTAAATGAATTTACACAATCACCTCATTGGATCAATTTTTAATAGAAAACATAATTATATATTCCATCCCTTCCTATGTGTAAACACATCAGTGAGCAGTACTCACATCTGATCCGAAGCAGACAAATGGACTTCAAATCAGAGTAAGGAAGAACACACTGAACAGTGAAAAAGGCAGACCAGAAACCAATCAGAAAAGAACAATAAAATATTTCCTATATTTGTGACATCGGAGCAGCTAGCTAGAAGCCTAAGTAATGTGCTAGTGAAGTTCATAGTCAATTCTTACATCTGTGAGGTTAGAGTTGTATTGAAAATGGGTCTAAAGAGGTAGACTTGCATAAAGTAGTGGCAAAGTAAAGCAGGCATGAGCACCTCTGAAGACTGCTACTTCAAAACTCAAATGAGAAGGAACACTGGAAAGCAGTATAATTAAGACTTGCTTCTAATAGAAATAATAGTGGAGAGTTCATTAGCAGTAAATTTTTTGCAGTTTGGGACCTGAGAGTAACCACCATAACTATGAATATGAAAGAATTTCATGATAGAAAGGTGATGAGACCCTTCATCATTAGAATTACGTGTAAAATATTGCATTCATTTTGTAGACTTTAACTTTATTAGAGACTGATGATATGGGAGTTGTTCTGAAAAGACAGACACAGTTCTTTTGGAGTGGTTAATTAAAAGTAACTTTACAGGTAATACTTGTGCAATTAGTGAAAGGAAGTAAGTTGGGCAAATTTGTGTGATTCCCATGAATAAATGAAAGGGATGCTTTTACCTCGGTAGAAAGAAAAGCCCTCTTATGGGACAGTAAATTCAGTAACAGCATAGTCTGCAGAGTAAAAAGTAGAAACTTGCTCAACATTTGTAGACGAATAGTACAAGAAGTTTTAGAAAAAAATACCTCGCTGAAAAATGGGAGATTACTTGCCAAAACATTTCTCAGAGTAATAGCTTTGATTAAAGAAATTATAAGTCTCTGATATGCAGAGGAGATGTTACAATTCCATAAAATTGGATGGTACTGGAAAATATTGGTGAGCTCTCGAGGAAAACACAGTTCAAAGTTTGTGAGCATTACTCCTGTTTTCTGAAGGGCTACAGCTGAATTACTGAACTTCATCAGCTAAAGGTTTCAGTAATTTTTTTCTCAAGTTATGGAAGATTCATTTGGGAATTCATTTGATACACAAGCTGTGTTGTTAGTGCCTTTTCACCTTATTAACTGGACATGGCCTACTGGTCATTAGCAAAATAAAGACTAGAGCACCTAATGTCATACACCTATAAACCCGTTTGTTTCATAGAGTTTATGAGTGAACTCCACACTTAGAGTGTCAAAGTGAATCATAGTTAAATAACTGCATTTCTTATGCCTCTAGATTTACAAAAGTACAAACACAAAACCAGAAACAGACAAACACAACTAAATTAACATACAATGAACTCAAGGTCACCATGGTCCCTGCCATTCAAGTTCTATTATTTCTGGTTTGTTCACTGTCAGCAATCACAGTTCTGGATTCCACATGTAGCCAGTTGAAAGGAGTTCAGTATTTGCCTCTGGAAGGAGTATATTAGAATTGTAGAAACTTCCTTGCAAAAAATTCTGTCTTTATTTCCACTCTATGACTAATTAAAATATTTTACTTTCAAAAAGAAATTTTAAAATGCTTCATAAATATGTCATAATAAATTTAACACTTATAGCTATTGGTTACTGAAAGAAGATGACTTTTTATTTACACTCCATAAGTGATCTGATTTTTCCTTGGCTTACCTATTTCTAAGTAGGCTTTTGCATCTCATTCTAGATTTTCTGTGACCTAGATGAGGAACTAAAAAGCTCATGTTATTTATGCCTTTGCCAAGTCTGGTTTTACTTATTTTCTGTGATGAACAGGTCTGCAAGTACATTGGGTTTTTCCCAGAAACTCAGTAGCTCTTTCATAAAATAGTGATCTACTTTTTGAAATGGCTAATTGCCACATCTTCACTGATGTGTATGAATTGCTTTGAACATAAATTTTCTTTTGGTGCCTCTAAATTCTTAACAACAGGCAGAAGTTCATTTCAGACACTACTTAAGCCTTCCCTCAGAGCAATATTCCTACTTGATACATGTCTGAGGTACAGTTTGAACTAGGAATGAATCCCAAACATGCCCCTTCTTCTCAAATTCCTTCTTCGACAATGGGACTATAACTCCCTTAGAATTAAAATTCAAGTGAGTGATTGGCTTGCTCCTGATCCAAAGCACCTACAAAAAACTACATTTCTTTCTTTATCCCAAAGGCAAACTAAGATAAAGGATTCCAAATTATGTATATCATACACAGGACATCAGTCCAAGCTCAAGCAGAGATTCACCAGCTGTGCCCCTCAAACAGAATTTAAAAATTGTATAGATATTTTCCAATGAGAAAATACTCCTGTACAAAACAAAGTAATCTCCTTGCTAGTTTGGGTACATTAACTAATTAGCACCGAATACAGGAAAAAATGAGAAAATTTAATTTTTAGCTATAAGATGCATCAATGTTTTTGGAGAAATCTTACTACAAGTATTAGATCATATCGTCAGGTGTGCTCTACTGAAGGAAATAAAGTAAAAGTATATTTTTAATGAGTTTCCCTCTTGCAAAAAGCAAAAATTTTTAACCATATCCATAGATATTTATTTTGTCAAATTGATCCAGAAAATTATTTAATCTGCCAATTCTATCACAATTTTATTAAGATGCTGACCATTAAAAAAAATAACAAAAAACTTAAAATATTATTTTTATTATAAAATACTCTGTTCTTCCACTGTCAAAATATTTTTGGAAATAGTATTCATTTTCCATAAATTAAAGAGGTAGCTGTAACTAATCAGAAGGGCCAAGAGTGCTTGTATTTGATTGATGTATGTATGTGATTTTAAAAATACTTCTTTTTTGGGAACTGTGTATATTTAACAAAAAAAAATGCCATAAAGAGCATGCTTCAAATTTATAAATACACAGTTCATAAGAACTTTGCAGTACACTGTCTTGAAAGTTAGGAGTTCTTGGCATCAAAACCACTCCCAGATAGGTATTGTATACATTATATATTATGCAGCTCCTAGCACAACAGATCCTTGATGCAGCCATTTGAGGCCTCTGGCAAGTCCTAAGACATGCAGTTAAGTACAAATCACTAGAGAAAAGCCTTTCTTCCTTTCCTAGATGCAGTCAGATAAAATTTTACTACCTCTGCCATGGAAGGGCATAGAAGGATCCACAGGATGCCAAGACTGAGGTTCATAGTCTTTTGCTGAAAAATAATTCTTCAGATCAGCTGACTACGCCTCTGGCTGATTTTACTGTAAGCTGAGCAGATATTTTTTAATCCATTTTCTTCCACGATTCTCTAACACATAGTTTTCAGAGTAGTTTATGATATTCTACTAGAATTGCAATTTAGAACACAGTGTTCAGAACTCATGAGGATGTCATGATTTAATCATGGTAAAACTGCCCCCTGCCAAAAGACTCGAATAGTATTATTTAAATTTCTGTTCTAACATGTATCAGAACACTACAAGACTTTCATTCTGCTCTGCTATAAATGGAGTTTGAATATTTCTATGGCACCATTACTTTTTAAGTAAGGGCAAACTTCGAAAAACAATGTCTGTGTAAAGATGAATTTATTAGTTTGCTTACTATCAGTGCAAGAGGAAAAAGGGAGAAAGAGAAAAAATTTTATATGTGATTTCATGAGGAGAAAAAATAGTATATTTTATGCCCCATGCTGAAATATTTTAATAAAATTAACAAGTGAAAGCCTTACAGGTTTCCACCACTGTTTCAAACTTTGATCAGTGATTTTTGCAGTTTTTTTGCAAATCACCCATTTCCTATATCTTGGATTCCTTTTTTCAAAAGCACAGGAACTGACATATAAATAATATCACTGATCCATGCCAGGCAATTTTAATATACTGATACTTGCTCAAGTGCATGATCCATGTATCTTTCCACCAGAAATAATTGGTTCCGTTAAAACATTTCTGTCTGTGATTTCTCTGTGAAGTGAAAATAAGAGCCAAAGCATGATTTAAACGTTAAAAAAAAAAAATAGAACAGAAACAGTCTCTTGACTTCTTAAAAATAAGTAACTTAATCTTCTTTAATCCTAAAAATATACCTTTAGAGATATACATCTTTATTACTTCTAGAATTAGTGAGTTATAGTGTGGCAACATTTGCCTGGCCTAGCACTCAATTAAGGCATTGTTCATGTGCAAGACCCAGACAGTCATACATACATTGTTTAACTGACTTAACACATTTATATTCATTAAAATCCTTTTTCAAATGACAAACCAAAAACATTCTTTAACAAAGTTAGTCAACACAAAATATTTCCCAAATAGATTGAATGAAATTCAATGAACTAGCACCTAAGTAATACATTATCTATTCTGATATTAGATCACTGTTTCACAACTCAATCACCAAAAGAACTCTTTCAAGTTCAAACTCAACAATGCTTATGAAGAATAGCAAATTCTTCAAAGGTTTAAGACTAATTAATAGTATGAATGACTGTGAAAGAGGCAGATAAAATACCAACAACCACGATTAATAGGACCAAAACCATTGGGTGATTAGTAGTTCCTTTTTGTATGGATGTTACCTGAAAAGTGGACAAACATTTATATACGAACAGAATGTATATATTTAATATATTTATGGGAAGTTTTAAAAAATATAGAAAATAATGAAACTGTACCAGCAACAGTATTTCACATCCATTTTCCAGGAATATAAACGAACCATATAATGCTCAATTGTAATACAGATTGCTAAGATTGTTAATGATATTTAACACTCGACTTCTACATACTATTAAATGGAAATTTATATTGAAATCAATAGCAAAATTCCCACTGATTTAATAGGCCCAAGACCTAACTATTGGCAACAACACAAATTCATAATGGTTTATATTCATAACAATTACTTTTCATAGAGCATAAGGGATAAACACTACCAGTTTAATCATAATCCCTGTCAAAGGAAAAAAAAAGTGTATGTCAGCATATTCCTGAAAGAGATCAGAATATGAACTACATGGCTTGGAAAATTTCTTTCTCCAAATCTACACATGGTCTGGGGTCGCAATTTTGTCCTGGGAAATGTCATACATAATGAAGAAATTCCCACAAGCATATCTATTCAAAGAAGCCATAGCAATAATAATATGAAAGTCTCTGCTCCTACTGGTACATCAGTGGGAAAACATTTACTTTCAATAATGTTATCCATTTGCTTTGTTCCATTCTCATTTAGGTTCTGCACATTTCAGCAAGAGAGGTCATCAACTGGTAGTTTTTTTAACTTTTCACTTCTAGAAACACTAGTGGAGTGTTTGTTGGGATTTTGGAGAAGCTGTTCATAATGCTGCACATAGTTGGAAGCTGACCCATATTTGCATTTGCAGCTGTGACCCATGAACACTGAACATGGGGGAAAGGGTGGAAGGGGAAAGAAAACATTTCCAAAAATGATAATTCTGAAAGACATGATATGAAATACTGAGTTCTTCTTTGGGCAACCTTCTTTTAGGCATGGATTTCTTACAGTTGCTGGTTTTCTGGATGTTGGGGGTAAAGTATGCCACTATCAACCAAAAAAAAAAAAATATATATATATATATGTATATATAACCTATGAGCTTTTTCTTACTGGAAGAAAATTCCCTAGTACCATAAAAAGGGATCTCTTCATTCCACAGAGATCAGTACCTCACAGGAGGCTAGAATTAAGGCAAAGACAGGCCTTTGTACACAGAGAGTGGCTCTATGTTTTCCCACTTATAAATCATAATGACTCATTTTAAACAAAGCCCTGCACCTGTAATTTCTCATTGGAGTGGAGGCTTCTGCTTGAACTAGCAAGACCTTCAGTAATAAGATCTGCTTGCTAGGAAAAGGGCTCAAGAAAGTTTTATGTATTCAACGTAGATATGTATTTGCACACACTCACACACACATGTACTTATGCACACACAAATATGCACACACACAAATTCATAAATAGATGTCTATATATGTACATATGCAAAGAGACGATATTGAAAATCATATTAGACTTGGAGTATTACCCACTTGTCAGAATTATTTAAACTACTATCTACACAGTACATATTGAAACTCAACTTTAAGATTTTTTATTTTTATGTACAGTTCATTTTTTCCTCTGGAAATAAAATATCTAAATACAGACAGACTGTAATGTTGTATATGTATAGCTTTCAACAATACTTTAGCTGAATAAATGCTTTGTACATAGTTCTGTCTTTTAATGGAGTTTACAGCTACATTGATAAAATGGATTCCTCATTTCCTTGATTGTTTTAACCAATAACAAGCAGAGAGACAATTACAAGTTAATATTAATAAGCAGCTCAAATAACACTGGTTAAATTATGTACAATACAAACCATTCATACAAATGAAGACTAGGATATTGAATTTGTTACAATATTTTGTAATAAAGATAAGACAGCCACTTTTAACTTACATGTTCTCCGCCAGGCATTTTCCTTCTCAGAGATCAATTCCAGTTTATAAGTAGTTTAGCTGGCCTAAACTCAAACAAGTTTAAAGAATCAGAGCTTAAAGAGTCAGAGAAACATTAAACCAGAATGTCTGCTCACATGTAAATTCCAAATGTTTGCCCATCTTTACTAGAAACAGGCTTTCTCCTTGGAAAAAGAGCCACCAACACTACCTTGAATGTGCCTACTGTGTGCTGGGAAAAGTCGTGACACTTTGCTGTGTTCATATAATATGGAATACTGAACTCTAAACACACTTTTTTCCCATTTTAACAAGTATATATTCCTATGGTATTATTTACCAGTACAGCTACTCCAAGCAGTAGAATGCATGAGTGGGGATTATTGATTGGCATGTACTCAAAGGACATTCAAGGAGATTTCCATAACAGTCTGTGTTAGAAACCTTGTACTGTCTAGTTAATCCATTTTGCTTGATGGTAGGTTATGCTGAATCCTTAGATATCAGACAATGAAAGATTTCTTAACTGGAATCTCAATAATGTGCAGTGCAAAGTGTGTGTGTGTCTGTGTGTTTCTATGTATGTGTATGGTTTTATTTCAAATCCATAATGATTTACACCTAGATTGATACAAGGAGCTGACTGGGCAAAAATTACATTAGGTTGTTTTCCACTAACATATTTGCAGCCATTTGACATCAGCAGCAGCGGGTAGACACATTCCGGGCAATAGATGTGGCCTTCCTCCTTGAGGTTACAGCCCTGTCATTCGACCTCTTTTATTCCCCAGGCTTCAGTCTCAGACACAAGTTGGTCCTCACCCTGAAGGGAAGTAGGGTGTGTCACTGTGGTAGTTGTAATCAGGACACACCTTCTGTACTAGTTTATAATCTGTACTATAAAAGGAAATGTAAATACAGATTACTTTAAAGGGCTTGGAGCAGAGCCATGACACATGGCTCTGGGTCTGCTCCTGATAACAGGTTTTTGAAGGGTCATAGTTGCAGAGTGTATTCTTGGTAGCCTTGTCAACCTTTTCATACTCGATTCGACAGTTAAAGGACTTGGAATCTTTGGCATCAATCACTGTCTGTTGTGCCAAGTCAAATTCCACTATTTTTGTAGGGGGCACTAGGCTCACAGATACATTCCCTTGACCAGTGGAGTTATGCCTGAAGTAAACACTAAACGTCCCATTGCCATGGTCAACGATTTTCCCTGTTATTAACAGATTTAGCTTCACAGTCTTGATGTTGGAGTGAAAATCTCCCCAGCCAAACATTTTCTTAAATTTCCCAGTCTTGACAATGGGCCGCCTCTTTGCTCTAGGCCGAGGCTCTTGCAGATCTGTGGAGTTCCTCAGCCAGTCCCAGAGATCTTGCTCAGAATAAGTTTCTGGGGCATCGTATCGCAGGTCCAAATCTGTATCATTTTCCTTTCCACGAAAAGTCTGTGACAGCAGTCGGCTGATGGACAAGTCTTTGCTACTTTCTGTCCATATGTGCTTTAGTGTGGATTTGGAGCTTCCTGATTTTAGAAGTTCTGTTTTTCCTCCATTTGTTAAATTTGCACAGGTAACCTGAAAAAGAAAGGAAGAAGAAAGAAACAATATATTGAGATATGTGATACAAACCCCATCATTTCCACCAGAGACCAAAATGACCAGATTTCCTAATCATAGAGAAACAGTTTTTGGGAAATTAAATTGTACCTCTCTATTCAGTAAACCAAAAGAGAAATGGCTGTTTTCCTCCACTTTCCACATAGTTATTGCTCAATTCTCCTTTGCCAGTTTTTTTTTTAATTGACCTTCAGATCTAATCTCAGAAATTCACGTTATTCATCTGTTATGATGTCTGTAAGTGATGAGTGTGTAATGAATTACAACAAAAACTGAGGTACACAGCCGTGTCGTCCTTCAGCTTGTGTATGGCATCTCAGAGTGAAATGTTCTTGCTCAAATGCTCACTTTGCAAAGTTTGTGCATCTTGCACCATCAGAGACACATTCATTTATTTTTGCTGCCCCTGGAGTCTGCTGTCAGGGTGCTGTCTTGGTGGTGCCAGCCTGACCATGCAGCCTGACCATGCTTGGAGTCCATGTCATTATGAATCTAATAATAATAATACAATTTCCCTACTCCTTTTATGAATACTCATTGGTATATGTTCTTGACCGGGACCTTCAGTCACAACTACAATATAAATAACAGAGTAATGAAAATTTTAATGAGTTTTGAGTCAACAGCTGTACATACAGTGTACTCCACGTCAGTTAATGCAGGAGGAGTCACAGTCTTTTCTAATAATCCCTTACAGACCAACTACTGATTTACCTTGTCGTTATCTATGACAAGCATTTATTCTTCCTTGCTTCACTTCTTTTTTTACCATTTCGTCCCCAAATTAAATAGTGATCTTGTGCAAGACAGAAAGACTCTCATATATTTACAAAAAAAAGAATAGGGGCACCAATTTAAAAGCAGTTATTAAAAAGTCCTGCAAAATCATATTTTAAGAGAAGAGAAAATCTTGCATCAAGTTCCTACAAAATCATATATTTAAGACATAGTTTTTCACAAAATTTATTGTCAGAGTAATTTGTCTTATTTATATTTTTTCTCTTTGCTTTAATTGAGTGGGAAACAGAGAACAGATGCAGGCTCACAGCTGTCTAACATGCAGCACTGGCAGAGAGCTCTGACAGAGCATATCTGGGAGGGTTGGAATTCGTGTGGGGTGGTGGAAAGGGCCTGACAATACATGTAGTCCCATTCCCCCTAAAATTCGTTCCACACACACTGCCCAATTTTTTAACATTTGCACTGCTCTGAAGAGGCCATCAAGTTTCTTATTTCCCTTTTCATATGAGATTGCAAAAATGCCTGTTTTATTCCTCTGTGTTCTGGCACTGATTTATGTGCTTCTATCATACTTGCAGTTATATCTTTCTCTTCACTTAAAAATGAATTAAGTGCATTCCATACCCAGGAAACCCATTGGAAACCAGATAGTATTTAAATCATGTCTCCTCCCTACTGGTACAACTGGAGGTATATGTCACAGAGGATATCTATCACAGCATGGCCTTTTCATTTCTTAACAATCATTAAATTGAAACACACTTTCATTAACTTCGGTAGATTTTCAAGGTCATTTGAAGGCACATACATAAAATCAGTCTAAATTGTCTTAATACACTGATCAGACAGGAGATATGCCCCCAGCCTTTCACAGCAAATAAATAGGAAAATAAATCTGTCACATCCTACACTATACCTCCCCAATCCATTTCATGTAGGGCAAGTCAGGACAGTAGATAAAATATGGATTTAATTCAAGATTCTGCCAAAGAGACAACTTCCCCATCTTTTGAATGGACGGAAGGATTAAAACACAGACTAGCATTTTGATAACCAGTTCATAGCTGCATCTTAGCAATAACACAGTAGGCTAGGAGAGAAGCTGTAATAAAATGCACTGATGGTGCACTGGTTAATGAAGCAGCAATGAAGATTTCACAGGGAGAGAGAAAGAGACTCAGAATATATTTTTTCTATGGCGTATGCGGAAGGAGGGCAAAATAAGAAAAGAAATGTGGCTAAAAGGAAAAATGTGCCTGTCTAGAACAAATGTGTCAATCTACAACAAATCTAAGCAGTTTACTAGCAGAACTAGTAAACCAGAAATCTGTAGGTAGGACACAGATTGCTTACCACTCTCATTTTCTTTGCTTACAGCTTGTTTTTCCTTTGTTTTCCTTTCTTCATCTAATAATTTATGTTTCATAGGATTAGATTACCCGTTCCATGTTACATTAGGTAAGACTATAAAAACCTTTAAAATAGGTCTTTTTTTTTCAGATATGTGAAACTGAAGACTCAGGAAAGGGAGGAGTCATTTTCTGAAATGATTGATGACTGATCCAATACATGGTTTTTTGAAAGCCAGCATATTTCATGGAAATGGATGATTTAGGCTACATGCATTCTATACCGCTTCATACCCAATCTAACAGATACAACTGATTGTTATTGTCATTCATTTTGTAATACCTGAAAGATTTCTGGCTGTGCAATTAGCCCTGGGACCTGTGTTTGTGATTTTCAGTATGGGTAACTGGTTGCATCCATGAGTAAAGGCCTGAACCTGCCTTTTCTAGTCAAGAGTCTGTGTGAGCACTTAAAAAACAGCCCACAGAGTATTAATAAAAAAGCTCTAGAATTCATTGTGCTTCACTAACATTTTCCATCCAACTGCTTTTTCATATACTGCTAGTATACTATATGCTACAGAAAGTATCCTCAGAGACTCACATACCCAATAACAGAGCATTTCTGTGTAATAGAATTTCTGCAAATGAAGCAATCCTTTCATGTGAACTGATTCAGTTTTCTTCAATCTCTCTTCTTCCCAAACACAAGGTTGCAATAATACGAGAAAGAGCACACAAAAGCATCAGGTTTTGCACTTAGTATTCTGAAACTGAAGCATAGACCTATTTTAGGGGTGCATGGCAAAAGAGCCAATTCAAAGTGGATGACAAAACATGGAGTAGCCTAAATTCTATGGTGGCTTTTTTGCCCACTTCCTTGAGGATATCTACATATAATTCAGAAACTTGCATATTGTATTTAATCAATTAGTTCACTATAACCATTGTTGCTTTCTTTTCCATAACCAAGTGTCACTCCTAGATGAAACATTAAAACATTTGGCTCAATTTCAATGGCTCTGTCTAAGATGGAGTCCATTTTCTTCACATCAGCTCATTTGGTGCTGTGATTTAGACTTTTAACCCAAATGCTGGTAACACAGTGATGTTCTAGCTCTGGCTGAACAGTGTAAAGCACCAAGGCCTTCTCTATTTCTCTCTCAGTCCCTCAAGTGAATAGACTGGGGAGGTGCACAATGGATTTGGAATGGATACAACTGAGAAGAGAACCTGAATTCACCAGAGATATTCCACAATATTTAGCATCATGCTTAGCAATTAAAAGAGTGGGAGGTTTAGAGGAGGTAGCCATCTTTTGTTGAGGAACTGGCTGGTCATCATTCTACCCACTGGAGTTGGTTGTGAGTTGAATGTTGCCTTTGCATCACTTGTTCTGGTTTGTTTTCTTTCTACTTCTTCCATTTATCCTTCAGTTATTAAATTTTCTTTATCTTGATTCCCCAGTTTTCTTGTTTTTATTCTTCTGCCCCTCTTCCCCAATCCACTGGGGAAAGGGGGAAAGTAAACAAAGAACTGTGAGGTGCTTAGCTGCTCACCAGTGTTAACCCAAAACACCACTGCAATGCAATAAATCAGTGTTGCAAAAGGGCTGAGTGGGGGGATTTCCTCCATGACTGCATAGGCAGAAGTGGTTCTGAATGATGATGATGGCAGAAATGTTTGTACAGAAAAATAGCAAGGAACAAAAAAATTTAGAAGTGCTTATCTAGTGCTACAAGTGGCATTGGAAAAACACTTTCTAAGCATGGCAGACTGACTTTTGGTTTTGGTCTTGAACTTTTACTGGAAAGTATTAATTTCCACTATCTAGTAAAGGCTACTGATATTGAAAAGGTACCAGGAGCTTTTACTACTGCCTGGCAACTCTTTTCCAACAAATACTGACCAAATTTTATTCCATTTCTTCTACTATTTCTTTGAAGAAGGATAGACAGTGGTTTCATTTGGCACAATATCCAAAAGCATCATTAAAAAGACACAGGAATTGATCTGTAATTAATTTTTTTAATCTATTAAAATAGGATACTTCATTCATTTTGTATCCTGTGTTTTGAGGGTGATGAATTTTTTTAATTTTTAGCTTCATTAAGCATATTTTAATTAATATATGTCGTTCTTTTAGGACTTCCTAAAGTATAGGCAGTTTATTTATCTCAGAAATCTAGGAGTTCTCTTTCAAAACACTGAGCCCTGAATGCTTTGCCAAGTCAAACCTTAACATTTGGAGCAAAGAAAATGAAGTTCAAAAGTAATTTCATGAAACCACGAAGGCCTCAAGTGGTGATTTAGGTCCTCTTCTCAATGTAAAATCAACCATAGGTATATTAACATTAATTTAAGACTTATTGATTTGAGATTTTAAAAAATAGTAATTCAAAAAGGTAAAGAATGCATCTTGATTTCTCACTCTTTTCCTTTTATTCTAGCTCTACTACAGTTCATTACCTATAATTCCAGTATTGGCTTAGAAATTATGTATTTATTCCTCTGAATATATGACTACTTGAGAGCAAATGAAAATGCAAACAAACAATCTAATACTCAAGGTGGAAAATCTCTCTTCAGGTAAATAACTAATCAAAAAACAAGACTGTTTTTATTGGCATAGCACTATAAGAATTTGGCAGCACCATGTTTGCAAGTGCTCTGAATAAAAGAATACAGAATTTTCTTTCCTCAGTAAGATATCTCAGATACAACATAGGTAGGAGAGTATTGATGGACATTACAATAAGCTGGACCATTGTCAAGGCAGGGCAGCGCACAGAAAGTTGGCAATGAATTCAGTGTCCTTATATTTGTCATGCAATGGGTGGAGGGAAAACAAGACCAAGTTTACTCTTCCATTTAGATCCATTTTTTCTTCCTGCAGCTCTCTACACATTGTGCAAAGTTACCAGTGGCATGGAAATATTTTATTCAGTGAATAATTTCCAGAAAAGTCAAAGTCAATATTCTACATGTATTTGATAATAAACAAACTGAGAATGCAAATTAATGGAGATATTGTTATAGTGAGAGAGAGTAAAACACACTGAAAGACTTGTACCTCTTAAATGGACACTTTGGAAAGAAAGGACGAACACAGAAAAACATATACATGGACATTTCACAGAAACAGGCCTCTCTGGTTTTGATTTACAAACCCTTTTGCTGCATAACATGAAAAGAATGAGGTTGCATGTTGGTAATTCAAGAAATCTGCAAACTCAGATGAGTCTTATAAACAGAACAGTAACTCATGATTTTCTGTGTCGAATGAGAACTTAAAAGTGGCTATGCAGGATCAAAACAAAGACTCATTTAGAAAAATCACCTTCTCTCCAATAGCGACTATAAGAGATGCCTGGAGAAGAGCAAGAGCATGGCAAGCGTATTCTGGACCCCTAATTTCTTCCCAGCTATCCAACAATTCTAGTTTCCTCTGCTGGATATTGTTTCTGTATACGTTTTCTGTTTCATTATTTCTCTTGCAATTTTAAGATATTATGCTATCACTTATAGAAGTCTGTGAACTGGAGGACCAAATGAGTTTTCTTTTTCAGTAATTCTAAACAGACTGATCTTCTGTGCATTTGTTCACTTTGACCCTTTGTAAACTTTTAATATTCATAAGATACTTCAGCAATGAGTTCCACAGTTCTGTTTCCTGCTATGATTTGTTCCTGGTTCCTGAAACATTCTTTGGAGAACCTTTCAGTTGGAAAATTCTGTCTCTAGCCAAATTTCCCATGCTCCTCCTTACTTTTCTTTGCTGCTATGCCTTAAACATTTTTTCTACTGAGTGGAAATACCACTGAGTGGAAAATTTGACGATTCCTAACTGCATGAGGAAGCCTCCTTCTAGCTCACTAGAACATGCCTCAACTATATCCATTCATAATATTAAACAGATATTGATCTCTTTTCCAGCACTAACAGCCTCCTGAATCATGCAGATAATCCTCATACATAAGTTATTCTATACCTATACATTTGAATTTCCTTTTTATCCTTCTCCATTCCCAGTCCTGTCTTTAAAATGAGGAGATCAGAATGGTACACAGTATTCAGGATGTGGCAGAACCATGGTCCTGTATGATGGCAAGTATAGCCTTCCATTATTTGTTCAGTCTTTTGTCTCTACTAGTTTATAGTATTTTATTTGGGTTTGGTCATAAAACAGCACTGAATTGATTATTTACCATAGAAAAAGACACATCTGAAGTTTTCAATAATATTTTCTAAAGTAATCACTTTGGATCATTCATTTTAAGCATAAAAATGATAATTTTTTGTCACACAGAAAACAGAGGGAATGTCGTTTTTATTTTATACTATCTTTAGGTTAAGAAATTGAACTTAACATACACCGTTACTGCAATTTTTGTACAGAACATCCTTAGGAGTCACAAAATTAAGAATACTTCTATTAAGTGTGCTCAACTCAGCTTTAAATTCTGTATTTTTCTGGTTTTAATCTATGAGCTATCATACTTGCTTCAAATGGCCCTTGTTAAAACAAAAATGTAGCTAGCTGAGCTTTTTTCATCATTCACACAACAGCAGTTATGCGAGACAAGAAGCTGATATAAATTCAGCTGACAACAGCTGATATAAATTCAGGGAAATTTAACATCATTGAAATTGCAGTGCCTGTATCAGTTGATATCTCTTTGAGATCTGACTAAGAACCAAAGACTAATTAGAAAATTTATACCCACAGAAAGATGAGGGTACTAATAAAACAGTAGCAACACAGCTTTGTTTAGGTGCATTATAACTCTTAACAGTTGTTATCATAAAATATTAAGATATTGGAATGGCTGTTTTGAAAAAGAAAAAAAGCTAGTAAAATTTAAATTTTACCACGCTTTCTACACAATGTAATTTGCCTGTTATAAATAAATATGAAAACTAGCTAGTCTCAAATAATTTTCAGGAAATGCAAAGATGGTAAAGTACCTTAAGTGTTTGGTCCCAGTAAAAATCCTTGAGAATTAGAGTTTTATTTCCTCTTCCTTGCATTCCTGGACTGTGGGCTAAGCTGTGACACAGCAACAAGCCCTGTGAATGGTAACAGACTGATGAAAAAGCTGGTGGCCTGCCAGCTGCTAGGTCATAAATTGTATCATATTCTTTGCCAGTCCAGTTCATGACCTTGAGTGGGACTCACTGATCTATTCATTCACCTATTCCTAGGCCTATTCCATGATCAAGACAGAAACAGAATGGATTGTGTCTTCTACCTCCATGAATTATTGATGAACTTTCCAAATTGAATAAATGCTCTTCACCTAGTCACCCATTAGCAGCCAAGAATAATCTGACCTGCGGTGTGTAACTTGCCCTGGAGACAATTCTATGAAGAGAACCCAAGGGCTGTAGGCTGGAAGCAGGGCAATGAATGCTCTGTGTAAATCCCTTCTGAAATTCTCTAGTCCTGCTGAAGTGCACTTCTCCCCATACATCTGTAAGCATGCTGAAGCTGATGAAGTGATGTAGTACTCATAGGCATGCACACTTGCTAGTATTGCTCCTCCTTTTAGATATAGGAAATTGCCCATCTGGAGGCTTCCTGTAAGAAACAGTGTAGATTTGTACTACTCTTGTTATCTTTTGAGTTTGATTTAATAACATGAAAAATTTTCACAAGTATTTAGAATCCAAAAAATCAGTCTTCTTGATCATGTTTTGCCCACGAGTGACGAAAAGAATTGTTTAGTAAGCAGGCTTTTAAAAAGTGTTTAGTCATCTAGGACAGATAGGTACTTTAAATCAATCAGACTTAGATTATAATTACAGAGACATTTCTTCTAGTAGCAGTGCCCTAATGGATATTTTTCGCTTTCTCCTTTTCTCTGCTTCATTCTGCCAGTGCTGCCTTCTCCCCTGTGACAGTCAGACATACAGAAAGATTTTCTTTATTCTTTCACAAACTTTCAGAGTGGAAATCAGACTCAAAATTAAACATCCAGGCTCCTCTATCTGCCTGGGGAAGAGTGGGACCTTTGAACCAAGAACCAAAATCACGGAACCACAAGAGTAAGTGATGAAAACCAGTCGTACAGTTTGTTCCACCCTTTTCCTGGAAAGCAGGAGCGAAGACAGGTACTGCTGTCACTGTTGTTTATCAAAGAAGAAAACTCATTGTTTTCCCTCCAGACATGTAGCTTTTAGAGGGGAAAGAAAAAAAAGGTAATCATTGCCATTGTCTATTTCATTTAAGAGTTTGAAAGAGTTAGCAAGTCAAAATGGAAGTCCATCTGGTCCTGAACCATGCACTCAACAATGGCTAAATGTTGATTTTATCAAGGAATGCAAAATGAGGGAAGAATATACTATTTGTACCAGAAAATCTTTTCCATTTTCAAGTCTTTGCAGATCAAAGACTGCTTAAGTTGGGGGTGTGGCTATGAACTTATTCATTTTCAATAAATATAATTTACAAGCGCTTGTCTGTTCCTGTATGAATCTTCTACAATGTGAAACACCCTACCACCTCATCTCTACTTGACACTCAGAACTTTCTCATCCTGTTGTCTTGAACAAGTCACCCACCAGGTTTATCTGATGCCACCCAAATCTGGTCCAGCACGACACAACAAAACCTAGCAAGGAGGCAGCATTTTTCCTGTGGGGTTCAGGCAGAAGTTGATGCCTGGATGCTGAGGCCAGGCAAAGCCGCAAAAGTCTATAGCTGGCACTAGAGGAGCTTCCTGGTTAAAGAAAATAAGGTGTTGTCTGAGTTACAGCTACTTCCAGAAGTAGGCAGCTCCAAAGGTATAGTCAAGGAAGAGTGTAAAATTGTAGATTTCAAATACACAAGAAATGCATTAACTTTTCCCAATCAGTTTGTGGGCTGAATTTTCACCCACCAATAAAGTCAATTGTAAAAATCCTAGAGGAGCAGAAGGATGAAGATAGTGTGGTATTATGTATCTTAATTTCATTTTCGTGCCCAGTTAAGACAGAATGGAAGGTGTTCAGTTTGTAAAATGCCATTTCTCTTTTAGTTTAGAAAATATTATGCTGTCACATATAAAAGTCTGTGAACTGAAAGACCAAATGAGTTACAATACCCTGTGAAAATCTTCGCATTAGAATTTTACAGCTTTCTGTTTTTTGCCTTAACAGAAATTGAGCCCAAGTATTTCTGATGGCAGAGATGCGAGTGAATATATAAAGATTTGGAAAAGGATTGAAATATAACTGTATGAAATATCCTATTAACTCTTGCCCTAAGTTTTACATTTTTGGAAATAATTTAAACTAAACTCTTGAAGCCTGCTGTCTATGTTGTCATTAGAGATTTTTTACTTCAGTGGATTATGACTTTTGAAAATTCACCCCATCCGCATTCAGCAGGGGATTAAACTACCATGGAATAAATTAAAGTGGGTTAAAAATGTCTAACAGAGTTTTAAGACCCGTGTATTATGCCAGTATCACAGAGTGCTGCTAACTTTGAAATGAAAGTCTAGCTAGGTAAATAAATTTTGACCAGGATCTATTGCTCTTGTTCCACATTCCTGTAAGCCTTCTTTTATTAATATTAGCTTGCCATTTTCTGCATACATGTAGAAAGTAATATTAAATAAAATTAAATTTTATATGAAAGGCCACAGAGCAACATTTTAATCAAGATTTGCACTACAGTTTGCTTTTTGTGTTACACACTGAAGAAAATATTCATTATCATACGGGTAGCCATATCTTCTGAGGAAAGTGAAAAAGACTATAACTTGATATATCCTGGTACTATATAATGGACAAGGCCACTGTGCACTATTAACATATTCTATTAATATTAGTCATTTTCTGCATGACTTTTCCAATCATCCATTGTCAATACAAAATTTAAATAAAATTAAATCCACACAAATAGTTTATTGCTCCTGTGTCTGATGGTATATTTTTTCCAGACAAAAGCATTAGGATGTTGATATAGCTAAGCCACTTTCCACATAGATATTCATGGGTGCATCCTAGAAATCTGAATTTGAAAACAGATGTCTTTCGAGGAGATTTAACTCCCACTGATCTCAGCAGAGTTCACATGGCCACACAAAGGAATTTTATATCTATATGAGATGCTTGGGGAAACAAAAAAAAAAAAAAGGCTCCCACAAGTACAAGAAATTCTATTGCAAAAATATAATTTCCTTTCATTAAAATCCCCTGTTCTTCAGCATGAGTTATTCATTTATTACAAACAGCTGAATACTTCAGGAAAGGAATTTTAAAAACATAGAGGAAGCTCTTCCGGTGTTCAGAGTTGGCATATCCCTGATAACTTTTATGCCTTCATCTTCACTTTATGCCATTGCTGGATACACATACTAACTTCTCGGGAGTCTTTTGTGATCTAAAAGAAGAAGGTTTTCTTCTTTTTGAGTTTTAACCAGATACAGCAATATATTGCCTTTCTAACTGTGTTTGTTTAATAGGCATTGATCATTCAGTTTTTTGGTCACTGCATATCAACCTCTATTAAAATTAATTTCTGAGGAAAGAGGTGTATTTCTTTAAAGTTGTTCTGGCAAGGAAGGGAAGAATTAAGCAGCTATTCTATTGCAAGTGTATTCAATTAATTTTTATTGAGATTTTCTTGATGGTTTAGTAAAGGTCTGCTAAATCTTACAGGGGTATGCTCAGCAGTAACCAGCATGTGGGCACCAGCTCTGCTAGGCAAGCCAAATTCTAAACATTGTTTTCCTGGCTATGACATACACAAACATGTTGCAATGTTCCCAAAGTGCAAAGATGTCAAAGAAATATGGATTGGCCTGTTGGAAATCAGGAGACACCACATGCTACATATTTACAAGATCCAGGCAAAATTTAGTCTTGATCCAAATCTGAGCAGGACTCTATCATCAGTGTACATTTGCTCAGTCAGGATGCAGGGAAACCAAGTAGCCTCAGTAAAAGTCCGAGCCACACTTGCCAACAGAGCTGGTCTTTATGTGACTCTGGACATGCATTACAAGAGACTTGTTAGGCCATTAAGAGGAATAGAGCTACTGAGTTCTGGAAGGGGATACCATAAACCAATTTCTCTATGTCCTATAAACTACTAATATTCAATCTACATGGTGCTTCTTTGTGCTGACTATCACTGAGCTTGCACAGATCTGTTCTAAAGTCTGTGGCACCTTTCTGAGCTGATCCAAACAGACATTGTCAGGAAATTTACCACAACCAAACAAAACAGAATAGAATACTCCATAGAAAATCAACATTGTCTCTGCCTGATAGTAGCCTTGTATTTTCTCCCACAATAATATCACATCTAATTAAAAGTGAAAATTGATAGCCAGCAGGATTAATCAAATTCCATATGCAAATAGCTGGCTCATGAGAGCCATGGTCCAATTGCTAATAGTATCACTAAGGTCATTAATTTAAATTGAGATGAGTTAAGGGTCCTTTGGGCATTGACACATAAGTTGAAGGAGGTTATTCATTGCTAAGTTTTTCACACTGTACCAAAAACTTAGGAAGAGAATACGTGAATATTGCTCCAGTGTGCCAGCTTCTAGGATGAGAAGCACTGTGAACTCGTCTATGGGGGCCATGAGTCTTCTCCTGAGTAGTTCTGATATATCCATTTAAATTCTTATTAAGATGTACTGAAGCAAGTTAAATACAAGATAGTTCAAGGTCTAGTAAACTGACATCTTTGGGATTATTTTATGCCTGCCAACTTTTGCTGAACACCTTCAGATAGAAGAAAGACTTCTGTTTTTTAAACAAGACTTGAGTACCAGTTTCATAAACCCTTCAGAGACTTTCCCAACCTTCAGCCTTCATAAAAGGTCCAGACATTTTCAATTAGCAAGAAGTATTAACTCAGCTCATAATGAGAAATACTGCAGCACTGGTTATTCTAATGCAAATACAGTGCATTCTCAGTTTACCAGCTCACCTCAAAACTAGTTCCAGTGTCTTGATCTATCACTGCATTTCTAGACAGAGTGACTAGAAGAACTATAGTCTTACAGGCAGATTATAATATAGTGCTACAAACCTATGAGCTTTCTCCAAACATTTATGCCAAAAATATTTTAAATTGCATAGTAACAAAATGACTGCAGAGTAATAAAGTAGTGATGGAATTATATAACTTATCCAACATAAAGAATAAAAACATAACATTTATTACTCTGACCTTGTATCCCAAGAACTTCTCAGGTATGAAAAAAATTCAATTGGTCTATCAAAACAGGCTTAGACTAAAGTGAGACCTGCAAATCTTGGTTGCCAGGTGGCTTTTTCTAAATTTAAAGACTGGAGTCTGGAAAATTAAGCTGGGATCCTTACAAGTTTGGGCTCCATTACTTACTCAAGATCCTGTTTTCATATTTGTAGAGTATAAAAAATTCAGGTTTCAGGGACAATCAGGAGTTATTTGTCCAAAAACTGCTCAAGTTAGTCAATGAGGTGGCACAAAAAGTGGATAGACGAACACAAACTCTTCACACTAAGTTTCAGAAAGGCTTTGTCTTTTTTAACTGATACATGGAGCCCACTCTGCTTTGACCTCAGACAATTCTAAATATCAGCACCTTGACCACACTGAAATATTTGACCCAATTCTATCTGCATTTCCACTCGTGCAGCCTTCTGCATGAACAAGATTTCAAAGGGATTCAGACAGGATTTAAGCACTTTGCCTTTCATAGAATAAACATTTAATCAAGGACAGGTCAAGATCACTGTTACATTCATCTGTCTGCCCAAAAAAGCAAATAACTTTTTTTTTCCCATGGTCTCATCCTTCAATATCTTTGTGGCTGAGCAGCAGCACAGAACAATTTAACATTAGCAAGCAAATTTCATTTGTTACCTGCCAAATGCTGATACAAAATATAAAAATGAAAAAGCAATAATATCGTCATTCTAAAGCAGAAGGTAACATGTCTTCACTATAATATACTTGCTAAATAACATTCAATGAACTCATAAAAGAATTTAATTTAAATATAAATGCTTAGCTGTTCCATTTTTCAGGGAGTAAATGACAGTCCTGCTTGTGTTTCTCTTAAATGTATTTTCAGAATAGACATCCTTTCATAACCTATAGTTAGTGTTATATATTATTACTATTACTACAACACTCACAGACCTCCCTGTGGCCAGGGTTAAGGCGTACTAGAAGTTAAACTTATATAGTCACTGACCTAGAAAGATTTCTTACTGAAACAGATTTGACAAAGGTGAAGCTAAAAGAAGAAATACTAGTGATGTCCTAACTCAATTGCAGAGCTAAGAGTTAGTACAAATCCCTGGACTTCTCTTTCCCATGTCATATCCAGTATGTACCCATAAAAAAGCTAAATCCAATTAATTGCTTATACATAATGCCACTAGCTATTTTAAAAAGGATATGAGCTCAAGGAAACCAAGTCAGCTTAGAAATGAGTTGTGTCAACAAGAAGTCTGAAAACCTTTTGTGGACCATTAGGTGGTCCCATTTTTCTACAGGAGCAGGAAAAACTGCCCTTGTTAATAAGAAATGTTTGATTTGTTCCTCTGCCAAAAAATGATAGTGAAAATAATCATACTCACGCCCAGTATGAATATTATGTTGTAATGTCATTGTAAACAATGACAAAAAAAGAAGAAATAAAATTGGATTCACAATTTGGAAGACATTATAAATGTCTTTCAAAATGTGAATCCCTCTGGTCCTCCTTTATCTTTCAGCAGTCCGTTCACACCAGCTTTGGGTAGTATATAAGCTACCAAGTGAACTACAAGAATATTTTTCTATTGTTTCAAACATACTATATAAAAATCTAATGATATAATTTTTATCATCTTAGACAAAACCAGAAGAATCTTACCCTATTCAAGTTATAAGCTTTTTAGAGTGTTTCCTTTCTTAGCTTTCTCTATAAATAACTAAGACAAGAGACCATAGAACAGCAAGAAAAGTTCAGCTGGTACTTGTTACAAGATATTTTAAGCCTTTTATTTGCCCATTGAAATTTTTTGTCCGTTTATCTTATGGACTTTATTGCTAAAATATGGAAGAATTTTCATCTAGTGTAATCCAGCAAGATTAATTAATAAATTTCCTGATAATTTCAGAACAGCTTTTCCCTGTAGAATAGCATGTACACAGACTTGGTCTAAAAGAGATCATGTTTGTAAGAAAGATATTCTATCACTCATGAGTTACAGTAGTATGAGAATACAAAGCTTTGGAATTTGAAGTTTTGCTGTATCATGGTAGTAACCCTAGGCAAATGCCTGAAGCCTACGCCTCTGCCCCAAATCCTTATCCATTCCAAGCCCCTAACATACAACCTCTCACCTAATCCTAAAATGGTTGATGGCAAGAAAAAGAAGGGTGGACCTTGTATGTATAATACACATAATTTTGCTATACTTTTTCTAAAACTACTTGTGTACCTTAAATATGATTGTGTACTTTGAGTAATGCAGAATCAGATCTTTTCCAGGTTCACTGACTACTACTTAACTAATTTTTCAGCAGATCCATGTCAGATTAATCCAGCTGAGGATCAACCACATATATTTAAAATTATCAAATAAAACCTTCCAGAGTTAAAATGCAGTTTATTCTGCATTCAGAGCCCTTCAAATAATTTTCAGCTTTATTTTAGGTTCAAAATATTATTTGATATTACTCAGGGTGACGGATTTCCAAACAGAATACAAAAATCTCAGACAGAGAGACTGAAACTTTCAGTTTGTCCTTGAGACCGAAAATGGCAGTAATTTTGGTTATTGGGAATGGCAGTAGAAGCTGCATGGCAGTTGTCTGTGCCTGTTCAATTACTGTCCATTCCAATCAGATTGCTAACAAGGGATCATTAGGAGTTGGTGTCTATGATGTAAGATATCTACTAGGAATTGGATTTTGATCATCACTTCATTTTACATCTGTTTCCCACTAACCAATGGAACAAAGATTGTTAATCACTCTTGACCTTTCCTGTACTCAAACTAGTAATTTAATTGCTAATCCTTACTGAGGGACACCAAAGTGCACTATAGAGCCCCCAAGGCATGCAGCTTGACCCTCTCTGTTCGACACTGGCTTTAACCAACAACATCATCAAGAATACACTCAGATTTGACAATGTTAATTGCAGCTTTGGCCACAGTTTCCAGATGAAGTAGAAGAAACTTTCTAACTAGAAACATTAAAAATATCTGCTGAGCTCTAGGTGATTCTACATGAATCAAAAAAATTCTCTCCAGCCAAGAAGGTCTTGCAGCCAAGACAAATCTTGCAGACTCACACTATTGCACTGTCAATTTGCTCCTAAGAAATGCCCAACTCCTGGCAATTAGAATTCTTAAGGGGCTGGTGAAAATCTGTTAGTTTTGGCTTGTTTCAAAATCTTCCCCCAGATGGTAATATAATTCCAAACCAGCTGAGATTCACTTTGTGTTGAATTTCATTCTAAAAAAGGATCATACACAAAAAAAAGAGGAACAAAAGCTTTTCCCCTCCTCAAATTTCAAGTTACAGCATGGAGAACATTTTCTTTGAATCATTCTTCTGAGTATGATTACGTTATTCTAAATTCTGCACCTCCAAATCTAAACTTTTTCCTTGATTATTTTCAAATCTACATTCAATTATATTTCAGACTAACATTTGCTAACTGAGAGAGAAGAAACATAGAGGCAGTATGGTCTATCACACACTCAGCTCTTAATGCAAAGCTTAAAACCAGAAGACCATAAGCTTCTACCTGCGCATTTTCTGCCCGATTAAAATCACATTAAACTGATAATAATTTTCCTGTAAATACCAGTGCCTAATACTGTTACAGTTTGTCACACAATTTCACGCTTCTTGCATGTGTTTGTCAATACATATTGGTTCTTTACAGGATTTAGGGTCATATTTGTATCTAAGATTAGAACTACACTTCTGTTTTAAACCTGACTGTTGAAGATTTCTGTACTGCATTATGTTTACTTTTCTGTAATACTTAGACTACATTGCCACTGCAAACTGGAATGCAGTGTCGACTGCCCTGAGATTTTACTGATTAATATCTCAGACAGAAATACAAGCAAGGTCCCTCAAAGCAGACAAACTATGTGCACGTGTAGTGCAGCAGCTAATCAAATCCACCTATTAGGAGACCTTAACTGGGGCACTGTGCAGCTCTGTGCTTACTGGTTCAGGAAACAGCTTGCATAGAGGTCTGCACTGAATTTTTTGTAATATCAGAGTCCTATTCTCTTCATTTTTATCCATTGGAAAATGTAGATCTTCCAAAGTAAATACGAATCACTGTAGTTGTTCACTGGAGGGAGTAATTTCCCATGTAAACTGAGTTCAGGCAGAGGAACACATTAAAGGTACGGAAACGTTTGATGGGCTACCAGGGCTACCAGCCACTTGGGTTGCACCTCAAGGGACAAAAAGGGAATGTTGGTCTTCTAGTACAAAAATAGAATAATTGACTGCACTTTACTGGAACTACTCCTGAACTACGCTGTCATAAACAGAAGTTCTAATCTGTTCCACACAGTTACTGAATAGCCCAGTCAATAGCAACTTATTGAATGAGTAATTGGTATTTCTCACGATTGAGAACACTTCCCATTGTCTGCTGTCTTGATCATACTAAGACAGACCTACACAGGTAACAAAAATTATTTTTAAATAAATATTTTCAGCAGTTTAAGCCAAAAATTTAAAAACTCCCTCTGCCCTAAGATCTTGGCAAGAGACACGTGCAAGTCCTCACAGAAAGCTGACTGAGAAATTGTGCTGTGTTGAAAATATTTCTTTGACAAAGAATTTACAAACTTTAATTTAACAAATCACACACCAACTTTCTTAAGCATTTCAGAGAACCAGAAGAGCACAAGACCTGTGAAAAGACTCAGGACTTCTGAACCATTCCCAGTGCTCTTTCTGATGCTGCAGCTCCTGCGGGAAGGCAGCTTGCCAGCTTCCAGAAACAAATCCCCAGCACGAGGGTACTGAGGTATTGGATGGAGGCAGCCAACAGGAACTTGTGGCCGGTGTGCCAGGCCACCTGCTCTAGGGGGGATCAAGTCATGTAGAAGGGTTGAATCCAATTTCCTTAACAATTCTCTTTACACAGCTTCCCAGAATTTATCAAATCTCTGCCACCTGGAGAAACTCCCTTTATGTCTGGCAGAGAGAGGGAGCAATGAAACAGAATGTGTTTCCCCAGCCCCATACCAGATTGACACTGGAAACCCCTAAGTAACTACTACAAATATTACAATGCAAATACACATTTTTTCTCTAAAGAATGAAGAAATTTCTGGCAAAGACAAGAAAAAAAAAAAGCAAAATAATACTCATTAATTTCTGTGAAAATTAATTAAAACTTTGGGAGGTTGAATTAGTGAATCAGATGCAGACCAGAGGGAAGATTCTACCCATTGTACTCATGTTATTTACCCCATGAAAGCTCAAAAGTTTGCAGGAACTTAAAATTATTCACCACAAACTTAGTATTCTTCTTCTTAGTAATATTATAGTCCAAAGTCAATGATCTCAGCAGCAAAGTAACAGCAAATTATGACACAGACAAATACATATAAAAACCACTCTTTTCCTTTACTTCACAATATAGAGAACAATAAATATTTTATCCATACCAGAGAAAAATACTTAAATTACTCAATGCTAGTACTGACCATTTATAAAATGTTACAAAAATCAGTTACAAAAATAGTTACATGAATCTTAATATATGTGGGAACACAATATACAAATAATATTATTTTGAAATACTGAACTTTTCACACCGGCCACAAGTTTTCCTAAAGATGTCTAAAAACTTTACGATAGAAGCAACTGGATCAGAATTATCAAAGTACTGAAAGTTACGTAATTTTCTCACAGCAACCCAAAATTTTTCTGAAAGTTTTGACTGCAAAACTTTAGCATTGCCAAAATGAATCCAAGAAGAATCGTTCAGTTGCATTGGATTTTCAGTGAGAGTAGTAATTCAAATGTGGTCCTGGCAAGACACATATAGAAAAGAACAGGCAATAGAATTTTTTTAAAGTAGAACACATTTGAAGTTAATAAGTATCTGCTTCAATCAAAAATTCGGGAAGTAATTGCAAGATTAAAAATAGAAAGTACATATAACTACTAGCATATTTTGAAAGGAAATGTGTACATTTAAATACGATTTTTTTTTGCCCCACTACACTACTGTATCTGGCGTAATGAAAAATGAAACGAGACAGACAAGAATGCAAAGCTTCCCATTGCTAGTCCATCACTGGCAAAGTCACAGAGAGGAATGAAGGTTTATACTTTGTGTGGACCCGTGTGACACTTTCTGGAGAAGCAAGCCTTTTATTCAGAAAAGGAACAGATGTTTTGGCAGATAGCATAGAAAGAATCCTGTCAGAGACTATAAACTAGGCTTGAAGAGGAAAAAAAGAGTCTGGAAAAAATGTGAAGTATAAAACAAAAGAACCAAAATGACATGGATAAAATAGAAATACAGAAAAAAAGACAAGGGCTTTGTTAAAATTGAAAAGAGGAAGTAAATGTGCTCAAGTCTTTGTAACTTTGGAAGAAGTTTTAAGGCAAAAAAAATGAAACTTATCTCTCTTCCACTGACACAGTCCATTGCAGCATGACACTGGGAGATTAATTTTATAGCTCCAGACAGAAATCAAATAAAAGGAAGAGTCAATGCCCTTTTTAAGCATCAGTAGAGAAAGATCACAAGTACACAGCCAATATTAAAATGCAGCCAAGGTTTATGGCCAACATTTAAGTAGATTTGTACTGGAAGAACAAAAAATAACCAACTGTGTAAATGGAGATGGGCATACTACCACCTCACCTGCTCTGCACCCAGAAGTTTTCCCTCTTTCATTTCTTGGCAGTAAAGAAGCTCCTTCTGAACCAAACAAATATGTTTAACAATACTTGAAACTCAAATTCACCAAGTCATTTTCTGTCAATACCTTCAGTCTTCATGAAAAGACCTTTGTCAAGAAATTCTCTACTCTATTCTGAAATCTGCAGCTGCTGGGCAACATTTTTAAAAATCCTCCATAATCGCCAAGAATAGCCTTTTCTGAAAGAATATACAATGTTATCATGGTATCCAAGCCAATTACGCACGGCTCCGTCCTGCCATCTGCTAAGAACGAAGTACCAGCCAAAGATACTATGGCACATCTTGGTACAGACATCTAAGTGGGAAAAAATGTGGCTATACAAAAGTTGCACTCCCAGCTAGCTGTGTATCCACTGTAATGACACTGATACCTGAACAAGTAATCACAAAAGATTCAGGTACTGTATGTCAGCTATTTCACAGTTAGAGCCAGAACACTTATCCTTACCATGATGTAAATTCAAGGCAGTTCAAGACCATTTGTGAATAAACAACAAAAAGTTATCACACGAAAAAAGCAAGAGCATAGATTTTTTTTATTAAAGAATACTCAAGTTTACATTTTAAATTCCACTGCAATAATCTTCCTACATCCAAAAATGACATTACCTGGCCTGGAGGGATGCAGTTTAAGGTACAGTCCCTGAAAACATCTTAAAGACTAAATTTAATGTTTAGATGTTTCCCAAATCACAGTTTCTATGAGGAAAGACCTGTACAGTAACACTGACTAAACTAAGTATTAGAAATTTAATATTGCAATGAAAGTTACATACTTTTGTCTTTTGGATTGTAACCCCTATATTAAGGCATTAAAGAGGTGCTGTTTCTCGCACAGCAAGACATAGAATATCTCTGTAAAAACAAGAAACCATGAAAAAATTTACGGTCAGAAGAATATACAAGGAAAACTTCAAGGAAATGAATACAAAGTCCCAGTAAAACTGACAGGAAGAAATAAGAAGGCTCATCTGGATAGAAAATTGACCGTATAAACACTTCTTTGCATTCCATATATATTTCCATCAGAGGTTTCCATTTAAAATGTTCTCAGTCTGCAGTCAAAACCAGATTTTCCTGTCTGATGGACATGAAAGCTCAAATTCACCTCTGCAAATTAACTATGTTCTTTCCGCTTCATACATCAACTATTATGTGCAACGTTATTTCTGGAATTGTATCTTAGCTTACAATTTGATGATTATGGTACATCAGGGAGAAGAGAATGCACCTTGCTCTGCCACAGCTACATTTTTATTGACTCCACAGTACTGAATTGGGAAATTTCTTTTTGTCAGCAAACTAAGCAGGTCTGACTCGGAAGATTTAAAGGCTGCAGATCTGGCATCTGTGATCAGTTGAGGCCTGCAATGACAATGGGATGGCAAAAAGAATCTGCTTAGTCTGGGAAGCTACCGCAACTATTTACAACACAAACACTAAGGTAATAGTGTACCAGACTTTTGCCATCATTTTCTCTAGGCAGAATATGTTTCTTCATGAAAGGGGAGACTTTCTGCACTCTCACCTCCAACTCACCTCAGCATTTGCACACTGTTATTCAGTACTAACCAACAATAGAAAGTAATCTCCCCAGTGGTTCCCAGTGAGTCTGTAGATTTTGGGTTTTGTGATATATGATCCATCCTCCTTGGTAAAGTCTCTAGCCTCTCAGTTTAGATCTTCAAACTCCAGAACTATGAAACATATTATTAAGATCTCTAAACATATTATTAAGATCTCTGAGCTTGCTCTCTCACAAATTCTCTGAGGCCTCTAGCAAAATCTTTCCTCATCCACCCCTAGACTTCTCAAAATCTTCTTGGACTCTGTAGACACTGGCTTTCTCTCTCCTGAGAAACAAATTCTTTGCTGGTGAGGTCTGATTAAAAGTAGATCCCCCTTATTCTGTAAAGACGAAACAGCAGAAATAATTTCTTACTGAAGGAAACGCCATGAGTCCAAAACACCAGAGGACAGAGGGATTGATCAAAAGGACAATAAAGTCTTTCAATTAACTTTGATAGACTTTGGTCTTAGGTCATCAGTCAGCACTGTTAAAAACTGTGGATCTTGTAAGAGGTATTGTACTGGATAAACAGAGAGAAAAAATACAATCTTTACAATCTTACGATCTCTACAAAAGACAAGAAAAACTCAGGGGATGTACTCACAGCCACAACACAGTTGCTAGATTGTTATAACCAGCTTTATATTTAAATAGAGCAGGTCAATGACAATTTAAATATGGAACTAATGGCATTTTGTTCATCACTAAGTTTTATGGCTGTTGCCATAACTGGTGGCATACACATTTTTATTTTCATTTTAGACATAAGTGCTGTGGCTAAAATAAACACAGATCTCTATGTTTTTCTTTCCAGAATTATTAGCCCATATATTTTAACATGTCCATTCTCTGTATATCAAGATAGAATTAGAAGATTTAAAATTACATAGACAACAGAAATTTTGGTATCACAGATTTTATGATTTTTTTATAGCAGGACAAAATAATTTATATTCAATGCAGTATTTATTAAACTTTTTTTTTTTTCTGGATTTTGCTGTTATTGCATAATTAATTATGTAAAAAATTTTATATGCTCATAATTCTTTCATCTAGATCATCTTCCTGATTAATGTTAATTTGCGTGTGACTTTGGGGTATTTTCTTTTTCTTGTTCCTTCTACAATTCTCACATTTTTTCACCCAGTATGTACAAACCAGTTCACTGAACTTGCTTCCTGAGCTATCCTAAGTGTGAATCACTTTGCTTTATCAAAATGCCAAATTCTACACAAATTCTACTTTTCACTATTTTACTCACTTATGCTCCCCGTTTGCGTTGTTGTAGTAAGTGAAAAATAGCATTATGCTGATGCTCACAAAATGGCTGAAGTAATTTGCTTTTTTTGTGTGTTTTTTACTACCTGATAACTCCAGAACTCTTTCATCTCCTGAAGATAATCACCTTCCCTTATCCAAATAAGATGAAGGTCTCAGCGGTTGCTGCAGCTGCCGTTGACCAATATTTAACCCAATCTGGTACCAACACTACTGATCTGAAGTGTGCAGAGCCTTCCTGCTACCACTCAGAGCACTGCATAGAATCACCAGCTCTGAAAAGGAAGCCCCTGGAACATATACATGCAAAGAGCTGCTGGCTGGCTAGAAAAGCTCTTAAAAATCTGGCCTGTCTTTTAGACTGTGTTATAGACAAAGCTTCTTAAAATCATCAGCAGTTACATGCCTTTCTGCGTCTCCCTAGTTAAATTTTAATCTGAGACCACTACTTAAAACAGTTAAATGTCTTTCCTTTCTGAGTTCTGTCTATAAAAGAATACCTTTCTGAAAATGAATGTTTAGCTGTCACTGTCCTCAAGAGCAGAAGTGATCCCTAAATATCATTAATTTCCTGTCTCTCAGTTTCTACTCACCACTTCTAAGTCTACCAGTATTTTCTACTATAATGTGATGTTGCCTCTGCTCGCACAGGTTCTTGGGTTTCTCATCTCTGGGGCAGACTCCATCTGCCCCTGGAGTTTTGCTAATCTTTAGACATTCTAATATCCTGATCATCTGTTCAGGTATGGTCTTGATTTCCCTCAGTATTTCTTCTTCGTCTCATAGGAAATTTACAGCCATTTCCAGCATCTGTCACCCACTAACTTGTGAATGTTAAGGCAAAACATTAATTTAATGTTTAGAAGTTCTGTCCATTAATTATGTTAGCTTCTTACTCCAGCTACCTTTATGGACTTCCCATGCAAAGTACTTTAAAATTCCTTCACAAAACTGCTCAGCAGGTCTTTTCTCATGTTGACTTTTCTATAGGATTAGGCTTCCCACAAAGAATATGTGTTTGCCTTCACCTTTTAAAAAAGCTAAAATTTAAATCTATTGTATGCACTAGTTTTTTTTTCAAATCTCCCATTAACGACCTTGTCTCAACTGTGGCATGTACTAATTGCTTTGATCATCTGTATTAAACCTCTGATTTTCACAGAATCTAACCTCTTTTACTGCATTTTAATATAATCACTCTTGAAACTGAACTTTTAATTGTGAAGATTATTTTAAAAATCAGAGTAACCAGACCTGAAGCTTTTGAAAAAATGTAAGGGGATGGCATAAGTATGTCTCCAAGAAAACCAAACAGAAGTTTCTGTTGCTATGACTGCTCATGCTGTATTTTTGTATATATTTATTTTTTAACTGTCTTTATAGCCGTTATTAGCTTTCCATACTAGAAAAGAGGAACAATCTACACACTGACACAACTTTCTTTCAACATCAGACAGTGCTTCCTTTTTAAATATAAAGCTTATCACATGTTCCTCTAGAAAGTTAGATCACATCATCTGCTTTGCAAATAAGTCCATGTCCAATGCAATACATTTCAGCCTAGATGTTTTGGTTAGCACAGTTAATGAATGCCCATTGATGTTTGCCCACAAAGATCTTGGCCACACTGTCATAATCCACTCCAAATCTCTACCACCATAACATCTGTTCCTCTGTTTAACTCTGATCCCCTCACACAGAATCTAATGGAACAAAAGTGCCAGCCATTTTTACCAATGCCCGTTTATGATTTTCTAAATAATCAGATATAAGCTATTTGCCTTCATCTTCAAATTCTTCCTCATTTTCATCCTACCTATCATCTCCAATGAGCTCTGTCTCCAGTTACACCATAATGTTGGCTTCCATTACCCATTTGTCAGATATTTTTAAACAAGCTCCTCTGTGATTTTTTCCAAGCATCTGCCACACAACCTCATTATCTTTCTTCAAATCCCTCATTAAAACTCTCTTGCTGTGATGCCTATAAAAAAAATGAGAAAATGTTTAAGCTAATAATGCACTGAGACACTTTGTCTCATACTGACCAACATTGCCTCATTGTTTCCTTGTGCTCCTTCAGCTGTTTCAATACATGTGTTGTCTCTTACATTTGAATTAAACTTCCCATGTGGTCCTGGTTTATGACTTAGAGCTCTTTGGCATTGATAATATAAATAAGAATCAGAAGAAAAGGCTTTTCCCCTCATTATACTTTGCTAGCTCCTGAAAACATGTTCACACTTCTCTTTTGTGTTAGTTTCTAACAAGTAATTATAAAAAGGACCTCTAATATTTTCTCAAAGTCCTCTCTCCCTTTTCAGAGAGGAACACCCAACTGAAGGACTAATTTATTCTCTATTAAAAAGAAATATTTGAAAAGGGGAACTATGGGTAAGAGAGAAAAACTAGTGTTTCAGCACACTTTTTTCCATAGGGGATAGAGAAGTTCAACCCCGTCTCCTCTCCATCTTGTTCCTGCCCCTCAGAACAATACAAATAGGATTCACTTCAAGGGAAGGATGAGGTCTTTCCTCGGGGTTAGCAATTTCCTTTCTTCCTTCCCTGACTGCCATTGTTTGCTGAGTAAGCCCAAGTCCTGCTGCTTTTGAAGGCACAGACTCCTGCTCCGGCATTTCTCATGGCAAGAATTTTCCTTCAGGAAGGGGAAGAATTATTTTTCCACAGATAACGGAGAACAGAATGAAAAGTGAATGTTTTTCACATCACATATTTCACAGTCTCTCAGCATTATTTCCATTCTCATATCTTAAAGTTATTTGTAATCTTCCCTAATACATGCACCCAAAGCTGCTCTGCACCTGCACTGAAAGGAGCTCTTCCTAAGAACTGAACCTCGTCTGCATGGATCTCAGATTACAGGGAGGGCCAACGTTTCCACTTTGGCTTTTAATTCCTTTATGTATATAATATGTCCTTAGCCACTGCATTTTTTCCCTTTGCATCTCGTCTCTTTGTTTGCTTTTTACCAGATCAATACAATACTCTTAGGAATGACCCCTGCTCACAAGAAGGATAGTTATTTCCCTGGTCTCACACATCATCATTGCAAATACTACGCAGAAGTGTAAAAATTGGTTTAGACAGATACAATTCATTAATGTGCTCAGCAGATATCTCTCTATCAGCTGGAGAACTTTAGCACCTTTCTAACAAGAGATACACATTGAAGAAAAATATATAAATTTATACGCCTACCAAATTTCCCACAGACATCAGTAAATCGTACATCAACTGCTGATTTTGAGATTTAAGCAGTCAGTTTTGACATCTGTGTGTTCTATACAGACAAAGTCATGGGGTTTGTATTGCTCAAATGACTTAGGACTTTGTGAAAGCTTGATACTAAATTTTTTTTGTGTATGTGTTTTGTTAATAAAAAACACAAACAATGCAAGCTACAAAATTATATCAGTTATATTCATGAATGACACAACTCTGCATCATATCCTTTTATTCAATCTGAGATATGGGAAAACGATTTAATTATGAAAATTTAATCAGCCATAGAGTTCATTAATCCCATAGCACATCCATGGGTGGTAAGCATGGAACTGCAGTGCAAGTACTGGGCAGAGCCAGAGGCTATTCTAGCACAGAAACAGTTTGGAGACATGGAGCAGGTGTAATCTTCACCTCTTCAGGAAGCATTTCAGAATTGTAGCTGTGGAGCTTCTTTCTGCTCCTAGGGGAGTGAGACAGCTCCATGTTGTTAGCGTAATCTCACTCTACAAAGGCAGCAAATGCAAATGTATTGTCCCCCGTTTGATTTCATGTTGACAACATTCTGTCATGGCTGATCAACCAGTCTCCATTTAATTGTAATTTCTTATCTCAAGAGAAATTCAACTCTTTACAGCTTTCACATCAGAAAACCTGTTGGAAAAATAATAATAAAAAATGCAGCTGAACAGGAAACTCTGTTTTCTATAGTTAGCACTTGCTGGTGCCTTAGTAGCAGCTATGCAACTCTGATGGACACATTACAAAAGAATGGACTTTCTCTCCATGCAACAAATACAAAGAGGCTTGCTCATTTTAAATACAGCAGAAGCTCAGTTTTGAGAACTCACAGTGTAAGGACTTTTTCTTCCACATGTACATGGCTAGCAGACTTCTGGAGAAGCCCATGAGAAAGCTACCCAAAGCAAACAGTTTCATCTTAAAATGCTGAACCACTTTAAGAAGAAACTCAAGTACTTTTGGGGGAGAAGAAATCTAAAAAATTCCAAAAAACCCAAAACCAAAGCTAAACACAAAACCACAAAACAAACAAAAAAACCCTATGTACATAATTTTCCAGAATTTCTCTACCTTTTTCTGGTTTTCTTCAGTGGGTTTTGGTCACTTTTGTAATATCACTTCCAACACATCTCATACCAATATCATCTTCAACCTATCTCCAAATTCAAGAAGACATCTTTACCTGAAATCGTGCTCTGATTTAGCAAGAAATGACCTTGCAGGACAGCATGATGGGCAATTTAAGTGAGCAGAGGAAATTTCAATTAACAAGAGATTAAGATATTAGAACTTGGTTTAGATTATTCGTGTAATGCTTTGGATAAAAAAACTTAACCAAAAAAGGAAAAGCAATAATGTGATCATGTAACAAATGAAATTAAGGAGGAGAATCAATTACCTGATCTACAGTCTATGGATCCAATTTGAAGTTATGCACCATTTACAAAGATCTTCTGAATAATTCACCGAGGAGAAAAAAAGTTCAAAAAGTGCTGTCCAATAAAGCACAGAGCTTTACAGTTCATTTAAGCTATGTTTCTTTATGCACAAGTACCCATATCTCCATTATGCATCCAAGGGTGCACAATCACAAAACAAGGTGGACTGTGACAGAAGGGGACATGACCTGTTCCAGCACTCAGTGCTCATTTAGTTGAGGAAAAGTAAAATAGGTATAAAATGTCAAACCGCCTGATGTACCCTAACTTAAAATAAATGCTCATACCTTTGATCGTTTTATTCTGAGTTTTGCTGCAATAAAAATAAAGGATGAGGAGGATAAGAAAAAATGTAACCACTTAGAGAAATTTCCAAAGAAAATATATTTATGCTGAAGCTGAGACATGCAATTTGCAGGTTTTGTGGCCCCACATATCTAACCAACATCTTTTACTGATCTGAAGGTAACATAAATGACTACCAGTAAAAGCTTTTGATTATTCAGATTTCAAAAGAAGTAATAGCTAGCAAACCTATAGATAATTAGACAATACAAATCCAATAGGATGATTTAGTAAGTTGGGAAAAAGCATCAGAAGGGATTTTTTAAAGCCTTCCAAAAAACATAAATTTTATGAACAAGGAATTGTCAGAATCTTACGCCGCCTCATGATCTACAACACCTGAAACCACTGGATAAAGAGGAGACTGAGTCAGCTGCATTTCCCATCAACTCGGCATCTTCAGAAATTTTTAGTAAAAGCAAAATTTTATGGAAAAATGTAGCAACATTATTTTCTATATTTGACAATGGCCTAAAGACTGCGAGAACATACTGTCCCAATCTGCTGTCTACATTTCAAGAGAAATGTTGGTAAACTTTACTCAGCTGACAGAAGAACCTTCAGCATGCTTAGCAGATCAGAAGATCTGCTTGTAGCTAAATGCTCCAAGAGCTCAATTTTAAGGAGTCATCCCCAAACTTAAAAAAACTCACATGAATAACAATATGAATAAAAGCCATCAACTTTGGAAAAAAAATAGGAATTAGAAATGTAGAACATCTGATTTACATAGGCCAAAAGTTCCCCAAACTCTTATAGCACAAGCAAGGCAGAACTGTGCACACATCACAGACTTCTCAGAGATAAGATACATAGAAATAGAGAAGGATCTACATTCACAATGAAAGAAAGACTACAAGACATGAAATGGGAACAGGTAAAATGCATTATCAACAGAAATACCTTTGAAGCCATTAGTGGACAAACATTCAATTCAGATTAAAAGGAAATAGCTCAGTATTGACTTCAGCAATATATCTATTTTCACTGAAGAAAAATAATATTATTAGATGATGAATGCACTGAATGTCTTCAGCAGCTGTAGGACAGCTTACAGTTTCTACTGTTTCAGTACAGGAAATGCAGAAGTTAAAAAAAAACAAACTGGAAACAAGTGTTTTGTGATATTGAAACTAGATTACTTTGAACAGATTTTATAAAGTGCCTTTACAGAATACTGCATTCTCTGCTGCAACTACTCACCAACATTGGCGAAGAGCACAGATGGAGTTACTATTAGCTAGACTGATCATGTACTTACTAAGTCAAACAGAAATCTTTGCCTCTTGGCATCAAAAATCTAGAGGGAGGTAACGCTAACTCATATGACAGTCTCATAAGAGAACCATAAAAAAAATTTACATAGTAGAGAAAACACAGAAGATATGAGCACATATAGAAGACATTGTCTTTAGATAATTCAAATTATGCACACAAATGAGAAGTATTGATTCAGAAAAAAATTCTGGAGTCTGCTATATTAAATTGAAGATGTGTTGATAGCAATAAAAAAGACATTAGGAAAAAAAGGACAGCAAAAAAGCAGAGCTCCCAGAAATACATCCAAATGTAAATGAACAATTTTGACCTAATATGCAACATGGCCAGAGTGCCAGTGTAATCAATATAATCAGAAACTACAGAATGTGAAAAGGCTGAAGAAGAAACTGCAAGTCTACAAAGACAACACAAAACTTCAAGGAAAGAATTAATCAGAATAAATTTGCTAAAAACATGAGTATCCTTCATGACTTCAGGACACATTTAACTGCATGAAGAACACTGTGTTCACTCTCGAATCCTTGGTACAGGGTTCAACCAGCTGGGGGCAATCCCCTGGAATGCCATGATAGTGTCTGAGGTGCAAAAGCAGATGACAGATGAGGCTAAAGAAACTGGGTTCAGTATAGAGAACGGTGTAAGGAAGGACTTTATTGTCAGATTTCTACAGCCTAAAAGGGAAGTATAGAGAAGATGGAGACAGGCTTTCCTAGGAAATTTTGTATGAAAACAAGAAATAAAGAGAAACTCCTGTTGAACATGGTGAAAACATGAGTGTGATCAAACATGGTAACAGTTGCTTGAGAGACTGCAACACATTTATTTACAACACTGGACTAAACATAGCCCTGATCAATCTGATTACCTTGAAACTTCTCTGCTACAATGAAAACATTGAGGCAAATTACTTCCAGAAGGCAAAAACAAAATAAAAAACTGGTTTATGTAAGCCCTCCCTCAGGTCAAAATGAGAAACAAAATTCAAAGTTAAAGACAGATTGAAAACAATTAGTTATATTTTAAAAGCAGTTCCAAAATCTGAGAAAGAAGAGTTAATCAATAGCGAGAAGTAGTAAAATTTTAATAACAAAGAAATACAAGGAAGATGGTGTAAAAAGACTGACCATTACTGTTCCCTGAAGTCTGTAGCTACAAGACCTAACCTTTTAGTATCCAGTGGCATAAGAAATTTTGCTTTCCAAGCTTTTCTTTTAAAGCTATTTCATACCTTTACTGTATTAGGCCTGGAAGTTCAGAGAGGGAAGAAATATTTTCTGAAAAGCATTCCCCCACTGGAAAATGGATTTTATAGCCATTTTTGGTTTTTTGTAGGGGTCCATTTGAGTGTGGATTTGTTGTTTTATTATACCAGTTCCCATACCCACTTTCCCTAATGGCTTTTGATGTGTTAGGTGAAATACATTCAAATACAAAATTCAGAGCTATCAGTGGTTCCTTTGGAGGAGATACTAACTGTGGTGTGATGGTGAGTATTGGGAAGTTGTACGTTTGTTCCTCAGGCAAGAGTGGACCTTTTCAGAGAATTATAGTTCGTAGAGAATTTGCTTCTGATGGCTGAGTTTAAGGAGTCTGAGACCGTTCAAAAATTTTACAGGGATATCAATGCATGAAGAAAAGAATATCAATAATAACAAAGTCTGATAAAATATAAAAATGAAAACAACCTTATTACAAGGAATGGAAGTAGAGAAATATGGTAGGAGTGCTTAGACAAGCCCGGCAAAGAAAATGAAAAGGCTAACAACAAATGGCCACCTTCCAGGCAGCTGTGCCAAATTTTAAAGAGATTCAAGAGGCAATCAGAACCCTTAGGAATAACAAGCACCAGGTGTCAACAGTGTTGCTGTTTAAATGTTAAAAACAAGAAGCTGTAATCTTAGAGACCTTATGTAATTTTTTTTATATGGAAGTCTCTGAAAAAGCTAAGGGAAGAGAAGAAAGCAGGCATATTTCTAATTTCAAAAAGGAAGACAAAATGTAAAGAGAAAGTCTGCTTTCTCTACTTATTATGATTCATAGAATACTAGCTTTAACACTTTATATGTATTTTGCCCTTAGAGGCAACAAACAATAGGAGAATGCAAGTGTTTCCAGGCATATATAACATCTCAAAATCTCATCTCTATGTATCAGACGTTTTCAATGCTTCAGTGGCAAAGAAAAATTGTTGTATGATCAGCATACATATTTAAATAGATTTTAAGGTCTGTATGATAGCATTCTCCAACATGGTCTTTGTATTGCAGTGAAAGAGATGCCTAATAAAATAGTTAGTGTACCCCAGTTGTCTTTACATGACTGAAATTTAGACTACGGCACAGGAAATTCCTATGCAATTTGTCAACAATATAGGATTGTGAAAGGCAAAGCTGTGTGTTGAAAAAAACTGGCATGAACCTGTAAGAAGATTATTACTTGGGTAGAAAAAAAAATTAAGTCTCAAGAAAATTCAGTGGTAGATCATACAGTCAGAATTCTGGGAAAATATTCCAGTTAAAAATTTCAATATACTGTTCTTATACCACTATTGGATAACACATAAAATGGTGACAAAGGAGGAGGCAGAAAAATGTAGTAAGCGCTACTAAGAATCCATAATGTCAAGGTGATGAAAAAGAAGAAATTAGAATCTGAACTTAGTTCATCTAAGTGATATAACAATTTGCCTTCTTCACTGAAGTTAATAGTTTCATGAATACAATTTCAATAGACTCTCAGGATGAGTATGAACTCAGTAGCGAGTTGTGTTTATTCATTGAGCAAGAGCTTCCTTTGTTATACTGGATATTTATGGCCTGTCCTTGACCATACCTTATTGAAGGTAAGCTTCTGAATTATTGTTAGACTTGAATTGATACTGTTACATTAAAATTTGCCTGATGCCCAATTTTAATATTCAAATGCAAGATACAACCGTATTTTGTCTCTATTTTGTTTTAATTTAATAAAAGTTACCTACCTCAATCATGTCTGCTATCCTTTTTTGCTTTCAATGACCATTTCATGCCCTTCTTTATCTAGTAATTATCGCTCTAGGCGATTGCTAGATCCAGTTACAGTGAGTTCTTTACTAGGTTTGATTTGAAGATTCACGTTGTTTTTCAAAATCATCAGCAGAAGAATCACCTTGTATCTTATTGGAGATTAGCATCTCTTCCTACAGAATACATCTTATTCTTGTCCCTTTTTAATATACCATTTCTACTAGGAGTAAAGCTGCATATTGGCATCTCTGAGCCAAAAGAAGGATAAATAGGTCATTGACCTTGGAGAAGAATGACATGCAGAATTCAGGGCTATCATGTGGCATTTCATCATTATGAGATTTTATTCAAGAGGCAAAGTTTGCCTCTGCTCTCTTTTCATGGATCATTAATAGCTTTTTAATCAAGAAAAATTAGCTGAAGATAGTGTCATTTAGCTAGAGCTATATAATGATCTTTATAAATGTCTCCTGAATACAGTGTCAAAACCAAAAGATCTCCCCAACAGTTCTTTTATTTATTTGCTATTTCTGTCAAATTTAATGTCTGGCTACTGTGCTATGAAAATTACAACTGAATATTACAGCTGTGGAAAGAATCAAAATATCTTTTGAAATAAAAGAATAGAACTCACCTTCTTCTAGTTCTTTCTTAAAACAAATATTGAATGTATAGATCAACTTATAGAATGCCATAAAATTCAACATATAGTTTTTATTGGGCCAAAATGAAAAAATAAAATCAGAATCCAATTGTGTTGCCAACAAGGTTTTTCTAGTCTTTCAGAATTCAAATCAGAAATCGTTCAATTAAATCTCTTCTTTTAAAACTACATTCTTTCCGAAATTTTGTTTTAAAATCACATCTGAAAACATAAATTATATTACATAGGCAAAAATCGACTGTTCCTGCAAATGAAGAGTGCCATTTATGTACGAAGACTAAATGTATTTCTTGCAAAAATCAACCCAGAGGCACCAGGATTTTCTATTCAAATTAGCCATTTCTGAATAAAAGTGTGATTTTGGGGGTATTTTTTCAAACACCCAGTGTGTAGTAATGATGCTAAGACAGAAGGCATTCAAAGCTTGAAACAAAATTCCTCTGTTCATCCAAACATTTGTTTTGTTTTAATTTAGAGAGTAAAATTTTCCCTCCACCCAAATCTTCAATATTCAAAGGTGTGATCCAAATTCATAAACAAATACAATATAAATTGTGCAGATGTACTGTTAGATCACCTAAATAAATAACATCATCACTAGACTATTAGTGAATAGTCTAGTGATGATGTTATTTCCTAATCTGAATTTTAGGAAAGATTACCTAATTTTCACAGCATCTGGCACTAATTACTTGAATTTAAAAACAACCAAATCATAGTGACACTATAATATATAGTATATATACATATGTAATTTTTACAGGTACTTTTATGACAGCATCTTCTTTTGTTTGATGATGTAACTTTGTAATTTCACTATATTGACAAAGATTTGTGCATTAGTAGTACCTCTAGTTGTACCTAGTAACAATTCTACCTGAATTGTGAGGAGTAACAACTTGTCTGTCACAGTTTGATTTCTAAGATCCTCCAATATGCTTCACAGTAAACTTCTGTCTCTTAGTTGTTGTCTGTGTTCTTTATTTACACCTATTTTTTTACTCATATCTCCACATTCCAAGATCAGATCACCTGAAGTTATGGCTTCCCCAAAGAGAGAGATTTCTCATTAATACACTTGCATAACAATGTACACACACCTATGCATATTCAGAGCAAATGAAATAAGTAGAATGAACAGTATAATTTGGTAAGAAATATTGCATCTAATGTCAAACAAACACACCCAAGAAGAAATAATATCACTGGTCTGGTTGCCACATGTAACAAGCTCTGCATTTTAGGGAGGCAGAGGAATTGGGAAAGGGTCACCTGCTTTGGAAAGGCTCCAAAGGCACTCTACTATGCAGTGGTCTACCAGGGCACAGCTCTTTTCTACTTGTGAACCAGGTATGGAAGTCCTGATATAGAGGTTAAATTTGTTGCATGTCACATATATGTAATGAAGTTATTTGGAGATTTATCTAGTACTGATTGCAACCAAACTCTACCATTCTAATGTGGGTGTCCCTCTGCACAGTGTAGAGAAACCAAAACCTTCTGCACATTTATAGCTGGGAATGGAGAGACAAGTTTTTGAGGCTATTGAAACATCTAAAGAGGTAGGTTCTAGCTCCTCAGAACTTTTCTAAAGTATCTGTTCACCAAGGTACAACAAAGACACGTATTCAGAAAGAAAGAAAACAGGCACCTACACATCTGATAATCCTTAACCATATCACTAAGCACATGAATGCCCACGTGCTTTTAGTTCTAAGTCACTTGTTCAAGACTTCTTGGAAGGAAATTATCACTAAGCAAAAGATAACATATGGGATATCTTGTATGACTGGTGGTTTTTCTTTCTCTGAGATAAGTTTGCCATACAAAGGCATGTTCACTCAGAAACTCTTTGACCAGGAATTCAGAACTTACTGAAGGCTGTCAAATGTATCTGAAACACTACAAAACCATCAAATCTACATTATGTATTTAAACATAGATCTAGTGTAATTTTAGATATGCTAAATTGTCCAAGTTATCAGATAACCTAAGCCAATAAAAATAACTGTATAAAATCAAATTTTAGAAAGAGGAATCTATCTCAGGGTGACTACAAATACAACAATTTCCATTTATCCCCACAATCTGGTTGATCCAGTCATTTTAAAATCTCCTGGATTCTGCCTCAATTGTAGATCAATTGTAAATAGAGTTCTATCAGTTGGTAGCATCAGACAGCAGCATACGCTTCAACTTCCAGCTTACAACTACACAGTTTACCTGGTAGAAACCATTTAAGGTAAAAAAAAAAAAATTTAAAAAAAAGTACACACACCTTCTAACAATGCTCTGGATATATATCTACCAATGATGTATCTATGTTATGAACTCAAAAAATGTTTTCTGTAGATGATATCAAGATCAAACTCAAGTGTGGAACATATTACAGCTAAATGTAAACCACAGTAGTGTGTTGAACCTGAAGTAAGCCCTAGAAGTTTATGCTAGCCACTCTTCCCAAGAGGCCAGCTGTAGGGTATCATAACATCCCCTAAGAATGTTTGGGTTTGCACAGAGACAGCGCACACGTGTAATATAAACAAAAGACTCTAACCTTGGGGTTAATGCTGTCATCACTTAGCTTTTTAACTCAGCCTGAAGAAGCAGCACAGAAAAGGATGGATTGAAGGTATCTTCTGCATAACTTAATTGGTGCATAGCTTTAAGTAACCCCCACAGACCTATTATTAAAGCTAAGATGAAAGGAAAGAATGTTCTTTTCTGAAACAAGGACAGGGTGTTTGAATTGCTGTCTAGATTAGAGATCTTGGCCAATGGCAGCTCCCAGAAAGAATTCCCCACTGGCACAGCCTACCTTGGATCTCAGATGACCTAAACAAAGGTAGTACCTGAACAGAAGGGTCTCAGGTTTTAAAACTGCAGCCTATGTGAAAGGAAAGGCCTATTGTCGTTGCAATAATTGAAGTAAAGATAGATTGAAATTTCACATCAATGAATAAACTAAGAGGAAATGATGGAGGAAATGTAGAAGATTCACATCATAGCAGAGCCACTCTCCCCAGAATTCTTCTCCCCTCTCCACGTTTTACAACTAAGTGACACTGGCTCAAGAAGAAGGGACTCCATGCAGAGCACTGCTCTCACCTGGGTAGACTCACTTGAGTTCCCCATGCAGCCCTTCTGCACCCATTTGCTTTTGCCCTAAACCACTTCAGTTCAGATGCCTGTAGCAGTAATTTGTAAAATTCCTTTCAAGTTTGGAACATACATAAGAAACAGATTGCTAAGTACATTGTCCAATACATGGGTGTCCACATGGATTTGTCTCCTTCTGAGGTTTATTAACTTGCTGGCTATTCCATGTCCTTTTCTCATCAGAAACTAAAGAACATCAATAACAACAACAACAAAAACAAACAAACAACAAAAAAAAAAACCCCAGACAATATCATTTATTTTCCTAATGGATTATCTACAGTGTATTTCCTGGAAAACATCAACGAATACCAAATTTACCTGACTCACTATTCCCCATGTACTTATACAGGATCAGGAACAGCTCGGTAGATGGGCAATGATAACAGTCTGCAGAAAAACTGGGTGGCAGCAAGATACAATGGCAAATTCAGTAGAAGAGGGAAGGTACAAAGAGTGATCAAAATAAGTGAGAAATATCAAAAAATCTGAAGCAACTGACTATCCTATATAACAGGTGATTTCTGAGTGTGGATACCATCTCAAAGGAAATGAAGGCTGCTGTCACATCTTACCCAGATGTGTAAGATGTGACACTGGGTATCAGAGGTTGGTTGTTGTACTGAGAGATGGGTTGCAAGTGTAAAAAAGGGTCAGATAAGAAGGGAAGATACTTGCTCCAGGTAAAGCTCCAGAGTGGCTTTGGAGAGATCTACCTGATCATAGACCTAACTCTGCTGCTACCTTTCTGCCCTCAGGCAATTAATTTTGTTTCTTTGAGATTCTGTTTTTCTTCCTGTCTTCCATGACATCTATTTTGAACTGTATGTTGTTTAGGATAGCAGCTGTTCTTACACAGTTCCTTGAACAATGGGGGTCTGATCTCATAGGAATCATCTAGATGCTCCTAGAATACAAATAATAAATAATCTTAATTTAGCAAATATTTATTGAGTTCTCTCAGGTATTAGAACTAATTACTGCCACTTTCCCTTAAAGAAATAATCCATCACTCTGCTGTTGATAAAAGAGCTTTTTGAACAATGGATTTAAAATCTGTCTATTCAGATAAATAATTTGTTCTTATTTCTTTCCTATCACTTTGTGCAAATTGTTTGCTTCCCTGTGGGACAACTCTCAACTCTCTAAATAGTGTGAACTAAACCAGTATTGAGCAAGTTCAGATTCTGTACAATGCAAAGAGATAGTTTCTATTTCCAAAGAAATAGAAACTGTGTACACACAAAATTTACATTCCACTCATAAGTAGTAAATAGAAGAGCCCAACTATGTGGGAGATGACTGCATAGGCATCTAGTTTGATAATTGTGTATTAAAAGTAGCATTTTTCTATTTAAGAGATTTGTGATTACACTACAATAATTCTAAGTAATCCATTTCTACCCAGACAATCTTATAGTAGTAAACCATATAGCTTAACTACACCTGTGGTAGGCACACTTTCAGGAGTAGACATTTCTTTCAAATGTATCCATTTAAGAGCTTAAATTCAGGTTTTCAAAGACTTCATAATTAAATGAGACCTCACAGTCCAGTCTCAAGAAAGAGGTAGAAATTTCAAAAGGTTGACATCCTGCACAGGAGGTTTGCCCCTAGAGATTGTTAACTTCAGCTATTTAGTTATTGCTCTAGTTATTTACTGGAAACTAGCCATAACTAGCAAGTTATGGCTTGCTCTAGTTATTACTGGAAATATTCCCATGAATTTCAGCAGAACTCACCACAGGGAGATGGCTAAAAAGTAGAAAATCTACTCCCTAGTAGAAAAAGGAAAAATGTTTTTGTCTACATACGTCAAATATGGAATGCATCAATACAAAACCACAGAAACCCATCTTAAGTTTCAGCTCAACAAATGTAATGTGATGTGATATAACTGAAAAATAAATGCTCTAAATAAATTATTTCATTGCTAATTAATTTTGTGGAGGTTTGAAATCCCATTCTATCTATATGCAACAATTTGTGCTACATACTATTCTGACATTTAGTATGTGGTTTACCTGCTGTAACTAGAATGAAAATTTTGGTTCATTTCCCTAAATTTTTTCAGGATAAAGGTTTAAGGAAAAACCCTTACTATAAAGAGGCTAATGGCATTTCTACTTGGTATTTTAGACTTTTATCTACCTTTAAAAGAGAGCTCTATTATGGTCCCAGATGGTAAACCAGATCAATCTAGAGAGGATGTTAAAAAAGAGAAAGATATTGATAAGATAAATGTAGTTCTTCATTTACCCTATTCCATAGGTATCATGTCTCAGCGAGCAAAAGTGGATACTAATCTAGTGACAGAGGACTAAAAGAACCCCATTACATGAGATACACTGTGGTGAGCGTGAGTCATGGGTCAGGTGATAAGATATGTGGTTTCACTGATTGTTTCAGTCCCTGGTCCATCAAGCAACTGATGGTCCCTAAAGCTATATCCATTCATCCCATCTAAGAGTTTCCTGGTGTTCAAGGCACAGTCTAGCAGTGGACTGAATTTCAAAGATTAGGAGGCTAATTCAAATTTGGCTACTCTGAGGTGTATAAACTTCCTCATTCCACTGTATGACTGACTTTTCCTTTTTGTCCCTATACTGTTTAAGCTTCAACCTTTGTGTGGCAGGTACTGTCTCTTACTATTTATGCACACAGCTCCTAGTACGAGATGGCCTCAACCTCATTCGAAATCCCTGGGTACTTCTAAAACTAAAAACAGAATCAGAAGCTCTAACAAAGCAACTCATTATAGCTCCATAGACATATACACAACCCTGGGGACCTCATTCACTTCCCAGGTCCCTGTGGAGGTAAACCCCCAAAAATGTGTTTAAACATCATCCAACCACTGGAAGAAGAATCTGGTTCAGTCACAACTTTTTCTCACCAGTGATACAGACATGAAGAAGATTTAGGGAAGAAAAAAGAAACTGGAAAAAGAAAGACAATACCACGGAGACTGGAGAGATGAGGCAGTGGAGATTATTCGCTGTCCAGAACTATGAACAGTGGAAGGATGGTACATGATTTTTCTGGATGACAAGTTCAAGCAACATCACCATAGAATAGCAGGGCCACAATACTGCTCGTGTAAGACTTCCTTTGGCTTCGTGAGGTATCTGACAGCCCAGACTTCTGCACTTTAATAATGCCTTAGGGAGAAGATGTTCTTATGAACTTCCTCAATATTAGTTTGCTTTCTGCTGATAAGTTTCTGAAATAAGCTTAGAATCAAATTGCATCAAATTAACCAGTTCCACAACGGTGCTCCAATCTCCTGAACACCTGTTGATTGTGGAGAGCCTGCGAGCATCATACCAGGACTTGGACCTTTTAATCACCTCTGAGATTAACAACTTATTCCTCTCTGTGAGTTTAGCATGGTTCTCACATACTCATTCTAAAATAAATTTGCTTTTATCCTATTCAAAAATACAAATTAAAATAACAGAGACAGATTTTCACTTTCAGCCTTTTGTTTCCACGATCAGCACGACAATTATTTGTTCTTTTAATTTTGTGCCTGATATTAGAGTAAGTAAACCTGCAATCATGTCGATCTATTCAAAATTAGAACCAAAGGTCAGAAAGTTTTCCATAATAATTGTAATATTAAGGTTTTTATAGATTTAAAATTCTTATGTATCTTTCCAAGTAGCACAAAATCATTCAGTTTTACAACAATAACTGATATTAATAGGTAGTTTCTTAGTAACCTAATGACCATTTTTAATTTATTTTGGGCCTGTACAGTATAAAACTGTGTTTCTAAAGTCATGCAAGACTAGCAAAGTATAAAATAAACAAACAAAACAAAACCAAAAAACCCACAAAAATAACCCCTACCACTTGAGCAGGAAGTTTGCTTAAAATGCCCTTTTTTCTCATTTGTAAAAACGCTGTCACCAGATGGAATACGTTCTCGACTGCAATGCTCAAAGGTACTCATTAAGTCCAGGAAAAAAATATATTTCAGATGGAATTTGTACATAACCTTTGCCCACAACACTTTTGAGGTTCAGACCTATTCCAATAAGCTGGGAGTAGTGTTTGTTTGAATGGCTGGCTGGTGCTTTTGTGATTGCGCTGTGTCAGGTTGGTTGACAGGCTAGCTCTTTATTTAACACAGACCACAGTCCCTTAGTAGTCAAGCAGTTTGCAATCATTTGTTTGTCCTCAGAATATCTTAAAATTACAGGAGTGTCATTTATGGTATTCATTGCACAGCTAGAGGACAGAGGCTGTCACAACTCAACTCTAACTTCTTTTTGGTACAAACTTTCAATTTTTTACTGCCCCTGAGTGCAGGATCACAGAGCATCATCATTGGGACCACCCAGACTGAGTAAAGGTGGCAGAATTGCATCCAGATTATTAAGATTAAAATTTGAAATGTAGATTTCCACAGTATTTTAAGGGGAGAAAGAACATTCCTCGTAACCTTGAGTGAACTGCTTCAAATAAGGAGCAGCTTTAGCCCACTCACTAAAACCACTTCAGACCTGGTCTAGCTGGGTCTTTGTACTTCTGTTCTTCAGCAGGTATACAAATTTTCCCATTAGCAAAAATGTCTCTGTCTACCCCTGAAGCAGACAGGGATTGTGAGAAACCAGTCTGTGCTTCCAATGCACAACATCTCATCCTGGATTGATGCAGGTACTTAAAATTATAATCTAGAACAAAATTAACCTTCTCAGTGTACAAGGAACATCACAGAAACAAAGCCTAACCCCCTTAGTCCCAATCCTGTACCTTTGGCTATGATGTCATCTTTCCTGATTGCTGTAAATCAGTTTGAAAGGCTGGTGTCAGATGATGTCCAGCTTAATTCTTCAGGCGGCTTAAAATTAAAGGAATCTGATCTAAGATACACTGCAAACACTGGGAATGATTTCCTGAAGATATCACTGGCCTTGATATTGCAGACCAAGTATGCAAACACAGCCTGCTTGCAAAAATAAGGAAATCCTTGCCAGATCCATGTTCTCCATATGCCTTTCAAGGATGCAGAGTTTAAAATTTAAAAAAAACCATCTGAGAAAAAAAAAGCCAAAACACCAACCTCTCTCATTTTATTAGGACATTTGTAAAAGTCTTGTTATAATTTCAATTTCCCAGTCAGGTTGATTTATGGATTTCTCCCCTTGTTTATGGCTTTTTCAATGCTCCATTTTATAGAAGCCATGAATACATCAGCATTTGCACCAAGGACCTCAAATAAGTAGATCAACATCAGCTGACAAAGCAGCAGACTGATTTAATAAGATTTTTTTTGCTCCAGGTTCTCTCAATCTGCTTTGCAGCAATTACAGAAGGTAGGGTCAGAAAGAAGGCTTAACCTAGAATTTTTTTCACAGATTTTAGCAATGCCATGTTCAGAACTGTTTTCTTGATCCCGATTATGTTGTTAGCCCAGCAGAGGGAAGAAACATGTCACAGTAGGAGCTGTCTTAATATTAAGTATTAGATCACTGATGGTAGGTGTGAAATATTCTGGCTTTGTTGTAGTGTGGGAAAGCTTGTACAGTATTGCTAAATAAAGAAACATGATTTTACTTTCTTTTTCTTTTTTTAGAAAAATAAAATAAACATGAAGGAATCAGCACATGACCCTGCTAACACAAATTGAGTCAAAGCCTGTGAATGTATCATGACTATAGATGCTGTAATGAACAGCTCAGAAAAAGACCTGCTTTGCTGGACTTTTTTAAAATTGGGTCAGGGTAGGTCACTCCTAAATCTCCTGGAAACCAAAAAGAACTAATTTTTTTCCAAATGCAAAGTAGTTCTATGAATATTCAAATATGATCTAATTAATTTTCTAAAAGCCAATGTCTTTTTCTGCCAGAGCATAGATTATCATTTTATCCTTCAAATTTGAGAAAGAAAAATCATAAAATTTTAAATAATTTTTAAAACCTTCAAATTATTTTATGGAAGTTCCCTATGTACAGGATCATAACAAACAGTCCACAGGCTTCTTAAGCTGGAGGAAGAAAAATACCTTTAACCTTGTAAAACTTCAAGGTAGAATCATCTAATGCTTTTATTCACATAAATTAGTATGATTTTTATCAGGACTAATCAGACAAGCTTGCTATTTTTTTTTTTTAATTCTTTAGGCTTCCACACCAAACCTTTTCTGGTTTTTCATGCTTTGATCTTCATGTTGAAAAATTTGAAGAATAATATATCACTATAAATGTGGTAATATACAGACATATCAGCAATATAGAATAATTTCACTTCATACAAAAAATGCCAATTTATATGTTTAGTTCCTGATTACTACAGAAGAGAGAATGCTAGCTTTGTATATGACAGCAAACAGTGTGGCTTCCAGTCCTCAGTAATAAATATACCTGGAATATGGACAACAGTGGCATTCAGCCTGAACATCCATCACCATTTTAGGAGTTTGAAGTGCATCTGGTCCTTCAGAGTATAATTCCTGTGATTACCCAGTTCAAGTCTTTCCCCACTATTGTATGTGTCATCAAATGACAGTAATGAAAATAACTGCAGCCATTATTATAGGGTTTAGGACTTTGCCATCTGTTGAATATTAGCCTCTGGCTTCCCCCAGTTGGCATGCTGTTATGCCAAAATCGACGCATCAGCAGTGTCACCATATTACATTTGTATACATTTGTATAGCTCTTTTGTTTACACATATCCCACAGAATTCCACAAAGCACTGTTAATATAGCCAGTAATCGCCAATAAAAGAGGTCAGATAGAACAAAGGTAGTTCAAGCACTGATACCCAAATACCATGGTGTGGAGAGGCAGGGACTGCAGCTGAGATTCCCCATTGCAAGAGATGCATGATTAAAAAGCTAATACAACTGTGTTAAGCATATGTTAAGATCTGGTAGTGTCAAACCCTGATCCCAATAGATTTTTTGCTTTGCAATCAGCACCTGTAAAGAGTCCTGGGTGGAAGGGACTATAAGGCACTAACATAATACCCTAGAGAACAATTAATATATTCATAAAGCTCTCCTTATAAAATATCACAGTTTGTTGTCATGTAAAACAAAGCATTGGAAGTGTCCTAGCAGCTGAATAGCAGAAATGACTGCCCAGGCTTTAGACCATAAGACTTTGTCTTGTTTTCTGAAGAGTCAAATCCTTTGAAGATAAAAATGGATATAAGTAGTCTGATATCAGAAATTCCCTGAGTTTAGAGAGTTCATCAGCCACAAGACTGCATCATCATCAACAATACATACATTCACACTTCACCTGCAAGAGACCATTCTAAGCAAAAGCCTCACAGTTGCATTCTCACTTGCTGCATCACAGATGACTAAGATGACTGGTAAAATTCACATGCTGGCAAATGCTAGATTTTAATTGTTACTACTTCAAAGACAGTATGCCACCATTAGCTGGGAATAAAAGGTCAACATAGAGCAATGCACTGAATAATTTCAACAGGAAATACAGTCAGTGCAAAAGAACTATAGTAGATATAGTAACACCAAAACCCTGTGAGGATTCATTATGTTGACTAGGAATGTAAATTAAGAAATAAAGATTGTTATATGAAGATGGAAAGTTCTTAGGGAACATTCACACTAATCATATCTTTCCTGTTTTTATGCCTGGAATGTGCCATCTCCATTACATTTTTGTTCAGACGTTTTTATTTTGGAAAAATTGTGACACTATGGTTTCCTTCTCCAGCCCATGGAAACAAGCTGAATAGAGAAAAATATCTCAATCTATTCTCTTCAGCCAAGGAAGACAAGGAAGTAAGGGTGTCTCAATAGTGAATTTGACTGAAGAATGAACACAATCAAGTGTGAAGGAGATTCTCACCAATTTTTTAATAGCCAAAGCTATTTTCACTTCTGAAAATTCATGTGAGTCATGTACATGAATAGCAAAAAAGTACAACTTACAATGACAAAAAATACTAAGAAAAACAAACAGAATTGTTTAATCTCCAGACGCATTGCAGGACAGAAAACGCAGCTTGTGACTAGCTACCACCAGTTCCATACTCAACTAATCAGAGTTGTTGGTACCAAAATAAAACTGTAGTAGCTTAGAATTCACAGCTTTATCAAGAACCTACTAGCATGGTACTTTGGCAACCAGTCTAACTATCAAACACTTAGTATTGCTCTTTCAGACACAAACCAAGGCTTAGTATCAGTGCTACAATGAACTGTAACTGCTGACCCTGTTTGTGGAGATTGCTGACTTAGCAGCATGAGACCAAATAAATTTAGAGTAACAAAAATCAGCTTCAGTTACTCTAATTAAGTTTGCTTAATTCAAGACTGTAGATGACTCTCATGCCATCTTCATAATCTTAAATTCTTAAATTACATAAACTTAGCAACAGAGGAAAGATGCATTAAAACATGTGGAACCACGGCCAGAATTTTCTTTTGCTATTCCTCCCAGTTCCATCTCAGCTTGCCAATATGTCTGTACATTTCACTAGTATTTTCCCTATTATCATTACCTAATTTTTTCATTTTTGAAATAGACTAAAAGTGAAGAAGATGGGAGACAGTAACTTGCTTATTTCAACCCCACCATTTTTGGAACACATGATTTTCCAAAATACAGATGGTGATTCCTCTGTTGGAGAAGTTACAAATGAAAATGAGTGAGCACAGAACATCCAGAAGAGTAGATATATTGAGGAGCAAAGTGATCAGCCACCAATATGGTGAAGACTCATTTTCAGTTTCTTTTCATATTCTCCCCACATTAACGCACTAGGAGACAGCAGCTCTCTTGGTTTCAACTCTCTCTCCTCCTATCTCACTGTTTTTAATCAGAAGTTCAACCCTTAGAGGACAGAAATCTTTTCAATTAGGCTTACTGAAATGCTTACATTACTGTGAAAATTTTTGGCTTCTGTAAATTGGTGTATTTTTAAGACATACCATTTCATCAAAATGTGCCTGAACAATGTAAGGCTTTGGAATCAACTGGATCAGAAAAAAATACAGGATAAACTCAGATCCTGCAATAGAAACAGAGCTACATGCAAGTCACATTTCACCATAGCTCTGTGGGAACTGTAATCAGGCTAAGTGCTGTAAAATGTAGCTGCAATTATTTGCAGATTAAAAATTCCAGCCATAGTTACTTCTTGATTCAAAACTGAGAATGAAGAATTAGAGGTCACTCTGTTAAAATAGGAACATTTTAGTGTAATATTTATCAAGGTTGTCTTGGTTAGGTTTTTGTAGTTGCTTTTGTACCATAGTGTAAAAATAAATTCTATAAATCTGCACACAAATTCTAAATATTCAAATGCAAAACCATGGACTATTCAAAATGCTGGCAGGCAAAATAATGCCACAGGCCATTTTCAGTGATAGAAGCACAGCTGTATTGAGAACCTTCACTGAGATCTCCACTAGAGCATGGGAGTAGAAAGATTGGAGAAATGGCCCTGTAAATATGCAATGGGCAATCTGCTGTGATTTTTAAGGACACAAAATTGGACCAAATTAGAGAAAATTATAAGTCAAGACTATTTAGCCATCTCTGGAGTCAAAATGCAAAGTATTGGAGTAGACAAAAAGTCTAATAGTTTCATCAGACTATGAAGCTGATTTACAGTTCATTATATCCCCAACCATCCAGGAATAACCTGGAGACAAAAGCCTTTGTATTATGTGGAAGGACACTAAGCTGTATCATCCACAGCCCTAAGTACGGAGAGCAGGTTAGGTGAAGGGGAAATGTGATAGAAGCTACAAAGAAGATAACAGAAGCCAGCTAGAGGGAAGTTTGTCTGGAGAATACATGGGGGAAAAAAGGCTATTTATACTGCTGTGCTGGAGAGACACATATTTCATGTTTTCAGGAGTTCTGCATAAACATATATACAAAATTCAGCTTAGTTTCAATTCTCTGCTGGCTACTAGCCATAAGATTAATCCCTTCTTACATATACAGACTTTCTGAAGAACACAAATAGCTGCTGTTAGCTGAGCCTGATTGGCATCCAGCCCCTCATTCTGATGTGATACTGAAATACAAGTTTCTTATTTCATACCAAAACCAGTTTTTAAAACAGAAAAAGATTAAATTATGACTTAACTATTACTTCTTGAAACTGAAACTAAGCTTCTATCAAAAAAGAATTACTGTGATCCCCATGTGTTAAAGGTTAAGCAAAAGCCTGTAAAAGAAGTTGCATCCAACAAATATGCCATACAGTAGGACTATGTGACACAAAAAAACTCTGAAAAGTATATAAGCAAAAATCCAGCGAAATTCATTAAAAACCCAGCATGTCTGCAGCAACAGTTTCAAAAATCATCTGGAATTTTTTAGTAAATGCTAAAAAACATTTTAAATATTTTTTAAAAGAGACGTATGTTGCTTTCTTAACTCTATGAAAGATCCAGAGTCCCCAGTAGACACAGTGATTCAATCAATACATCTATATAGTCAGGAGATATGGTAGTTATAACTTATTCGTTATGTAGCATTCTCTAAAGTCACATTAAAAGGAGTGAGATATTAAGAAACGGCTGGCTAGTAGATTGACACATGCTATTGTGCTCTCTATTCGATCAATTAAACCATCCAGATAGTCCTTTGAGGATAAATGAGTAGATGCTCAAAGAACATATCTGAGCAATCTGATGAAGACATTGAAACAGCAATTCATCATTGCTTCAACATGAATGGTAATAAAGACTAACCAAATGACAGATGTTCTATACAAAGTCAGACACTGCAGACAAATGCAAGAGATAAGACACTTTAACTCTTTCCAGTAATGACTGAAAAAGCATCAAGCCAAAATTCCATGTTTATAGAAATATTCCACTAGAAAAAATCTCCTGCTGCTGGAATAGTCCATTTAGCTCTGCCAAACTGCTGTAAGCATGCACTCTTGACACAAATAGAGTGCAAATCAGGTTACTTTGTACCAGCAACAAACCCTGTAGTAATTCCTTAATACAAATCACCATTTGGTTGAAGGGGAATGTATTCAAGCACAAGAGATATGGAAAAGAGCACCAGAGATACTGGAAAGTGGCTGGCAAGAGTGAGGAACACACATAGCTGATCCACCCGCTTAGATTAAAAGGTTGCTGGGAGTTAGTTTGCAGAAGTGAAAGTAGTCTCAGGTTCACACTAAGTCTACAGGTGATTCTTAAAGAGATGTTAAACCACCCATGCATGCTGAACTACTCTTGCATTGCTTGTTTTCATCATATCACCTTTGTTCCTTTCTCTTCCCCAACTGTGCTCTAGAACTGTGAGTCTTTTGTCACTTGAGAGCTTAGAAATTATTCATAGGAGATCAAAATGTCTGAAGGGCTCATTGGCTCATTTCATGATGGTTTAAGCCAATCCAAGGTTCACCTGCTGTCAAAAAGAAGGATCCTCTTTTCCATGGCCTCAGATTGCAATTTCCTCCTTTTCATCATCTCTAACACCAAATGGAGCCATGAAATGAGCCACATCAGTTTACTGATATCTGATTTCTGGAGAGTTAGTTTTGGTAAAAGCCATCACAAAATCAAAAAGTGCCAGCACAACAAGCAGGCAAGGCTGGGGGAAAGGGAAGGACCAACCTTTTCTTCATACTGGCCATGGGCTAGCATAATCTGAACATAGCACAACTGCCTTAGGAGGACTGATATTTAGCAGCAGTTCCATTCTCCACAGAGCAGGGAAGTGAAAAGCTACTGCTAATTAGTAGCTGCAAGTGTCTATACTAGCCAGGGGACTACTAAAAGCTCGTGATTTCTGGCATAAGCTCAGATCCTCCAGGACCAAGTGCATATTTACAGCATCAGCCAATAATTAGAATTGATTGCCATTCCGCAACCTCCAGGAACTGAGCTGCTGCCAAATGCCCAGATCAGACGGGTGCTGGGGAGCGCAAAAGAGTCTCACAACTTCAGAAAGAGGTTCAAATATGGATTCTTCCATCAGAAGAACAGCTCTTCTTTCCAGGCATTAGGGCCCAGAAAAATGCAGAAGTTGAGTTCTCCAACAGGCTCTTGAATATTTAGTAATTTTCTACTTGCAGATGACTCTGGTAAAGATGTTAACAGATTGCATGTAAAGGTTTGATAATGTTTCAGCAGTCAGTGCTACCTCAGAGAAAACTTAGACAGCCTACAGTAACAACACTCAGAGCAATCAAAGCATTCTGTAAGATAAAGACTATTGCAGTTTCTGGCAGGGGAAAATGTGTCAGCTAATGTGTCAGCTCTGCAATGGGAAGATATATACCTTGGCTCACCGTAAGGCTTTCAACCTTTTCACGCAGCTATGGACTGATTTTCCACGTAGTATTGCAGGACTTTCAAGGAAAATCAGTATCACAGGTGTGGCAAACAACTAGATCTTCGCATGTTTCACTGAAGATGGCAAATTCTCAAGTGTTGACTGTGGAAAAGATGGTTGGTACTAAGTCAGGGAAGAAATTAAACACAGTATATAGAATCAGCGAATGTTTGTACACACTTGAACACCACCAAGCCAGTGTCAAGAAAGCCTTCTGGGCATCAGTGTTGGGATTTTCCCATTTATGCAAAAAATTAGCATCTTCCAAACCAAACTTGCCTTCTACTTACCAAAGAACATGAAAATGTTTCTCTCCCTTAATTATCCTAGTAATTAAAAAGTAGAATAATGAAACAAACTAGAGAATATTTTGTGCTCTCACTTCTTCCAAATATTTACTAGTTTCTCACTTGTTTAGCTCCTTTTTTTTTGTGGAGATGTAGGCTAATTCTTCAAAGGTGCTCATCAGCAAAGACCCTTTCAGGTGCCAAGGTTTTAGAAATTTTATTTCCCAGAAACTTGATAGGTTTGCATCATACCATTTGCCAGTATCATCTCAGATGAGCATTTTTATAAAAATGGACCTTAATTAGTATTTAACTGGAGTATTACTTGGTGAAGGTGTTGATTTTAGTCTACCATGCATTCTGCAACAGTTGGGTTTTACCAGAGAGTAATTACTTCTAATAGCCAAGCCAGCAGCTGACATTTCCATGTTCCAGATTTCTCCTAACTGTGTACTGTGTTGGCAGGAGGACAGTCTAACTGTAGTACTATCATCAACACAGAATACAAAAGGACAGTCAGCTTGATATGCAAAAGAGACAACCAGTGGAAAGAAATAAAAACAATTAATTTTGGAGTGTTCTGTTGGTTAAATATAAAATTACTGTGCTTTTTCTCTTTTCAAAAACTGATTGGCTAAGGCAGGTCTCTGTTGTTAGTCTATTTATCTTTAACATGCATAACAGCAGTGACAATGTGAATTTTAGAATTTTCATTATATTCAATCTCATTGCATAGGAAATTAATAGCTTTGAAGTCGTATTTTTGTTCAATTGGTCAGCATTCCTATTATCCATCAGGAATATTAAGCCCCCTGGCTTGTCCTACCTCTGTCCAGGTATCATATCAGTGTCATTCTGCATTCTCAGCCATAGGCAGTCCTTGAGCTGTAAACTGCTGGAGAGTGAAGATGCATGATGGAGCCCTGCTTTCCTGGACATAGCTGAAAATCTGCCTGTCCAGAAAGTGAAGAAGTGGTGATTAATTCCTTTGTATTGTTTTGCTAAGCTTTTGCCTTACCAATTAAATTGTCTTTATCTCAATCCATGAGTTGTCTCAGTTTACCATTCTGGTTCTCTGCCCATCCCACTGGGGGGAGGTGTGTAAGCAAGTGATTGTGTGGGGCTTGGTTAAACCAGGACTAAGAGGAAGGCTGTTGTGTGTCCCCAGTCTTAAGTGCTACAAAGAACTTCTCCATAAAACTTTCTTTCTTGTATTTTACATTGGGATAACTGACACTTATTTTAATTTCTGTTCACCATTAGTTGACTTCAAAGGTATTTTATAAATGAGAAGATTCTGACAGTCAAACCATCTATTCCTTTTATGATCTGTTTTTATTTGCTGGAAGATTTTCTTATGAAAAGTCTATTTCAAGATTTTCTTACATTCCTAGTTTTGTAAATGTGAAAAGAAAAGCATACACAGAATATTAATCAAGTCCTACTTCTGTGTTTAAGGTCAAACAGAATTTTTGAAGTTGATATATCTGACAAAGGATTATGACTACAAGAGTCATATCTGCATTTTAAAAGCAGATATGAGAAATGCCAAATGATTCCAGTTCTAACTGCAAAGCCAAGAGAAAACACCTTTCCACTGAACATACCAGCTATTTTCACTAATTTACTCAAGTATTAGCTTTCCAGGGTAGACAGCAAGTATACAAGGGATATAACAGTTTCAACAATGTTTTCACAAGTGTTGTGTTACCATAAATTAGGTCACCTATTAATCAGCAACATCTGAGACTGTACAGATTACCAGCAAAGACTAACAAAGATGATTTTCTATCCTCCCTCAACACAATGTATGAAAACAACACCCTTTCTCACCTGCATGTGGCCTTCAGCAGCTTAAGAGTTATACCACAGTGCATTAGTATTTCACTATTTCCTTTTGCTTTCATACAGGGTAATAAGGGTTAGGGGTGGAGGATAGAGGGGCAGAAATATGCAGGGGTTTACCCTTTATTTTATTGCTAGATGTACATGATTGCACAGCGCTGGGTTGTCCTCCTTCAGGGTAAGAGAGCCAGCTCATTAAAGCAGAATATCACTGAGCAGCCTATTCATCTTGCATGTTGAAGTCCCCTCAGAAACAAGAGTGTCCAACAACAACTGATACTTGGAACTATGAGTAAAGAACACTGTCTTCTCTAATGATCCCAACAGAAACAGTTCAAAAAAATGTGGCGGCCAACCCTCACTTGAGAAATTAAACAATTATGCCTTTGCAGTGTATTGGTGTAGGCTCTGTAGCAAACTTCTGTGTTCTTCATTGACACTATTGTCTTGGAGATCAGAGAATAGACTTGTTCTTCTCTGAGTCCAGGTGATGGCATGCTACCATATTGTTTAGTCAAGAAAGAAATAATGTTTTGTCTTGCTTTTGGCTTCTTTTAAGGAGAGGATACATTAGTGTTAATGCTCTAATCTCCTCTGGAAATGAAACTTGAGATAAGAGGCTCCTCCCAAGGAGAAAATATTGAAAAGGTCATATTTTTATAGCAAACTGAAGAGCAAATGTAAGCATAGAGGCAATTTTGTGCCAAATCCTATTTTGAGAGCTTCTTTTTTGTTTTTCAGAGGCAAAAATATCGTCTGAATTTATATTTTTCATTTTTGTGCTCAGTCTGCAGTTTACCACCTTTCATGATGAATAAAGTAAAATGTGGTTATTTTTCATTAAAAACTGCCTTTTGTACTTTAAAGAAAATGTCCTTGTCATTTTTTGCATACTGCTTAGTCCAGAAAAGAGTTATTTGGCAAGTTTCAAATGCAGTATGTATATAGTCAAAGGGGAAGATTTCATACTTGACTGAGTTTGGAAGTAGCAGATAAGAAACAAATGCATTAACACATAAAAAACAACACATTCTAAAACATCTATTGACCTTTGTAGAGCAGGATATTTACAACAATCCTGACTCAATGCTCCAATGCAAACGGATTGCAAGTATGCTTAAGGTACTATAAGGTCAAGGCATCAGGTACCGATCCAGTTCGGTAAGGTAAAAAAGGAGTTTCTGGGTATTGCATTGGATATTAAACACTAGAAAATGCATCCTGGCATTCGGGGAGGTGTTGAAATGCATATAACACAATCAAAACAATTTCCTTGTCTGTTCAGCACTTCTTATCATATGTTACCATTATGCAAACACAGGTATTGTTAGGCTACCGATTGCATGGTCAACTAGTTGTCGTTAAACTTCGACACCATGCAGTTTTCTTTGCAATACTACACATCGCAATTTACTGTTTTTTCTTTTTACATGTCTACATTTTTAAAGGATGGAAAGCACTCACTCTTAAAAAGGAAAAAAAATCCTTAAAAATAATATTTTTGTGACATTAGGTTAAGAAATTCACACTCATCAAAATGTCAAACAAACCAAAGTTATGATTTCCACGATAAACACAATATCCACACTGCACATAGACCTAGAAATAGCTGCCAAAGAAAGTGTTAGAAAATTCTCTGCAAGGTAGAAGAGGAATAAGTTAAAATTCCTGTGAGAATCATCAGTTCAAGTTTCTTGACTCCTCTGTGCTTGTACACTCTTATCATGACATTGTATAGACATACTTTTTTGCATTTCATACTACACTTCCACTGCATTTGTAACACCAGAATATTCCACTGTGAATGTTAAGCACTAGGATTCTAATACCTTGTTCTTATGGAAAAGGCTTACCAGAGCAGAAGCTGAGCTGTATTAATTTATTGTCATGATGAAAGGGATAGTGAGAATCAGAACTGACATTAACTCTTCCTATTTTCTCCACTACTTTTTGATTGCAATCATTGTGGTCCCCTTGGATGTCATATCCATAACAGGCACAGCAGCATTTGAAGCAGTTTACTGAGGCTGGAAAACAGTTCTGATAAAAATGTGCTGCTGCCAGAACTTGGCATATTAGAGTGTCTGAAAAGATTGCCAAGGCTGGCATTTTGCCTCTGTTGCCCAGGGCCATAGAAGATTGACACAAACTAAAAATAGTTGTAAAGATCAAATGTGTGTGTTTTTATGAAGCGCTTTTCTTTTCTTTTAAAACACAACTTGCCTGACAGACCACAAGCAACTAATACAACAAGGTGCTGATGGCTTCAGGAATGGTGCTGGGGATCATATGAGCTTTGTTTTGTTTGAGAGCACTCTACAGAACTGGATCTACAGCACATGTTAAAGTGCAAAATATTATGTGCAAGGTGGAATTTTAAAAAAGCCAAAGGAGTCAGAAAAGCAAATGTCAGTAAAAATCATGCAAATCATGTACAAGTTGATAGACAAAACTAAAAACAAATAGGGGATTAGTATTTGATCAAGTTTTTGATCAAGCATTAAGTTCTGTGACCTTTCTATGCCCACAGAAAATTCAAGCCTCAAGACACACACAATCTGAGTAATAGTACACAATACATGATTCTCCCTGGTTTCACAACACCCTCTTTAGATTTTTGAAAACTTGAAATGTTGCCCCATTTCTTACAGTACTATTTGGATCGATGCAGACTCACACACACAAAATTACTTATTTCCTTTTGATTTTTTACATAAATTTGCCTCATGTTTTTTGTGCTTTTTCTCTGTAAGTCATCATGAAGAGAAGTTGTACAGGCAAGAATGTGTGCAGCATGCCAATTTCCAAATCAATTATAATTGACTAATAGGTCAGATGTAGCAATCTCACAGCCAATATCCAACTTCTACAGAGGATTTTCCAGAATGTAAAGATTACATTTTTAGTTGATTACTCTAGAATATGAAGGATAGATAAGCATGGGACAGCATTATATTGAACATTTTATAGATATAAAAATATTTTCACTAAGTTCAAGTAATTACTAATTGTGAACTATTTACAAACTTCAGAAATTTCTTGCAGTCTTGGAGAAAAAAGAGCATAAGACCAGGTTGGACAGGGCTCTGAGCAAGCTGATCTAGCAGGTGGCATCCCAGTCCATGTCAGTGGGGCTGTAGCAAGATGAACTTTAAGGTTCTTTCTGAAGTTCAAACCATTCTATGATCCTAACATAGACTCTACACAGAAGCCAATAGGAAGGCACAGAAGGTTGGACAATTTTCCAACACTTACTGTCTCTGCTTGACCACAACTTTACTAGAATTCCTTTGAAACACAAGAATTTCGTAACATAGAAATTTGTATTGCATAACTGCAAAAACTCAGGGGAATTTTAGGTTTCTTCTAACAGATTTTCATAAATTTGCTAGAAGCTCCTTTCAGGTTTTGTACATACAAATGGTGTAAATAATTCACATTAAAATCTCTGGCACCTGAAGTAAATGAAAGGATAGCAAACCTTTCCATGGTTTCAGAGAGGTAGACCCAAGACCAGATTTCCAATCAATTCAATTAATTTTACATTAATACAAAATTAGGTCTATTTACTACACAATCTGTCTCTGTGGAATTATATTGTGTTTCTCTCACTAGAAAGCTGTTTCTAGTGACTAGCTACAACAGGAGCAGTACTGTATCGGAGCAACATTATGACTTCCAAAGCCACTGTCATTCAGCTATGGAAGACAGCAGGTTCAATTTCTTCTTGGATCTTATAAAAACACTTATTTTCTCAAGAAAAGTAAATAAGAAAATATTATGGCATGATGAATTTCTCTAAAGAGATAATAAAACTTCATTTCACAAACTTCTCTCAAATGCTGATCCATACATTTCTGGTTACTCATTGTTGGGTGGCTGCCGAGTCATCAGAGTGACTGACACACTTTTGACTTTAAAAAATGCTTATTTTTTGCATCAGTAGCAGTTTGCAATACACTGGTTGCTGTGCCCTGAAGACCTCTGAGTGGAATTACTGCCCTGGCCCATTGAGGCAGATTCTCCAATTATAATTTCTGCAATATTCTCTCTCCTGGCCACCTCGAGAACAACAATGCTGGTAAATGTTACGAAGTACAGACTCCATTGTACTTTCACACTTACAGCTCACTTCCATGCTGCTTACAGTTATTGTGGCACAGATTAATAATAAATACTGCCTCTTAATGCTGTAGCACAAATACTTCACCAAAACTCCTCATTCATTTAGCCTTCTTTGTTTTTCCTTTTCTCATAGGAAGGAATATGTATTTTTCTGAGGAACACATTTGATATATTCTTCAAGTTTGCTTCTTCATTTTGCTGCTAGTAGTGGAGCTTGTCTCTGTTGGTGGCTGTAATTGCATCTGCATGTTATTGGCCTATTACCTATAGAGATTGAGGGCATGTGTGGATGACTTTCACTACTAGAAGTTTCATACTGAAAGATGGCCATATTGGAAATACCTCCACAATTACTGGGAAAGAAGTTAAAAGTATCAATGCAATTCTGGTGTTTCCATTGAGGGATTCATAGATTGTAAATTTCCTCTTTTGTGTCTCAGTATCTACACAGCTAGAAATATATGTTAACAGAGCAGCTGTCGCCAGTCTCAAGCATTCAGAGACACCCTGATTCAATTAGATTGTCACTGATGAATTCATATTTGTAATACATTTTGGTGCTTAATTTGTACTCTGGGCAAAAAAGTAATTCCTACTTCTCTAGTCCTGCTCCTCGTTTAACCAAATCTTCATAAATAAAAGCATAATATGTTAATGCTATTACTGAAACAAAGCATACAGCAGCACTTTTAACTTCTTCCAGATTATGGCGCAGATACCACTAAAACAAGAGGCCATTTCAAGGGACCTTCATTTTCATTTTTCCTTTGCTAAAAAAAGGTATTAAAATGTTCTCTGTCGTGAAAATTTATAGTATATGTGATTTCATACCATCCCTTAAAAGTATTGAAGAGTTTTCATACTAAACCAGAGGTTTCGATCAGAAGGTAACTTGAAAAAATATTTGTGTCATGTCACGATCATGAACAGCACTTAACACAAAGACACGTGTTGACTAATTATAGAACAGTTCAATCACCAAGTGTTATGAAGTTCAACAAGGGACAGTGTTAGATTCTGCACCTGGGATGGGGCAACCCTGGATATATGGACAGACTGGGGAATGAGAGGCTGGAAAGCAGCACTGTGGAAAGGGACCTGGGAGTCCTGGTTGAGAGAAAGTTAAATTTGAGTCAGTAGTGCCCTGGCAGCCAGGAGGGCCAGCTGTGTCCTGGGGGCATCAGGCACAGCAACACCAGCCAGGCAAGGGAGGGGATTGTCCTGCTCTGCTCTGAGCTGGGGCAGCCTCACCTCCAGTGCTGGGCGCAACTTTGGGTGCCACAATATAAAAGAGACATTGACCTGTTAGAGACTGCCCAAAGGAGGGCAACAAGGATCGTGAAAGGCCTTGAGGAGAAGCCATGTGAGGAGTGGCTGAGGTCACTTGGTCTGTTCAGCCTGGAGGAGACCGAGAGCAGACCTCATTACAATCTACAGCTTCCTCATGAGGGGAAGAGGAGGGGGAAAGGAAGGATCTCCTCTCTGTGGTGAACAGTGACAGAACCTGAGGAAATGTCCTGAAGTTGTGCCAGGAGAGGTTTAAGTTGAATATTAGTAAAAGGTTTTTCACCCAGACAGTGGTTGTGCATTGAAGCAGGCTCCCCAGGGAAGTGCTTACTGCACCAAGGCTGCCAGAGTACAAGAAGCATTTGGAAAATGCTCTCAGGTACATGGTGTGATTCCTGGGGATGGTCCTATGCAGGACCAGGAGATGGACTCAATAATCCTTGTGGGTCTCTTCCAACTCAGCATATTCTGTGAATCTGTTTCCAGAGCTGAGGTGTCTGCTTTCAGTCAAAATACAAATAAGAATGCATAGCAGATCTTCTTAGTAGTAACATATTTTCACTAGCAGCAAACTGATCTACCTACTCTTACATGAGACTCTAGACAAGCATGATATCTACCTTTGAGTCAATTACAAAAACTTACTGAAGCAAAGGGTTCTGATCCAAAATCCAAAAAAGCTTTATTAAGTTAACAACTGTCACCCAAATTGTCATAACACTCAATGTGCACAGTCTAAGACTACCTCAAATCTGATATAATGACACTTAGCTTAGGCTTTCCTTTGAGTTTTAATGCAAATCCCATTATCTCGCAACTGGACTAGATTAAAGACATATACTCTTGCTGTGCCTGTTGATCAGATGACTTTTATGACTTTTTATCAGTAAAGCATATAGGATTAGGACCAGGTCCCCAGGACCCAATAGAGTGCCTGAATATAACTGCTGAAGCTTTGCTATATAAATTACATAGCAGTTAACTGAATAAGCATAATTAAGGTCAAAATTAACATGATCTAGTTTTTTAAATGAAAATATTTTTTCTGGTTTGTTCTTTTGTTGTATTGAAAGTCATAGCAGCTGAATTTATTTATAGAAACATAGTGGTTATTGTCTCTGAGACTTTCAGCCACTCAAATTCAACCTAAGACCCAAAAGACTTATAGTGTGCATGTAACTCACAAATTACATTGGGGTCAGATCTCACATGCTGAGATTCCTGCTTCCTCTTGTGTTAACAGTCTGTCTTTAACACTCATGCAGCAGAGGCCCAGGTACCCTTTCTTCTCTGTTATACCATACCTTCAAGTATGTTCTCTGAGCTGTCACACTCACCCACTGGAAAAGAGATTTTCAAATGTTTTTGAGAAGGTTTGAGACCTTCATTGAAAAATTTTTTGGTGTTGTTGGAAAACCTAATGTGTACTCCCATAGATGCAGGCACTGAAGGTAAAACTTGATCTAACCATGAAGGCAGTCAAGTATGTCTATTAGAACACATTTTTTGCTGAATTCATCATGAATAGTTACTTGATCTCCTGAGAACAGTTGTTCAGTCTCTTGAGAAAGGGCCGGTTTGTAGAGATACTTTTCAAAGTGTCAAGCAGTGCAACCCTTCTGCCTATAACTTGTTTTTCCTGTTGCAGCAAGTTCTTACCTCTTTGCTCTTGTAAACAATTAATAAAGTCATTCGTTAATGCTCTACTTAACTGGGTTCTTTGTAAATCTCTGTTCTCTAATAGAAAGAGAAGAAAATATGAGAGCACTTTCTCATGGTTTATTATGGACTTTTAATAGCATTGGAAATATTCCATCAAGAAATTTTAGTCACATTATTTGCTGTAGGATGGATTAATCAAAAAAAGAAAATTCCTTTAAAGGCATTAACCTTTGCTAAAAATTGCAGATGGCTGTAATGACAATTTTTATGCCTTAGGTATTAGATGACTTACAAAGTGCCTGATCCAGCAAAAAATATTCATATCCTTATGGACCACGCAAGCACTAGATGCTGGTTCCACAGCAGGTGAGTTGACATATTCAGATGAAAGGTCAAACTGCAACAGAAAGCAAATACCTCAAGTACATGTAGTGAATGGACTCCCTGCATCCATCTGTCACCACCCCTGGCCTCTAGACAGCCTTCCCACTGAGAGTCATGTGAATTACAAGGCTCCCATTTCCCTGCTCCACTTCTTTCCTCTCTCATTCCTTTCTTCTGTTCCTCAGTACTGTGAACAGCACACTGTTCCTTCACTACTTATCTTCACAAGTACCTTCTGCTTTCTTGCTCCTTAGACATATATAGCCAATTATTAACAAATCCACTGGAACAGTAATGATATGGGTTTCAAAGCTAGATCACCAGCTCAGAATAGTTCATGCTGTTTGGCCTGTTTGTCCCAGCTGACAATAACTGCAAATTCGTCCACACCGAATAAATTTTAAGTGTCTGGAGTTTCTATTGTCATTATTCAGATAATCAGAAGAGATCAATTTTTTTTTAACTGCTCACTACCACCTCTGTGGGACAACTGACAAAACCTTTGTCCTCATAGCACATATCCCACACAGCACCAATACAAACAGCTTGTTCTTAGGAGTAAAAAGCAGGAAAACTTTGAAAAGGTTTGAGAGTAGTTCATACTGACTAACAGAAATGCCCATTATACCCACATTCACCTGTGTGTGAATGAATAATCCCAACCTACAGTACTTCTAAAAATGGGCCGAAAAATAATGCTCAGGGCACATCTTTAAGATGAATTAGACTTATTCTAAAAACTGTGTATTTCTTGTGATATTCCTGTTCTGTCCCTGGTGAAGAAAAAAGAAAAAGAAAAGGAAAAAGAAGGCAGTAAAAAGTAAAGAAATACAAAGCACAGCTCCTGAGAAATATTAAATATTTGCCCTAGGTTCATATGCAAGTTTTGGTGGAGGTTCATACCTAGCTCTGTTTGTCAAAGCTTGATTCTTATAGGAAGGATTTCTAAAAATAGATGCAAATATATATTACTTTTCCTCTCTCTAAATGCCCACAAACATTTAAATTATGTGTTCTAACTACATGCTGTTCATGTACTTGCCTCATTATTGCAATCTATCATATCTGTACAGGTAATATTAAAAATCTGGTCATGTACATGAGACACTTTAAATCAAACAATTAATTACTTTTAGAAGTATGGTTCTTTTTCAAAGATGAAGGAAAATATTTTAGTTAGTCAAGATATCTTATTACTTCTCCATAATATACAGAGCTTTAGGGAAAGATTAGGTTTATTAAGTCAGATTCACAATGCAGCTTTCAACACTGCCATTTCCAATAAGTACACATTTGTTTAATATTAAAGTTCCTTTTCAAAACAAAGTAGTTAAGCCTACCCTCACATTTATACATCTGCAGTTTGTTTGATAACTTACAACATAATTACAGGCTGTCCTCCCACTAAATGCTGCATTCAGACTTATGAAACAAGGTGGTAAAATATGCACTGAAGTCTGTGTACTAAGCCCGTAATTTACCACAAGCACTAGGAAGAAAAGAAACAGAGGGGAACCCTGCTATTTAAACTGCTCAGTTATCATGTTTTCCTCCCCCACACATGCAGTAGCATATAACCCATTCATATTTCAATTTTACATTTCCCAAACTGTCATCTTGTGTTTCAAGTTCATTTGAGATCCAATCTGCTTATCAGAGCAGCAGTGAATTGCAGATCGAAAGAGAGCTGTCACTCCCCACTAACAAATAGATCTGTGGCACGTGGGTTGGTAAATAAAGCAGACCTTGTGGGGTTACGAAAAGTGCCTGGAGTGTTATGGAGCGTAGAGGAGTCCAGCCCCTTTCTGACCTCCCACATCCAAGCAATGAGAGAGTATCCTCCCTCTCTGTTGGAGTTTCAGCTAAAATAGATATGTAAATTCTCAGGTAGAACCAGGGAATGTGGAAAAATGAGAGACTGACCTCATTTCAGCTCTTTCAGCCAAGTTTCTCACAGAGGATGGGCCACCCCAGAGGAGGCACTGAAGAGGCCAGCTGCCCACTGTCCTGCAGCACTCACTGCAGGATGCCTCATCACCCCATCCTTCCTCCAGAGCTGCTTGCTCACAGAGAAAACAAGGCTCACACGGTACCTGGGCTCTGCCCAGCCTTTCCTTCCAGCCTGGCTTCCCTTGGAGTTGTAAGCTCCTGTGCACTCCTTTCCTCAGAGACTGCAAGCCATTAGCCAGAAGCAATGCTTTCAGGAAGTCACATTCTCTTTCTTTTTTATTTTTTTGTTGTTGTTCTTCATTTTACTCTCCCATCATATTTAAACAGCAATCACAGGTTCTGAATCATGATTTTCTGTGATAGGTATGTAAAGCTTGCCTTGCAGCATGTTCTCAGGACAGCTCCACCCTGTAAATATGCCAGTTCACTTGGTGTGCTCCAGACAGAATTTGTCTCAGACACTACCTACAACTGTAGCAAATTACCCAAGCTTTAGATTTTAAAAAGTGAAAGCCACATCTTCATATACAATATCCACTAAACACATCCTGTACTATAAAAAAATTATAACTATTAAAGGCATATCTATTTTCTATTATGTTTTTCTACCTTTTTGCTGCATTTCGAATGTGCACAATAAGTATCAATGAAAACACAGTCACTCTTAATTCAATTTTAAAACCCCTAAGCTACATTTGGCACATTGCAAGATGAAAGTAGAGTTCATTTGCTGTAAGAAAACAAGTAACACTAGAATAACATCTTAAATGTAGGTATGTGACTTTCATAACAGTGGAAGATTTATTAGGGAAAGGAAGAAGATAATATACTGAAAGCTGAGTGTTTTGGAGTCCTTTATTTGCTAAAGCATCTCCATAATGTGATCCTGAGGAACCTTGGTCCATCCCAACTCATTCTGAAGTACTTTGAAATGCCAAGAAAATTAGAAAATTATATTCCACACCATTTAGTCACTAAGCTTCTCCTTAGTTCTCATATCTGTTTTATTCAAGGACACTCATCTCAGATTTTGTCTGGGCTTTCGAAAAAAATAAAGGATGTTTTCCGCATGCCAAAATCCATACTGCTTTTTTCAGTGTACTCAACAAGCAGATAAAACTGGTAAAGACACAAACTACCAAGAAGCTACTGAAATCTGTTGAAATTTTGTCTTCTCCAATTACATCCGAAGTTGCAGCCTTACTGGGATTCTACCTTCAATGTGAGCTAAACCAAAGTGGTATCTGACTATGTCTGAAATAGACAGGAATCTTTAAAACACAATTTGAAAAGGCAAAAGCTTTTCTGACCTGTATGAATGTAACATATAAAACATGGCTAGGACATGAGGCTTCCAATAGGGATCCCTACTTCTCTATAGTCCTTTAAATTGTGCCAGGGCTAGTTAGAACATTCAAGTCCCATTACCTGCTCCAAAAAAAAAGTATTAAAAGGTGCTAGTGGAAGAGACAGACAGATAAAGAGGAAAACCAGATGGGCCTCTATCAGTATTTTTGCAAGCTCTTTTTCAAACTGTGTTGAAGAGCTAAGAAATTCAGTGCAACTGTTGCAATATCAGCAGAAAAAAATATGGACCTACTGTAATAGAAAGTATGTGAGGCAGCATGTCAAGATGTTAGATTCTTAAATAATAAATCAGACATGTTTGAAATAAAGTTCCTATATAAAACAAATTACAATTTCTGTTCTTGTCTATCAAAGCGGGCTACTTGCATGTCTGAGTGCCTATATAATCTGAATCATAGCAGGTATAATTTATGCTTTTTTCCCTAAACCTTTCTCCAGAAAAACATTTCCATGGACATATTTTCCAAAACTCCAGTTTTTCATTCTCTTCTTCCCCCATCTATCAGTTAGGCAGAAAATATTCTTCAATGCATTGGTGAACCATGAGCATCTTGTGATACGTCCACCTAGAAGAGACACATCCTCTGTAATACAGATTGGCATTTGGGCATATAATTCCTTTGGGATTTGAATCACTGCCTAATTAACATCCATCTATAGTTCAAATAGTATCAATTAAAGCATGAATGTGATGATGTCCACAAAAAAAAGAACACAGATTATAAGGGACTTCTGAAAAGGCGTTTCACATCTGTGAACTGACCCACCTGGCATGAAAACAAGAACAGGAAGGCACACACAAGACATTTTTTATGGTCTGCCTGATTATCCAACTATACCTTTTGTCCCACGTAATTAAGCCTACGGTGAGGGAAGGAATGGTGCTTATGGCTGGATTCATGAAAAGGTCTACTGAACGGTGTATTTTTATGATGGGCAGTGTTTTTATTTTTTTGTGATTCCTGCCAGTTATAGGAGTCAACTGCTGACAGATGTACTACAATTCAGAGTTAAATTGCTAGGTGGCTGGGCTCTGGATTGCTATTGCTTCCTTAAAGTTCAACAGCAATGATCTTTGGCAGCAAAGCTCTCTTGTTTCCCCAGCTAATGCACTGATTTGGGGTTTATTCACACTACTCTGTTTCGTGACAGCATCTTAAGTACTCCATCATGGTGAGCTCCATGAAAAATTGTGATATAACAACAAAAGTGCAGCTAAATTCCTTTTGCAGCTCTTTGATCTGGAAGCCTGAAGTTAAAGGCCTGCTCTAACTAACACTCCTCACCACCCCCAGGCTAAAGCACAGATTGTAGCACCCATTTGAAGCCTGGGCTCCAGTTACATCTCTTCTCTTTGCCAGAGAAGGTAACAGCGATAACGTGGTTACCACTCTGCACCCTGGGTCCGCCTCTGGAGCCAGAAGAGGTTGGGAAGCCAAGCTCTCATGTGGTCTCTGATGTAAGGAAAGGTTGCTGGAGTGCTGGAGAGAGAAAGGGATTGAAATTATAGGCAGTCAAGGTTCAACTTAGTAATTTGCTGACACTCTGGCAAACCTGATTCAAGCCTAGGGAAACCCCATTGCCAGGGAAATATATATCTCTTGTTCTATTTCAAGCTTCATCTTTGTCCTTTAGGAAATATCTCCTTTTCGTGTCATTATTATAAATAAATCTATAGCTCTTGCAGAGTGGGAACAAGTTTGCAAAAGAAGTATTTTTGCATTGTCACTTATCAGGACACAATTGCAGTAGACTAGAAACCCTATGGTTATGTATTCACACTAATAAAAAGCAAAATTTTCCATGCCACCTACTGATTTGCCTGCTCCTGGAGTGCAGCTCAATAAGAATTGACTTGGGTTGAGAAACATAAAATAGAAGAGTGAGTTTTCAATAATTTCAGGCTCTATCAGTTCCAGTAGAAGTCCAAACATGCTGTTAGACCCACAAAAATATATTCACAGGCTACATCCAGTAGTACTGATGTTTTCCATTCATTATTATATAAGTTATGCATGAGAACAGAATATGCTGAATAGCTGTTAGGGAAGGTGACACTACCACAAAGTATTCATATTCAAAGCAAACTTAAAAATGGATTGCAAAAAGTATGAGATATAGTAGAACATAGCAGTCAACAAGCCAAGGATATAGACAGTAATCAACACCCCCAAACGATCCTTCAAAACAAGGCTAATCATTGCCAGTACTTAACAACCGAACTATTTCAAACAATGTCAACTTCCCAGACAGTCACTAATGCTGACTGGCATGCAAAGTGAATGTGGAAATATCAAACAATAGTCCAATTCCTGAGGTTCTTACTCATACATTTAATGCAGTTGTTACTAGGGCAATTTTTTTTTATTGAAGTCAATCCATTCTGACACCCTGCTCTGAAAGCTTGTTGGACTTGGCAATAATAATTCCTTCTGCTTCTTTTCATGTGTTATCCCTTCAGCCTTGATCCTTTCATCTGTGTCCCCTGTAGGAATAATGTGCAATCCCTACTCTATGTCCAATTATTGAGACGTCTGGAGATGGGAGTAAGGGGGCATGACAACCGAAATACAGCAAAGGACCCTAAATTTAAAAAGCAAATTGACCTTATAGTTGCAGAGAGAAAAGATTGCTATGACTATAAACATACGTTATAAACATCTGATAATCTGCTCACTATCTGAAGTATATTTAATTCAATTTAATGCAATATCATTTCTCTTGCAGACATTTTGGATTTCAGTACAAATAATTAAATCATGAAGAAAGATGAAAAATATGAAAACTTGGATTTTTTTGTTGAAAACTCTAGCACGTGAGAAACAAGTAAATGAAAACCCCAAGTCTCTACCAAACTGCTTCTGCAAAAATTTTTTACATCAGTTTGAAATTTCAGCCAAGTAAAAGTGGTGTACAAAACTACTTTCTTTTTTTCTGCAAAGAAAGACTATCAGATTATTTTAAATCTCTTCTATAAACAGACAATGCCACATAATTGAGAGAAAGAAAGCTGGGAAGCTATTAGATGGTGCTTAAATTCAGGATGACAAAGAAATACTGGCAACAAATATTTTGATACTTTGTGCCACGCATCATGGTGAAGACATGTTCAGCAACTCAGCAGAACATCAATGTTATGTCTGCCAAACAGGCAGAATCAAGACCACTTTGTCATGCCTCCAAGGCAAACTCTCTCTAAATTAGTATACAAGCCAGATCAGCTTCTACCAGCAGAATAGAATATCCCGAGTATTTATGCATTTTAGGCAGCCCCTTATAACCTCTAGCCCACCAGGTCTCACTCTGTCACACGTGCTATAACATCAGTGCTCTGCTTTGCCACTTGTCAGCCACAAGCTCACAGGCATGCCAGGCACCCTGCCTAAACTCTCAGCAATCATCTCCTTTCAGAGTGACTGATTTGAAGGTTCCTGTATGGACAGAGGAAAGCCTGTTTTATAAGCCTGTGTCATGCTGTGAGACCAGCTCCCAGCTTTGTGTCATGCAAACCCTAATCTCTTCACAACCTGTCTAGTTTCATCTCAGTCTGGTGTGAATATCGTTTCTCTGCTGAGAGATCTGGATTGTTCATGATCTAATCATATCTCCTGTCATCTCAATACAGGTTATTTGTCCTACATGTTTATCAGAGATGCATGCTTCCAAATGTCAGCTAAAAACAATGTGACAATACCAGCAAAATGTTTTGCTTTACCAAGTGCAAACCAGCCTGTTGTGTATTCAAGCAAAATGGCACCATCTCCTTTTCTAACTTTAAATCCTAATGCTTGCCTTTGAATGTGACTAGTTGCTTCCTCCTTGCTTACCCTGTGAATCAGACAGCAACAGTACGTTCTCACACTGTACTGCATTTTTGTAACTCATGTAACCTGAAAAGTTGTTCCTGTGTCAATTTTTTTTCTATCATTGACTACTTTAAATGTAAGTCTTCATCCACTGATATTCACAAAGCATTTCCGTGGATATCCCTGAATATACCTTCAAAAGCAATCATTCCCTCTTGCACAGAAATATAAGGGCCTTTCAAGTACATGACCAAAAGAGTGCACATCCTTGGGCTCTGTGTGTGGGTCCTTCTTTACTTTTACTGTGTCTTTATTTCGATGTTTATTGAACTTTATACCCTCAGATCCAAACCCATAAAAACAGAGTAAAAAACCATCCTCTTGTAACAGAAAAGGAAAAGGGCAGCAAAAGCCAAAATCTGAAAGTTGAAGGAAGGATCCCAGTGAGATGATACAGCTCTGTGTATCCAGGGCAATAAATAGGAAAGTGAGCCTTCCTTGTATTTAACCCTAGCTGTTGGAGAAGGAGAAAGGGCAGCAAACTCAGATCTTCCCAGTAAATGAAGAACCAGAGGGAAGGAGGACCAGACAAAATCAGGCACATCACTGGGAGCAAACTGTCCCCTGAGAAATAAAAAAAAATTAAAAATCAATCTTTCCCCCAAAAGGGAGGGAAGCAGGTGAGACACTGCCCTAAGGTTTGTTTGAGGAGGGGTGCAGCCATATAGTGTTTACCCAGACTTTTCAAACTATGTAGTGTTGCCTTCAGTAAGACACGGCTGTGAACACATTATAGCACAGCTATCAACCTAGCACAACCATTCACACCCAGGCAGGTTGAGCACTTCATACATCACTCTGTAAAGGGCTTTGCCTTTAAATCCTCTTATTTTGCTACCTCAAAGGCACCTCAGTGTGTCCTAGTCAAAGTGGCTGCACAATTTATCAATAACAGCAGCAGCTGCTGACACATCTTGCAGTTACTTGGAACTGTAGCAATCCACCTGTAAGGAAATGGTGAAAAAAATCAGCGTCTGAGATATGCATGGGTAACAAAGGCAGGGCAGTGGTTTCATGAGGCCTACAGCAGGGTCCAATATGGCAAATTTAAATGAATGTGACATTGATTTCTCCTGTAGCTCGATTCAGTAATTAAAGCTATAACCAAAGGCTCTTTTCATTTTTTACTCAGGCAAATTTTCACTGCAGTCAAAAGAATCTATCCAATGAAAGTCCTGGAAAACCTCAGTAGCAGTCCAAAGATTTAACACTACTTGCTTTATTTCTAATCACCCTCTTTTGGAAGGGTAATTAAAGCCACTTGACATGTGAGATGCTGTATACGTGCTCTGACCTAGTATGAGAAAGTAACAAGATAGCCTTCTTTGTTAGAAAATAAAAAGCATGAACCAGAAGCAATAATCTCCTCTGGGTTTTCTGCAGCATGCCCTGATTAAAAAGGAAATCTTTCTCTTGTCTACAAATCGAGACAGATGAGGTATACAATGCAGCATTCAGACTCCAAAAGTTACAGTGGCGCAGTGTGAGGCAGCGGAAGGCAACCCCTGAGCCAAGACTTTTCCATCATCTCCGTTGTACCCCAGCCTCTGCCTTTGCCACCTGTACCCCCATGCACCTGCAGTGCCCATCCGTGCTGCCTCACCTGTGCTGCCTCAGCTGCCCTCGCTGCCCCTCCCTTGCCTCACTGTACCAGGCTGACGTTTCTTCCACTGCTGAGAACTGGATTGTTGCCCTTATTCATTTGGTTCCCTTTCTTCTAATTGCTGGAGATGACCACGTGGGGTTGTCTTTGTCACATCATTACAGCTGCCTTTTATAACTACAAGACACTGGCTTTCCTGTGTTTTTTCAAATGCAGTTTAAGGATTAACGCTATCACATATCCTTTTCTTCTGACAGAGCTAGACTGTTTTCTGCCTACTGTTACACATTTACAATAATCTCTTAAATTTCACCTGTAGAAGGTACAACACCATCAGAAATGATCATCAATTAACAGTGTTATCATACTGTGACATCAAAGTGTCTTCTAAATAATCTTAATGTTTAAATTTTATGGGTTTTTTTTAACATTCAGAGGTTACTTAACACAGTTTAAAAATAGTGGAATAGGTCACTTGGAGGCAAAACGGTTTGAGAAGCTATCCGCCTCCACAAAAAATGCTAAAGCCCTCTCAAATACAAAGGTGAGGGAGTTGTTCTATTTATTGTTTAGTGTTTTGTACATTTACGGACCAGGTCCAGAAGTATTTATCTTTCATCTCAAAATCTGATTGCTATGCTAATGCCATTTAAAACTAAATGGAAGAAAATTATATTCTCCACAAGAATTCAAGTGTTTCCTTTCTTTGGATAGAAAAGGAAATAATAGTAATTTTTATTCATACAAATTCTTGTATAGAAGCCTCTGTGCATAAATCACATTGGGCCTCCATAATTTGTTATTAGCTATTAGTTATAGCTGGGATAAATGCTTGGGAACACTGTTTACGTAATTGTAAGGAATGTCACTTTTGGATTTGGGTCTCAGACCTCCTGTAGCTTTAGACAAACCTTTCTCTAGTTTTTTCTTTTCCTGCAAATCTATGAATTTAAGCCAAACAGGAATACTGTTCCCAGTCACAGGAGGAGTTAAATTAGTTCTCAGAGGGAGCAAAAAATGCAAGGGAACTCACTATGCAGTTGCATCAACCATGTACATAATGTTTGAAGGGGCATTTAAGGAACTAAATGGGCTGAAATATTCAAGAATTATTCAAGTTTTCAGTGATCCATATGATGCTTAGGTCAACATTGTTACAGATTCTTTACAGAAAGGTCCAGTGTGTTTTCCTGACTCCTGGCATAGTGCAGTCCAGAGGAAATGGCTTAATACCACATACCATGCTAATTCTCCATACCTTTTCCCTTCATATTCCATCTTGTGATCTTTCTTATCATACTGATAGTATGAGACATAACACAGGACAACAGAACCAACTTACTGATTCACAGGTGTGGAAGTCTTCAACTGAAAGTGCTAACAGTTGGGTGGGATGCTTAGATATCACCTTCCCAGCTGAGGAAGGAAAGCAGTTCAGTATAAAGATCTCATCCTTTCGTGCCCTTTCAATAATTATCATTAGTGCTTCTAGAAACCCACAAAGTAATTTACAAAGTGTCTGTTCAGAATACCATTGAAAGAAATAATTTAAGAATATTTTAAATTTTATCACTTTACAGAAATACAAAGCCGTATTTGCTTTGCACAAAGTAGGGGTCTACAACAATAAGTTTTATATACATATGCAGGTACTACAAATATATGTTCAGATAGCTTATATGTAGACAGCAAGCTGAATACCCACTCAAGAGTTAAGTTTACATGCCCCAGTTACAGATATTTTGTGTTTAAATTAGGTACATAATTGCATACTCAAAGCCTTGACTTCTGTTTGGAAATCTGATTTTTATTGGATTTTACCTCTATAAAAGATTCCCAAAGCACCTCTGCCAGTCTGTTGCAAGTATTTTCTTTCTCTTCCCAATCTTTAACTTTTATCACAGATTCCTTGGGGCAAATAGATTGTTCACTATATCAAAGCATGTTGCAGCTCACCTGATATTTCTATTTGCAAAAGTACAAGAATCATATTGTAGATCTCCCAGCTGACAGTGCAAAAAACAGACCCTCATGGGAAAGAAGTTAGAGCCTGCCCTCATGCCCACAGTCTGTAAAGCAGGGAGTGTATTTGGAGAAAGGTTCCTTTTCCCCTCACCTCCTGGATATATGTGCAAACATCAGGCATAATGCAAGCTGCAGCAAATTTCTTTCAAAGCTACAGATGTCCAGTCTCAGTCTGGACCACAACATGAAGTCCCAGTTCTACTCACACAAAAGAAGAAAATACCTCTCTAGACTCATAACTTTACTCATTCAGGTTTGGGGCTTCAGAACTAGGAATATCAAACTGTCTTACATATTTTTCCAGCTTATGATGTATGCTACAGTCCACTAGGAACAGATCTGAAATAATTATATTTCATTTCATCTCACGTCAGACAACAAATTAGCTTAGCACGTTTTAATGGAGTGGTGCACAGTGCCTCTTTCACTTAATGAGACCACATTTTGATGAGGGACTCTAGTGGGTTAAGGAATCATAACCATAATGAAATACAAGGTTTGGGGTTTGGTTCATTAGGCAACAAGGAGAGCTCTTCAGAATACTTGCTTCCAAAAAGAAATACTTATGCCAGGATGTTATATCCCTCTGGAGAGTTTTTCTGTGAACTGCCATTACTGAAGAAAGGTACTTGGAGGGAGAGTAATGGGAAGAGGGATTAAAGAATTCAGCTGTGCCACAACACGTTTATCCATCAAAAGAGGATAAAAAGTCGATTTCTCTGTCATGAAAAGAAAAAAAATAGTTCCTTAATCTGGTTTGATAATCAATCTTACACTGGAAAAAGAGCCATTCCTATTTCCAGAATACAGTTATCGTACATCCAACTGGTAGTTGTATGTATCTCTTTTGCCAATGTATACAAAAACATACAAGCAGAAGATATGGGCAACATGCATGTCTCCAAACTGGCAGATATTTTTCTAGAAGAAATTAGTATGGTGACTTCACTAGCAGCAGACAGCAAGAAAAAGGGGACAAATGAGCAATTTTACACTATTTAGACCTACAGAAACTGGATTTCCACTTACAATGAAAATATGATCAAGCGAAAATTGAAGGTTATTTTTGGGATATGTGATGTGTTTTCATACCAATTCTCCTTGTGATTATAATTTTCATAAACTAGCGAACATATTGATAATAGAGAAGCAGGGAAAATTATGGATTACCTTGCCCAGAGATGGTCCCTCTGGAAAGGTAAGCCAAAAAGTTGTAAAATTTTTAGGAAGGTTGAAGAAAACCAGATAAAGGAGGGAGGAGTTTATCATTTGGTGCACTTATATCCATGCTTGTCCCGGAAGCTAAGCCATACTCCTGTAGCACCAAGTAATTATGTTAGTTTTAAAATTTGAACAAAAGAATATAAGAGAGGATTCTAAGTACTGGAAGATAATCAATATGCCTTTCATTAGTAGTAAGGGAACACTGAAATCTGAGCAGAAATTTATTTTCTATAAAAAATGTTAAAAATCTGAATCTGGAGACTGGAAGAGGATTTGTGGGAGCTCTGTTCCTCTTTACATGTGCATGTTCCTCTTGACATGTGCATGCCACAGACCACACAAAATCTCACTGTATGATATTATCTTCCATCTCTGAACTACTGAAAACAAAGTACAGTGGATAGACTAGAAGCATTCCTTCCAAAAGTTAATGTGCAGACTGTATTAGTCCTCCCAGGCATAATCATCCAGAAAAAATTATAATTAGAAGTCATAATACATACTCTTTTTTCCTAAATCCCACACTTGACTTTGATCATAATATCAGATTACAAGGCACACATAATCAACAATATTGTAATTAAATCGCATCAAAGCTTGCTGACCTTTTGGTGCAATCTTTCGGGTAAAATTCACAGTACACAAACATGTTTTCATTTATGTGAAACATTTAACATGCATAAAGAAAGGTAACTTTTGACATCAACATAATTAGCCCTGCCATATTGACTCAAGATGTCAGCCCTTGGCTGTGAGCTAACTTGTGTGAGATCTTGACATAATCATGTTAAGTGCTGCCAGTTTGTGTAGCTGCCATAGATTAAACAAGAAAAATGGTATCAACGATGTAGGCGTATGTTCTCTGCTGCATGCTAATGAAGCCATTTGCACTAAAATTGTTGATATTTAGAATTTCCTTTCTTTTAATTATGAAAGCAATCAATAGTATAGAATCTTAGTACTGTTTGAAATAGGCTATTAATTAACCTATTGATTATTTTGGAGAGTGAGATAATCTTCCTGAAAATATATTCCCTTTTTCAAGGTCTCCTCTGTGCCTTCTAGGATGCTAAGATCTTCTGACAGAATAATGTTGCCTTTTTACCGTATGAATAAATAGCCATAATAGCTACAGCATAATTTACAGATTATTTCTGTTCTCCTTGAACCAAGGTCTGAAAGCTGCTAAAACCACTCAATAAGGGAAACTTGCCATCAGATGAAATTTGGATTTATATCCACAGAAAGCACTGCATTTAATTTCTCTGAACTTTATCTGGAAGTTGCATACTGAGAGCAGGGACCTCTGAAGACTCTTCAACTTGGCCTGTCTTTGCATACTTGATATCCTGCAATCACCTTCTGAGATCTTAGAGCAGTGTCATTTCTCCTAGCAATGAGAGATAAGAGGATGTACTTTGCACATTCCTTAAGCTTGATAACATTAAAATATTGTATCTTGGCATCAGTTGAAACTTCATTGCAAATGTAACTCTGTGGGTTTTAATACATGTAAGGTTAAAACTACCCAATTTTGATCTTTTTCTATTATTTTAGGTAACATGATACTAATGCTTATTTCAGCATATGCCTTGGCACTTTAATGATCTGGCGCAAGATAGCAGATTTTACCACATGTACAAAATAATCATGACACCACATTTTAAGGCAGTGACAAAAAGACAGTGTGAAACTTGTGTATTTATACCACAGAGAAAACAAAGTTTGACTTTTGAAATATAATTTCATAAACACAAACCACAAGCTCAGTATCAGCAACATCCATTAGAAAAATTCAGCATTCTCTTTTATTGTTAAAAATACACTTAACAAGTATTGGTTATAAAATGGTATTAGGAGTCAGTCAGCTCTAGAATTTTAATTTGTCCACATTCCGGTGCATTGCAGGGTAACTAGTTTTGAATGTCTAAATCTGAACCCGCTCTAGGGTCCTAAGGCACCTTCTGTTTAGGACCTCTTTGAAGTAAAATCATGCTTTTCACATGATTTAAGCGCAGGAAAATCAAAAATCACATTTAAAAAATGGCTTCTCAGTGATTCCACCATTTAAAACATTCTGATTTCTAAATCCCTTGCAGTGTGTGTGTGCTGCTGATCCAAATTCAGCTATAACCCCTGATACTGACTGAAATTGTGCCATTCTGGCTACAGACCTCACCTGGAGCTAAATCCCATTAGATTGTTTTCAGAGTTCTTTCTTATACGAACTTTAAAACTGCATCTTTAAAAAGTATTCATATTAGTACATTAATTTTCTTCCTTTAAAATTAGACCTGGAAGATAGTTAAATCTCTTAACAGAACTGATTCTTTTTAAAAGGAGAATTGGAGAATCCTAATAACCCAGCTCCATCCTGGAACTTTTTTAAGGTTCTTGCTAATGTTTTATTCCAATCTTTGTAGATAAAACAATATTTCCTAGAATATTGCCTAGGAACAAGTATTTACTACCATTGGAACAGCCTAGGATTGCCTGCCCTGCATCCAGCTACCACTCCAGAAGGGCATTGGTACACTGTAGGTCCTGTGCCATCCCTGCCAAAGCCACATTGCTATCACAGATGCTTGCAGTGTCTCCAGTGGCAGGGGGGATCTTGGTGTGGGAAATTGAACTTGAGTCCCTAAGCACTGGCCCAGCCACATAGGGTAGAATTCAGCGTGGAATTAAAGGCATGTTTTAGGTGTCTACATAAAAAGTAGGTGTCCAAGCTCCTACTATAGGCAGTGGAGAGCCAGTAAAAAAAAGTGGTGGAGACCAGATTTCTTACCAGTCTGCTCAACATATCTTAGGGTCCAGTAAATGTACTTACTGCAGATTCAATTCAGTCGCCTAAAATTGGTCTTTTCAGCTATTACAACACACAAATGTTGTATATGTGACATAAAACATGGGAAATACGGGCCTTTCTGGGCAGCTTGAAGCAGGAAATCTGAGTTTCAAATGGCACCAGATAACCCTGTTTCTGCAACTGAATCAAGCCCTGCTGTTATATTATTAATTTAGACCCCCCGATGGAATGCAGACCCTTATTTTTATGTATCTGATCTGGAACTAAATCCAAAAATTGTGTCCAATGACAAATCCTCTTCTAGACCCCAGTTTTCCTGTAACCCTCACAAGTCTGAATCAGAAACAGCACAAAATGTAAATTGAATTAGTTTGATGTACAACTGAGAGCAGATCCACCTGTTTGGTTTCTTTTTCTATTACAACAGTACAAGTATAGATTTTACAATTCTGCAAATCATAGGCTTAGTCTTGCCACTCCAAGCATCAAATCAAAACCAATTCCGGATTAAGACATGAACATCAAAGAGATACTTCTACAGCTCCTCCTCCTTCCCTCACAGTATCTTGCTCAGGCATTTAGGGAATTAACTGCTCCATGTACACCAAATCAAATATCTCCAAAGGAATTTTTCTGTTCTACTTATTCCTTAATAGGAATGAACCTTTCTGAAAGAGCTGTTGGTGTGCCCTCCTATTCTGCATGATGTTTACAAAATGCACTTTACAAGCAATCTTGGCAGTACCAATCCTGTGAAATGGATTTCTTTTACTTTTTGCATTGCCACACAGGTTATTGGTTCTGGAAATTTAGTTAAATTTATTTCCAAGTATCTCAGCATTTCACATGTCATTTTAGTATTCCTTTCTCTCATCATGAGCACTAGCCATATTAATACCTCCAGGGCTCTTGATACATCTTGGACATAAAGGACAGGTATTCTTTCTGCTGCACAGAGAGAATCTAATGCTCAAAAATATTCCACTGTGAAAATTTTTATTCATCTTCTCTGCACAGATGCTAATTTTACATACATACACTCAAGTATGTATAAATGTTAATTGTTGGTTTTCTCTGGGGAACTGTGTTTGTTTCTGAGTGCTTAATACATCAACTGCTTCGTATTCTGATGGGACATGTATGTAATCCCCTGCTGTTCCTTCTCCAGTACTTCAAGGAGTCCTGGACAGCACAAATAGCTGGTACCAAGAACAGGTGGACACATCAAAAACAAGTCTAGGAAATCCCCTAATTTTTTTCTGGCACTATATTCTGCTGCAACAAAAAAGCCATTACGACCAAGCAGAAGCTTAAAATTTCTCTTAATTTGTCAACTCCCAAAAGAATAATTTGAGAACTGGTGCCAAAATTTATTTTATGGGATTTCCAGAACTTTCAGAATTTCTCAAGCAGCAATACCTGAATCCTGTGAAATATAATAACATAAGAAAGATTTCCAAATGATGTCCTACCCAATTCTCTTTTTTTCCCCAGGTTCTTTGCTTAACTGGAAAATGCTGAAAGTTCAAGCAATCTCTTAGTTTCCTCTGTATTAAGCCTATTTTCACTTTATCTTTTTATGTGCACTGAAAGCAGTATCAACATTGGGAACAACATTCCATGGTTTATACTGGTATTCCAGATTGGTTTTTATTCCCTACCAGATTATTTTCATATGTGACTTGAAAATATTCTTCATCAGTTGCTGACTCCTTTCTCCCCACCATTGCTTAAACTCCTTGTTGTCTTCTTCTTACAAAAGTAACATGTCACATCCAAATTATTTTTGGCCTGTGCTTTGTTACGTTTCAATCACCCATAATTTCTGCTACTTTTCTTCAAATACAGAGAAATCTACAACATAAAATTTCACTTCCCAGAAATCTCATCTGCACTCTGGACACCAAAGTGATCAAGGAGACTTTTGCTCATAGGGTAGTTCTTTAGAAACTTGGAGAAGTTTTAAACGTTCTTTCCAGGTCAGTTTGCCCATACAGGCAGGTGGTCTTGCATTTGAGGCTAAGCCTTGGAGCCATTGTTATCATTAGGATCACAGTTCTTTCCTACAACACAGTATTTGATGTTTAATCAAAGACATTGATTAAACTGGGATGTTTGCACCCAAATGTATGCACCTCACATTTTTATGTATTACAGATATATGTATATATACATATATATATTTATACACAATGCAGTAATAACTGGCACCTTGCACATACTTATTCTATCAAAATGATTATTCATATATTTAAACAATTTTTAAAATTGGATTTTTCTCAGATTGTTTGTGTATGCAGACCTTATGATGTTTATTATAATGTAGATTCTACCATAACCTGGATCAAATTTGCCAAAATTGCAATTTGCCTCTTACACTTTTTCATCCTGATTTTGCCAAGAAAGGTGTTTCATTTGACTCAAGTGTGCCAGCAATGTGTTGTGATATTATAGATTATCTTACTTCCGATACGCCACTAAAAGCTTATCAGGAATGCAGTAAACAGTATGTATGGCCACATCATTATCTATAGATTCAATAATTCACTGAAGAAGACAGACATTTCAGCTGTTTTCCTTTTCATAATCATTTCTAACCACCTTCTTTAGACTGTGAATCCTTCCAAACACTTCAGCCTGCTTTCAGCATGCCTGCTACACTCTTTTGGAAGCTTATGATTAAGCCCTCCATAGCAACTGCTCCCTATATACTCCCTCACTGTCAGGAGGTTAACTGCCACATCTTTATTTGCCACATTTTCCCCCAGGCCCTAAAGCCCTCGTTCTCTCTGCCATGATAAACAGAGACCCTACGAGCACCACTCCAAGTTCATACGACTCTCACTTCCATCTCTGCATGAGATTTCTGTTCACTATTCCCTAACCACTACATGCAGCAAAGCCACATACATTTTGCTATTATCCAGGCACTGTATGCCTCCTGAGGGGATGGAAATGCCTAGGTCTTCTCTATAATAGTTATTGTCAGAGCAAAGCCCACTGGACAAAGCACAGTAATTTCACCTTAAAAAGAATAAACACTACTATTCATGTAGCGTAAGGAAATGCAGCTAAGCCCTGAATGCCTTTGGCATTCAAAATTCATAGCAATCCTTGTACCCAAAAATTGTATCAAGTCTGAGATTTCTTATAACAAACCCTGATTTTATGAGGATTTCACTCATTCGTCACAACTTCCAGAAAACTGGAGTTCCTATGCTTATTTTTAGACATGAAGGGAAAGAGGATTTCATTTGAACAAGCTTTAAAGAATAACTTGTGAAGCCAAAAATAGTTTCTAGTGATAATATGCTGAAACTCCAAAATGCTTAATGCTAAATCCTAAAAGTACTAGACAGCAAGTTTTACTATTTTAGTTACACGGAGGGTTTATATTTGCATGAAGGTGCTGTGGTCTTCATGAGCATATCATTGCAAAAGTCAGTTTCCAGCTTACCATGAAATTTCACAACGGGAAATCACCTTGTCGTATATATGAAATTAGTTTATTACTTTACCAATAAGTCTCTATTTTTAGAGAGCATATTATAAGATCTCCAGCACCTGAAGTTCATTTGCTTCATTATTCAGGTGGGCAGTAAAGCTTCCCATGTGCAGAAGGAATTCTGGTCTCCTTTATTTTTTATCATTTATATATCTGAAATTATTTTCTCCTTAATAATTTTTATGTTTCAAAAATCTTTTCTTTTATTCAGATCAAATCTGACTCGTCCATTACTGAAAATTGTATTCCTAAGTTTCAACGCGTCATGACAAGTGAAAAAACACACCTGTAAATACAGTCAATTTGCCAAGAGTTTTAGTGTAATAGTTTTGGATTAGAGGGTTAGCAAACTTAGTTCCCCAGCAGCAGTTTTCAAAACTGGCTTGTTCCTTCCAGTAGATTTCCAGTGTAGCTAAGAAAGCAAGTTTCCTCTTTCTACACTGAACAGTTCACTTTTTCCCTACTGAAGAATAAAAGGAAAGTGTAAAAAAATGGTTAGCAATGAAACTTTTACAATTGAGTATCATTAATTTTGACATGGTCTCCAAACCCACAGGCAGCTTTTGTAACCACTGAAATGACTCTGAAGGTCAATCCAGGATATTTTTATATGTAGTGAGGTTTAAAATTTGAATTATCATTTTTCTTTGAGAATGTCTCATTTTGCTATCTCAATAAAGAAATTTCAAACTGAAGACCATCTACAGCGTATCAGCATATTCTACCACAATTTATTGAAACATATCATAAAGATTGAAGGTCTTTGGAAGCATATGCACAATCTGGTATTTTCTACCAGTCTGAAGGGTTGATTTTTCAACTTTAATAATCCTTGATAAACATCATTTCTCCAGAATGCATGAAAAGAGATCCTTTTTATACCAGTACTTAATATCTTCCATAAAAAGATTTATATGCATTCTTCTAAAGCAATATCTTATTTCACACTCATGAACTAATGTTTCTATTCCAAATAATATATGATTAGTAGATATTATGCCAAAAATAAATCTACTGCACAGTAATATAATGAATCTGTAACCTTCAATACTTGCACAGTACTCTACCAGAACACCTTGTAGCAATCAATAATACATTTCACACTATCAATGAATAGCATAAAACAGTGAAAGATGCATGGAAGTCTTTGCTATATTAAATAAATGTTGCTTTGCAGCCAGATTTTGTTTGAGAATAGGCTGCATCACAAACAAATCCTGGGAACTAAAAGTTCAGGATCATTTCTATAATATCTGCAGATATATTTATGTCAAATCTGGAACATACCTTTCCATACCAATTTGATACCTAAGCAAATTGGAACAAATGCTGTATCAAGGGCGTTTTTTTCATCATTAATAAACCTGACGTACAGCACACCACAGAGCTATGCTAACATATATTTTCAAAGATGAGCCTAACTGCAGGTAATAGAACACATTTTGAATATAGATGTCTTTATGCAGTGGCAACAGCAAACTTAAAACCCACTCTGACATTTATACTCTCTAGCCAAGGTAGATATAACTTTTGCCAAACTTTCTCTGACTACAAGTGACAAGGTTGCTTTATAGCCCAAGTTAACACAACGCTTGTAGCTGTACAGGTACTTCAGATGAGAAACACCACTTCTCTAAGCTATTCATACCACATCTAAGTCACCATGCCTCCTTCTCTTGAGGAGCTGTAAAACACTTCATGTTATAAGATCCTGTTAAATTTTTTCAGCTGTTTCCCTCTGCTTCCAGAGGGCAATTTTATTTACAACAGAGAAATAAGCTAGTGACAACAATTTTTAAAAAAATAAAAAGGAAAACAAGGAAAACAAAAGCTGTTTCATGGAGGAAATATTTCAAGAGCTAATATTTCAGGTCAACGAGAAGTATTGACTCACCACGAGTCTGAATATCTGACTACTTTTTGGCTGCTTTTCCACAGACCAAGGGAACTTTATGAAGAGGCAAAGGATGAATGTTTGAGAAACAACAGTAAGCAAAGTTCTGAACACCAGATTCCCATGGTCTTGGTACATTCCATAGATGATGAATGAGTCTACGAAGACCCTGTTTTGAAGGATCTGACAGAGTCTTTCAGGTGAAATAGACAAACTAATGCCTATTGTAGGTATGAGTTTTGTATTTAGTGTTCATTTAGGGCTCAAACATTTAGATCTGAAAGCAGCTTTAATTGCCTTAGAGACCAAAGTGTCATCTCTCAGATTTACTGAAAATTTGAGGGAAGGGAAAGAAAGAGAAATGACAATTTAAGAGGCACAAGGCAAACGACCTTGTGAACTCCATATCTTAATATATAAGGACACCAATTTTCAAAATTACTGTAGTAATTCAAATAAATACCAAAACAAACAAACAAACAAACAACCACCAAAAACAAAACAATCCTGTGATGACATAAAACTGATCATTGCCTATCTCTTTACTTTTTTGACAGCAAAGCCCTGGAAACGCAAGATGCTGTTGTAGGACAAGTGGGAAGGCATCAAGCAATACTCTTGGTTGGTAGAAGAGGCTCCACCAACTCAGTAATTGCTTTTGACAGCAAGATTGATAAACCAAGCTCTCTGTAACTCTACAATCTCTGTGTAGTGCAACCTCCCTCATGCTCTGGCCCTTCTCCCCTATTCCCTGTACCCCTCATTCTTGCACAACACTGGGGCAGAGGCGGAGCACCAGAACTGACGCAGAAAAACTCTCAGTTCTACCTAGGTCTCTCATAACTCTATATTCATTCTCCCTTGTCATGTGTCTTTCCTGAGACACCGTGTGATAGCTGGAACATGGAGCATGGGCAGATCTTCAATCTCAAAATACAGCACAGTTAAAATTGACTAACTCAAATCAGGAAAGCAATTGAAGAAAACTCTATCTAACCCACTTAGGTGTCAGGGATATGTCTCCCTGATAATTATAGATGTATTACTGAGGAAACTCTCTGGCATCTTTCTCTTTACAGAGCTGGCTGCCTAGATGAATCGCTTTCCATTAACAACTCAGAAAGATGCACTGATGTTTGAGACCTCAGATGAGCCTAGATTTCTAGCCATTCTCTGACCAAACCTAACTCAGACTGCTTTGTGTGAAAAGCTGCGGCAGGTATGAATAGTACTCACTTCTTACATCACAGCTGAGTGTTTGAATTACTTGCCCCAAAAGCAGGAGCTCAGCTTCAACAGTACTTTGATCCAAAAAGGTGGTGTTGAAGGCACTGCCTAGAATGCAAAACCCATTAGGATAATGCAAGCAAGAGCTCTCATGACTCCATAACAGCATAGGAGCACTGCACAATTTATAAGGTACCATCCTGCAAATGAGAGGTCAACATTTTGCCTCACAAAGACACACAGCAACTCCAAGCTCTGATTCCTGGCTTGATACAGGAGCATAGCCCCTTTTTTGGTGCTAACCTACTGAGTAACTTTTACACATGAGCTTTTGGGACTCCCAGACTAGCTACCAAACCTGCCTCACCCTGTGTGTGTGGGGAACTTCGGCATTATGAATTCAACTTGCTCAGCAAAGGTCAAGTACCAAGGGAATTTAGAAGCTAGGGCTTGTATAACAAACTTGTTTATGTGGATAGAAAACCTTCATAGTCTCAGAATTGTTTGGGGCACGTAACCTATATATTGTTCTCTTGCTACACTGTTGAATGGAGAAAGAGAATTCTCTGACAAAAGAGAATAGCTGATTAAAGTGTTACACTGCATGTTTGCTTCTCTACTGAAAAGTAATATTTGTCTGAGCATATTTATTGTACATCTAATTCCATCTTTGTTTGCACTTTATAGATACTGCCTACCAGCACAGATGTCCTATGTTGAAAAATATGACAATTTTGAAATGAAATTACTCGGCATATATAACGTCAACAGATGTTTTGGAAATATGGAAATATGTCCCATATCCACGCAGCAGACTGCTGCTTCTTTTTCCCACAAAACATCCAAGGTAACAGAAACATCATGAGGCTAATGGTTTTGGAGCAGCCATCAGTTATTTTGGAGGATCCTTGGCTGTGAGTTGTTGTGGTGGGCTCAAACAGGTTCAGGGGAAACCCTTTGGCAACAAGGCTTCCCATGCCAATATCAAACTAGGCAGTTTCATTTCAGATTCCAATATAATTTCAGATTCCAGCCACTGTTTAAAACCACTCTACCCTTATTGCTACAAGAATGTGTGTCCACTAAAATCCATTCAATCACTTACCCAGAGAGATTTGACTCATTTACATGAGGCCTCTTTATGTTAGCTTAGCAACATGGAGCAGTCATAAAATGGATGCAAATGCAAAATAAGCATTTCTCCATGCTGAGTCCATATCATCTCTGCATAATCTTCCTAGCCTTAGTGCCCTGATACTCCCCATCCCACTCCTTTGTTGTCCCTCTTAGAGTACCCTGTGTGAAAGTAAATCATTAGCTGTTTAGAGCAGGGACATGTAATTATAGGTATTGAAAGCATGCAGAGAACACACTGAAAAAAATGATTTCATAAGAAAAATACTCTCTCTGCTAATAAATAACTGAGAATTTCCCCTCACTGTCAGTGGATGGGAAAATCTTGGCTACTTTATTTCCACTGCTGTGCTGCCTAAGAATCACAGCTCCCTTTCTAAGCCCCTTTCCATCTCAGGGATGACAGTTTTCAGCATAGGCAGACTACTGTCTCCCCTCTCCTCCCTCCCCACACACATATCCCCTGTCAGTTACAGTTTGTAAACTGGTTCTATCTGAGGAACAACTAAGGCTTCCTCACCTCCAGATAGTTCATACCCAGGTAGTAGACCCCAGTGCTTGCCACTCCACAATACCTGAGGTGGGCATGAGCTCCTCTACTTTCCTCATCCTCTGAGTACCCTCACAGAGACAAATGATGACCTACATTGATTTGATTTTAAAGTGCATTACGTGTGATCTCTGAAATAAGTTTTCAGAGTGTGAACCAAATCTGAAAGAACTGATATATATCTCTCTCTCCATGAAAAAGGCAATCTGGTTTTGGATGCGGAAAATTAACACCTTCTTCTAAAAAAACTTATTTAAATTGCAGTGCTAACCCTAAATGTCCTTAAGAGATATGCAGATAAGCCATTGCCAGCAGGTAACCTGAGAAGAGATTACCAGGGAATTCATCATGGGGCACAAAAGCAGAGTAGTTAGAGCGTCCTGGTGTTGCGCTTGAAATGAGTCCACTCCCTGATGGACTTCTGCTGTAATCACACACTTTCCCAGCCAGTCTATATTAATGCAGACAAGGTCACAAGCATGGGGGATTCAAGGACAGACAGATAAGATACTAATCACATCACCTTCATGCCTCTTATTGGTATGCTTCAACCACACCAGCCCAGCAAGCCATCCTAATCAGCAGCTGCAACCTCAAAACCTCACACAATGCTCAGATTCAGGTTCAGGGCCATCACTTCCTCTCTTTGTCATGTTGGCCCATTTCCCAAATAAGTAACAAAATACACATAAGATTTTCTGTTTTCATTCCATCGCTCATCCACATATACAAATGATGAAAATAGATACAAGCCTACTACTACCTATTTTTACAGCCCCTTACTTTGGGACAGAAAATTATTTCCTTTTTCAAAATAAAGAAAATTATATGAAAATAAATGTTAATTCTCCCATATTATTTTAGAAGGGTTTTTAAAATATTCTGTCTACAAGATTTGAAATCTTGTATTTCAGAGAGCATCTGGGAAGCCCAAATACTTACTTGCCACTTTTGCAAGGGGTATTTTTGCATCTATCTTTTCACCTCTTTTCCAAAACATATAACACACAGATGCTCTGGTAACCTAGACAGTAACCAGTGCATGAGAGAAAGTGAAAAACCAAACTAATAAGTGGTATTTTTTTTTACTAACCTGCTCACAGATTTTTTTATTCCAGGTTGGCAAACATGCTGAGATCTGAGAGCTTACATTACTGATTTTTTTTTGTTTGTTGTTTCCTATTTAATGTCCTGAGGGTATTTGCATTGTCTACATCAATGCCACAGGTTAATTAAGTATTATCTTTAAATGTATTTCCTTTTATCAGTTTTAATTGTAGAGGCTTTCAATTTCAAACTAAAGTCCCTTTTTGATGAAATCTTCAGAAAGTAAATAGAAGCTTCAGATTTAGCTTCTTATTAATATTCACTATCTTGTATACTTTCATTGTGTCTTTTTTTCTTTTCTAAAATTCATTACTTCATCTCTTTCTTCAGATCAAAATTGCTTCATGCTTCTATGTTTTTGCCATGTACCTGTTGGCCTCTTTTCATTTATATGTGTATGGCTTCAGCTGGAGTATGGAGTTAATAAAGTGATGGTACTATATCTTTCCATTTTTTCTGTGTTACACTATTGCTCTTTGCAAATTACTTCAGAGATTTATAGTGAGCTGTCCAAAGCAGCATCCAATACTGTACTTCCAGCTCCACAGTCACTTAATAGAGAGGGCTTAATTATATCAATGTCACATCTGGCATTTCAGCTGTTTCCAATTGGACTGCCGTGTATGTTACAAAAAGAGTATTATTTATTCAGTGTAGCTTAGAGACAGATACTCAAAGTCACCCCTTTTGGAGTCTTTAACCAGTAGATATCTTATATCTTATTGATCTCCTTAGTTTTTTTTAATGGAAAATAGTTTGGTCAGGACACTGGTAATGAAATAAATGTCACAATCTGTGAAATACATACAGTACTTCTGTAGGCATTTCCATGTAATGAGAAAGTGTACCTCTTTGAAGAACATAAAATAATTTAGGTGCACTACTCTACCATCCAATGACTTAAATCTACTCGTTATGAATAGTCAAATCCAGTTTTATAAACATTTTATTTCTATCTTTCATTCTTCCATGTTATAGAAGGCTTCTAGCCACATTACCATGTAATCAACTTCACCTTCCTAGCCTTTTTAGCCTTTCACTGAGACATATAAGTTTTGTTTAATATTTGGACTTTTTATTTAGCTTTGTGTTTTGATATGCCATTAAGTTTTCAGGATACTCCTTTGTGAGCAGCACCTATTCCTCCCACAGTTCAATTGTAATTTTCCTTATCTTGTATGACTGATGTCTTTGCAGATGTCTTTGTCTGACCTGAATACTGCTTAGCACCTGTCAGCCTTCTCCTGCTCTTGCTTTATAGAATTTCCCTAAATATTTTCAGTTCTCTGGGGTGACAGTTTTGCCCTGTTAGAAAAAGGAAGAATCACTTTCTGTAGAGGACTTTTTTCTGCAAAACTTCCTACAATTTTTAAGCATATTTTAACTCCTTGTCTTCATTTGTGTTTTCCTAGTACAATTCTGAGATTTTGAGAACTCATCCTGTGCTGCACATGTTAGTAAGTTGGGGTACATTTCATTAAGCTCTTGCTTAGAGGGGCATCTTTTTCTCAATAATATAATTTTTATTTGTAAAATATTCATTTCTCTTCCTACTGTCAAATTCATGGGTAAAAGTTCAGAATCTGGCCAGAAGGGTCTCTCAGGTCTTGCCAGAACTTTATTGATATCCCAGGAAACAACCCATCTTCACACCTGTTGCACACACCTTCCCAACCATCACCTACCCAGTAAAAGACTTATTCGGACTAATAACTGAATTTTCCACTGACAACTCCAACTCCTGGTGTTAGAGGAGTAACAACATCACCACCAGTTCTAGTCTGAACTCCTGACATCATTGAATATTTCCACAGAAAACAAATTACAATGAATGAGCAAACAAAATGTGTAAATCATTTTTCCAAAGTCTTTCTTTTAGGAAGTTGCAATACATTATGACTGATATGGTTTGTCATTCTTTTTTCATATAGAAATGGTTTTGTATTCTCTGAAAACACCACAGACAAGGAACTGTATTTTAAGTGGTAATGGCACAGTTCTCCATTTACATCAATCTTTCATATTATTTTCCCTTGTGACAGTTTCCCTCAGGCTAGAGCACAGGCAGCTAATCATTCCGGGAACAAAACTTTGGATTAAAAGATTTCCAAGTCCATTACAGAAGTCCTAATGAAAGTGTTTACCTTCAAAGTCATATTTAAGAATCAAACACAGCTCCCACTCAGGCTGTAGTCAGTCTTAGAAGTAAGCCAAGGGCTGACTTTAGAATATAAAGCAAATATTCTGCAAAAGTGTTCTGCACATTGAAACTTCAGAGTAGTTTCCCCATTTGCAAGCCCTAGTTAAAGGCTTGCCTGATAGCATCTTACAGCCTCTCGTGGTGACTCTTAGGGAATGTCTTTAAGCAAGCAGGAAAAATGGGCAAGGAAAGTTCCTCTGGACTCAAAGGCACCATTAAAGATAGAATGAACTAGCTTACTATTGCTGTAAGTAAGGCTGACATTTTAAAATGTAATTTGGAAAAATGAGGGAAGGGATATTATTGACAGGAAAAAGGATGAAGGGAAATGAAAAAGAAATAAAAGAGTAAGGTGATGCTGAGACAAAAAACTGTGAAAGGCAAAATGAAGATATTTCTCATTTACCAGTAATCTAAAATATTTGTTTCTCTCCTGTAGAGATAATCCTGAATTTTTCCTTCCTTTCTAAAGGCCATGTAAAGATTCAATAAAAACATCTCTTATGTAAACTGAAAGTTGTTTTCTTTACAGGTCACCTTTTTAAATTTTCAGTTTCTGAATCTTTTCAATTTCTGTCAGTTGTAAATAGAAAAAGACCAGATTTTAGCTGTTATAAATATCATAGGCTAAAGAGACATCATCAGTTAAATATAGTTAAAAGAAACTACCCTTGGATATCCCATAGATGCCATTCATCTGTTCTTGCACTGGTTTTTGATACTGCACCAGAGATAAACTTGCCCTATGCATGTTCTGAAGAGCTTACTCTATCACTTCAGAATTAGGTCATGAGGTTGCAAAGAGCTGAGGACCCTCTGCAGTCCACAAGAACTGAGGGTTTTCAGCATCATGAGGGACTGGTATTTTTAATTATCAAAGCTAGAGTCCTTGGGCAAAATCATTCCCTAACTCAGAGCTATTATTTCCAGCAGTTCTTCTGATGAAGTATAAGCAAACAGCTCTGGAGTCTTCTACACAGTAGGAAATTTAGAAGTAGTTTCACTGCAAATGATTTCCTACAAATAAAAATACACCAATAAACACAAAACTGTGATTTTCGATTTTCAGAAATGACCTAATGAACTGAGACAGTGAAGCTAATGTGCCCCAATTATGTCAGGGAGGAGAGAGAGGAGGAAGAAGAAATGAAAAAACAAAGAAAGAACTTGGATTATAAATGGTTCTGATTTCACCCTTCTGAACACCTCATTTTAATTCACAGTGAACCAGTCAGCAACTGAAAATAGACTGCAATTTTCTGAAGTTGGGAGTTTTAAAGGTGCACAGAAGGAGTATGCTTTGAACTCAGCATGGAAGAGCACCATAGCAAGTGTTCCCGAAGGCATTGTCCTTGGAGCGGGTAAAAAATACAGTTATGTCATCATCCTCTTCCAGTCTACAGGATCCATTTCTTTTGTGAAAGGCTTGCTGCACAATGACAGACATGCTACTCAATGTGGAACATATCTTGAAAGGTGCCACCTCTTCTCTTAGCGCTTCCCTGAACTGTGCTTGAGACACACACCCTCGTATCCACACAGAGATCCTTGACAAAACACTCCTTCTCTTTCCTCTGTCTGCTCCTTTCCTGCTCTATGGATTTAAAGACAAATTCTAGTATTTGTTCAGCTAGAGATGTGTTACTTGACAGCAACAAAATGTAGACCTCTTGGCAGACAGACTGTGTTATACAATTTCGTTTGGAATTTCTTGGCTTGTCTTTGACTCTTTTCTACAGTCTCCTCCCAGAATCTTCTTTTAGCTTTATTGCCACAACATTGCCCTTAGCATGCTGGGTCCCCTTCATCTAGCCTCACTTCAGTGCACATTTCCCCTACATTTTTGCATTCCATTTCTCCCATCAACATGACTAAAACCTTTCCTAGAAAGTGCCAAAAATGAACATACAGTTTGCCACCTTTCCGTTACCTGCTAAAGCCCTTGCATCTACTTCTAGATTCTTGTGTTTAGGTTACAAATTTAGCAGAGCAGGAATCATTTACTGATTCACTTGAATACAATACCTAAAACAAAGGTCCTCCTGCTGAGGAATAAGAGTATATTTTTCTCCCTGTTCTTTTTAATACATGTGATGGAATAAGAAACTTTATATGAAGCATTGGAAAACACTTAGTAACAGTAGGATAAACTTGTCATACCTTCAGGCTCCACTGTAACAAAGATATTTATTTCTTCTTATCCCAAAGCTTAGACTCATGTCAGCAGAGCTGTGGCCATTGTGCCTTGCCACCCCACAAGAATAGAAGCAGAGGAAAACCTGTGATCCTTTCCTGTGTTACCATACTGAACACAGAGAGGCTCTGAGGTAGGAGACCTCATTTTTCAGTATTAAAAATGAACTTGGTGATTTGAAGAAGTGGTTTGAAATCAATAGGATGCAATTCTGTAAGGACAAGTGAAAGTGCTACAGTTATGTAGAGTAATCAACTGTACAAATAGAAGGCGGAAAATGAGCCTGTAAGAAATAGTTTGTGGCTTATGGGGGATCACAAGCTGAACAGAATTAAACACTCCCACTTCCCTGCAAAAACTATTGCAGAGGTTATATGGGCAATATCATGTGTAAGATTTGCCTGTAGTTACTCCAGGATCAGTAAGCAACTAAAGTACTGTATGCACCTTTAGGCACTCTGCTTCTTGCAGAAGTCCAGGGAGAGAAACAAGGTGGATTAGAGGACTGGGGAAAAATGATCTGCAGGTAAAGACTGAACAAAACCAGAGTTGTTCAGTTTGGAGAGTGAAACACTTAAGAGGAAATGTCATAACAGACTTGAACAGTACCCTGCTGAGGAATTGGAATCAATTGTTCTCCATGTCCACAGGGATTAGAACAAGAAATAATGGAATGTGAAAACTTTAGACTAGGCATTAGAAAAACTTTCTAACTTGATGAGAGCAAAACATCGGAACAGATTGCCTGGAAAGACTGCAAAATCCATATCATTGGATTTTTAAAGAATAGGTTCCAGACATGTTTTATCAGATTCTGCAATAATATTTGTAATAATAACACCTTATGTCTTTCTTCTGTGTCTTATAGCAAAGAACCCCAGGGTGCAGCAACCCTCTAAATAAAACATACAGACAGGAAAAATTTGCACTCCACTTTTTCAGACAATGAGAAAAATGTCTCGAAGTAGCTAAGTCTCCTGCTTACTGAGCTGTAGGCATGCCCTAAAAAGGGACTGTGCTGATAATTTGGGGTCTCAGCTCCAAAGTCCCATCAAGCTATAATGACTCCATTGAGTCTGAGTCACCTGATCATCCTATAGATGTCTATAAAGTAAACAACTATAACGACCCATCATAGTGCTTTCCCTTTGCAGTCAACGGAAGGAAGCAGGTATGTTTAGGCAGTGAATCACCTGTGTTCCTAAGGTGTACAACATAAGCTATATTTCATTGTTTCCCAGGCTGGGAGTGGTTGCATCAGATAGGAATCTGAGCTTTCCAACTTCTCCCTTTGTAACCTGGGATTTGAAATAAAATATTTTGAAGCTACATATTTGCATATACAAGAGTATGGGTGTAACTTGGCCATTCCCAGTACATGGTTGAGGTCACTACGGAGTAAATTCTATATTTAGGAGCAGAAACAGGAAACATTCCCCTTCTACATTTTAGCGTGTTAAGATGATGGCTCAATTGTAAGAAGATGAGCTGCCTGACAAATCTTGTATGATATATGAAGATGGCCATAGGAATATGATCTGTTCAGCTCTCATGTGATTCTATAATTCACCACATGGTCCATCCTGCATCTATAAAGTGAAAAGGATCTCTCCAGATGTGCTAGAATAAAAGTCAATTCTAGTAACAGATTTCATATTGCCTTTCCCCCAGAAATCAACCTCCTTTCACACTAGATTTTTTTCACAAATATGAAACCTTTCTCCTGGTCTGCTTTCCAGAGGTTTTCTTCCTTACTTCAAAAATATAATCTCTTTAGCTTCAAATGTCTCTCTCTCTTCCCATCTCTTTTTGCCCTCATCCCTAGCATGAGGTCTCACCCTTAACTGTGGCACGAGCTTTTAGAGAGACCTGACTAATCCTGAGAAAGGATGGCTTGTTTAGGTGACAGAATCAATATTGTCCTTGGGACCACACCACAATTCAGGAGTGTTATTTGCTAGGCATTCTATAGCAGAGGTGATCAGACTGAGGACCTCTGCCCTTGACCTCCTGTGCTGAGGTGAGGGAGGTTGCTCTGCAGCCACAGCAGCAGACCAAAGGGAGCTCAGCAAGAATTAGCAGTGCTTTATATGAACTCCAGGCAGGTGTTCAGGCACCATTATTTGCTTCTAAACAACTCCTACCTTAGGCTGGGCCATACCAAGTGAGCCCCCTGTTAAAGGGGGTGACCCATGCAGCCAGTGCCCCACTGACTTGCACACAAGGCTGAGTTACTAACTTGAAATGATCCATGGATCATGACATTTGGAGAAGGGGCTGCAGTGTCTATTTTTAATTTCTCCATTGGCCTGGACTGGGATGGAGTAAGAAAAGTGGGGGGAAGATTCCATTTTGTTCATACATTTGATCTATTTAATTGCAGATCCTCCAGGATGTGGATGCAACAAAAGAAAATGTCTGAATTGGGATTCCACTGACAGTGCCTCTTATTCTGAAAAGACCAGTACAATCCCAGTACTTATTTGGCTTTGTTTCAGTCCTGTCGTTGGAGAATTGCCACTGCTGGTCCCTTTGGCCACTTTCTGTCATCTCTTCCAAAAAAAGCCAACCAGCTTGGCTACACTGAGGGCTAGTTTGGCAGCTGTTAACTTCCAGATTATATTTCTTGAGCACTGGCATCTGCAGCAGTGACTGGCCCTTCCTCTGGCCTCTGCCCTGGCTTTGTTCCCAGCAGCACAACAGCCTCGGGCTGCTGCAGGATCAGTCTGCTGCTGGAATCCTTTCACATCCTGCCCTCGTTTGAGCCTACCTTGAAAATACAAAATATGCTTCCTAGTAGCTGCCACACTTGCAAACAAACCAATGGGCTGCATCTGGTATTCAAGACAACTACAGTGTTAATACCATTCTAAACACACCTGGAAATTTGTTGTTCCAACAATGTGGCTGAAAGAGGTGCAAATCACTTGTGTTTGAGCCTCTTATTCATAAACAAGGCAAAGATTTTATACCTGTCTTATTTTCTGATCCAGTTTTCACAGAAGATTTTTTTTGTATACAGTCACACAATTGAAAGCAATAAAATTTAATTATTACCCATCAGCAGATGCATAACAACTAACAGGCTATGTCAGTACCCTAAGCCTGCATGAACCAATGTAACATAAGGCGGCAGCCCAAATTTTTATAAAGCACTTAAAAACACTCTAATTCCAGAGTCTGCACTTGAGATAGGAGATGGAAATCTACTAGCCGTGGTTGTAATTAGGATTTTTTAAAATCTCCTATACTTTCTACAGAGCATCATTTGCATTTTAAATGTAAAGTATTGCTACACTTAATATCACTCTGCAATCAAACTGAAGTCAGCAGCATCACATCCTTTTCAGTGGGTGGATTTAGTTTGTACGAGTTAAAAGTTAGTTAGTTAGTTGCAAAAGAAGGATTCTGATTAGCTACTTCAGGCACCACATCCCATCATGTCTTCCAGAACTGATCAAAGTCCATATTAATGCTAATTAACATCTTCATTTCACTCTCCCAACTGGTCAGATGCTCCAGAATCCACTTCTCTGATTGCTGGGCGATTTCTAGCCTGAATTTGCGTATGGGCAATCGCAACACATTGATTCCTATGGCAACATTGTTGTTCAGCTGAAGGAAGTGTTCTTACTTCCTTTGCCCTTACCCCAGGGTATATTAAACAGAGCAGTTGTACTAAACATAACCCCTTTCTCCTAGGCCTAACAAACCATCTTTTAGTCTCCTCTCCAAAAAAAAAAATAGCCTGGTATTTCCCAGAATCATTTATTTCTTACTTGAATATGAGTTACTAGAATTGTACATAATTTTCCAGATAAAATACCAATAATATAATTTTCCACATCACTAGAAGTACCTTACCTGACTTGCCTTAGGAACATTTGATCTTTTTCATGGCTAAATCATATTGAGATATTCTGGTCAATCTGTGACCATTTGATTCAACCAAGCTTCCTTACTTCCAAAACTTGACTTCTCCAGCTTACCAAATAAGTTCTTTTTACAAATTCCAAGATGCAGTGGCTGAGTTCTAAAAATATTCACTTCACTATTCTTCCTCTCTTTTTTTCAAACAAAAAGTCAAGCTCACTCATGGTGTGAGAACTTTACAGTTGGATTTGACTGTATGAGTTGGACTACCACCCTGTGTCAGGCATTTTTCTCATTATTCACATCATCTGAATATCAAAAGCACAATTTTCTTACCAGAGTGAACAAAACTTTACAAAATTCATTGCAGGAAAAAAAAACTGAAGTCAGCAAAAAAATTACGAGTTTAATTGCTTACCACTGTAGTTATGGCTCTTTTATCTCTTGTTAAATACACAGTCAAGCTTCACAGTCTCAACAGTACTTTTCAAAGGAATTTTGATTTTTATCTTTAAGCAAAGATACAAAGCATCTCATAGATGGAAAAGCCAATGCAGAAGGCCATGATGAGATTTTGGCCAAGCAGGTAACACTGCTGGCTGCACAACTCACAGCTGTAATCCTTGCTTGGAGGAATGCACAAAGACACTAGCACTTGCTTCACAGAGACTAGGTTTTCATAATAATATGATTGAGAAAATAAAAAGCATTGTAAAATGAAATTCACTTTTGAATGAATTTCAAAAATGGTTTCTAGTTTTGATTTCTTAGCCCGAGTTTTGGGGTTTTTTGGTGGTTTTGGCATTTCTTCTGTATGCGTAATGAGGTTTAGTTTACTTTTCATTCAGTTGCTACTCAAGCACCACTTCAAGTTTTTCAGAACCAATGATATGAGTTTATGCTTTGTTGAAAACCCCACTAATAAATAGATGAAGAGAAAAATGCCCCTTATACGATGATTTAGTTGAGGTCAATCTGGGTCAGAAATATATTTTTAGCATTCCTTAAAGGGCAATCTCTCTCATTTTCAGTACATATTATTTTGTCATGCCTCATTGTAATACTCAACAAGTACAATGCAATCACAATAGATAACTAACTTCTGTCAAATCCCAAACCAGGACATTTATGTCAGAATGAGGTTGAACTATTTACTGTAATCATGTAATAGAGAAGCTTGCCTCCTACTCAGGTCTCTGCCCAAAGTGAATTAAACTCTCCTGAACTCTCATTCTATGAATACACATGGTTTTTACATATCATACAGCAAATTGCTAACATTCTCATAGTATCTCAAGGAATGTGAAATTTGAAATGGAAACTGTGTCAGAGACACCACTCAACAACTTTATTTGAGGAATTTACCTGAGACAAAAGGCTGAGACCCTGAGTAACCTGAGGTTTATTCTTGCAGAAGTCTTTTTTTCTCATTATTTTGCTATACAAATATTACCCAACACCAGAACACTGAAAGGTTTACATAAATTCCCCCCACTTTCTGTTTTATATAATTCTTGAAGGTTTTTCCTAGTGTTTAATTTCTTGGATGGGTGCACTGTTCACTGTGTAATAAAGAGGATCAGCCCAAAGAGTGGTGGAGAATGGAGTTAAATCCAGATGGCAACCAGTCACTAGTGGCATTACCCAGGGCTCAGTGTTGGGGCCAATCCTGCTTAATATCCTCATCAAAGATCTGGGCAAGGGGATCGAGTTTGCCTCCAGACAGCTTGCAGGTGACACCAAGCTGGGTAGGAATGCTGATCTGCTGGAAGGCAGGAAGGCTCTGCAAGGTGATCTGGACAGGCTGGATTGATGTGTCAAGGACTAATGGTATGACATTCAACAAGGAAATGTTCTGGGTCCTGCACTTGGGTCACAACAACCCCATGGAGCACTACAGGCTGGGGGTAGAGTGGCTGAAAAGACACTGGTCTACTTCCAGTTGAACATAAGCCAGCAGGATGCCCAGGTGGCCAAGAAGGCCAATGGCATCGTGGCTTGTTGCAGAATTAGTGTGGCCAGCAGCACTAAGGCAGTGATCATCCCCCTGTACTTGGCACCAGTGAGGCTGCACCTCAAAACTCATGTTCAGTTTTGGGCCTCGCACTACAAGAAAGACACTGAGGTGCTGGAGTGTGTCCAGAGAAGGGCAACAGAGCTGGTGGAGGGTCTGGAACATAAGAATGATGAGGAGCAGCTGAGGGAGCTCGTGGTGTCTAGGCTGGAGAGGAGAAGGCCTAGGGGAAACCTTGTCACTGTCTACAACTACCTGAAAGGAGGTGAAGCCAGGTGGTCTCCCAAGTAACAAGGGACAGAACTAGAGGAAATGGCCTTAGGTTGTGTCAGGGGAGGTTTATGTAGGATTTTAGGAAAAACTTCTTCCTTGAAAGAGTTGTCAAGCATTGGAACAGGCCGCCCAAGGAAGCAGCTAAATCACCAGCCCTGGGGGTATTTAAAAGATGTAGATGTGGCATTTGATATATGTTTTAGTGGTGGACTTGGCAGTGTTAAGGTAATGATCGGATGTGATGATCTTAAAGGTCTTTTCTAACCGAAATTATTCTAGAATGCTACAATTTATATGTTAGATTGCAGGTCTCAAAACTATGAGTTAAATTAAATTATTGAGTTTTTACTATATTGGAGAATCACTGCTGTACTCTTTGTTCAGAATTGCTTTTCCTTCCTATGCACAGCAGGAAACTAGGAACTGGACCCCACCACAGAATGAGTGAAGGCTGTGCCAGACAACCACCACTGTCAAGGTTAGAAAAGATTGCAAACCATTTAAAAAATAAAAACCAAATCTGTCAGGTTACTTCAGCTTTTTCCTATGGATCCTTTGGTGTGTATCATAGAGACCACAGTGCTTCTGAGGGACAGCAAGGAAGGGTGGGCCTCTGGAGGGGATCATCAGGGGCAATATTCAAGAATAAAAGGTTCAGTCACAGAAAACACTGCAGTAAGGAACAGAGTTCAATAATTAGGTCATTATTAATCAAATTACAGATCAGTCCCAATAACCACATATTTCCTTGAGCCTGCATTCAACAGCCCTTTTGTAAGGTATTCACAGAGTAGGATCAATACTTCTCTGGAGGTAAGTGGCATAAATTATGTCTCAACATATACACCACAGGAGCTTTACTGTGTGTTGTATACAGTAATTGCATTTTATAGATGACTGTGGAAGGTTTCAGCTTTCATTGATTTTTATCATAAACTAAAAGGCGGCAAGAAGAAAAGAACAGTTTATATGAAGAAGCCGGTCAGCTGAAGCTGCAAAAGAAAATGAAAATTTAGCAACATGCGTGTGATCAATCCATGTTTCATGCAGAAATGAATGCAGATATTTGAGCCTTTCCACTCAGACTAGCAAAAATCTTGAGAGTGCCACAGAAATCCCAGTTCATCTAATAGCAGTCAATCGTGCTATCCATCGGCAGAGTTTAAGACTATAAGAAGTCCTTCTAATTACAGCACTTTTAACACTTCTTATACCATGAATGCAATCTGAATCATTTATGAAACAAGGTAGCAGGTTGTGTTATAATGTTTTCATTATCACGCATAATGTGACCACATTCACATTCTAATTGAGGCAAGGGACATACACTAAAATCATCATCTTATCCAATATCTGTAACTTTCAAAAGTATATTTTTAAAACTTGCTTTTCTGATTTCCTTCTTTTTCATGTCCTTCACAGCAAGCAATTCATAAGAGATGTTAATGCAGCATAACAACTCTTTACCCTTTTTCAAGGCCAATTTTGCAATATGGGCAAAGTGATTGGAAATGTAGTCCTGAAAAAGCTTAAACCATCTGTCAGGGACTCAGTTAAGAAGATCCACAATGTTTCACAGCCAAAGATGTGGATAAATTATGCCTGGCTAGAAACATCCAAGGCATGTGAGTTACCATTCAAGCTTATTAGGATGAATTGCAATTTTTTTGATTGTTCATTACCCTGGTAACATAATCTTTTCAAATTATAATATGCAATAAACCATGCAGACTGGAAAGCAAGCAAGTGGTAAACATGGGTACTAATGATTATAAAAGCTCCGTGTCTTGTTATATCAAAAAGCCATGTTTGTGTATGTACCCAAAAGCCTATTTGTTTGTCTCTGTTGACATAGCTTTGTCTATATTTCTGTGCTCTACATATATTTATTTATGTTACTGATCATGTTTAATCACATGCCATAAACTACTTGTCTATTTTTTTCCTGAAATGTATTTAAAAAAAAAAAAAAACAATGTGGAGAATGAGATGTTGGGATTGCTTTGGTTAAGTTTTATGACTTAGGCTAGAAGACATAAAAACAATATTAATGTTATGTTGTTGTTTTAACACCATTATTGGTTTAATGGACAAGTGCTATCCCAACATTTCTAAACAAGGATTTTTCCAAAGTATTTCATAAACACTCTCAGTCTAAAACCCTTTAAAGACCATAAATACTGTATGAAGCTTTTATCAGAAATATGAAATTGATTATTACTTGAGGGAAGGCCTCTGGGCAATATACAAAATAAAAATAAATCAAATTTTCCCATCTAAATTACTGTGCTATGATTTTTAAAACCCCCACAGACACTGTAAATGCTAACAGGTATGTGAAGACCTATGCTTATCATGTATGTGAGAGTTGTGAGAATTATTTGATAAGCAATAGTGATTTTGTGCACAAAGGCCATAACTAGTGCTTAGATATCTGAGATTTTCTCCTCCACAGCTATCAAAAAATTCTTCCAAGTCCTAAAATGCATCCCTTACCTGCTCCAGAAATTAACCCTAATTTCACCTGGGAAAGTATACAATCTGTAAACCAAGCCTGTCCAACTAAATTTAACAAAACCCTTAATATCTTGGCTTTCACATTTTTGAGTATTTTTTCTGATTAGTCTCTTAAGGGTCAAAATAATATAATATTTTATTTTCTCACACTACTTTCACTGTCCAGGAATGAAAGATGTTATTATATCTGAGAAAGCCAATTGAGGAGGTGAAAGCAAACCAAAACAAAATTAACTGAAATGCTGAAGCAAATAAAAATCTCATACTTTTCTCTTTCTTTCATCTCACCACAAAAATTTTTTGCATGTTCAAAACCAGTCTTTCTTGGGGAAAGGAAGATAGGATTAAGAGAGGCATTGTAGGATTGTTCAGGGTGATGGCAGCAATTCAGCAGAGTACCTGCTGTAAAGTGATGCAGTGTACAGTGTACAGGTATCCTTACAAAACACAGAGTGGATCCCTCATGACCACCCAAAGCACTTAACCGGCCACATATTTTGTACATGTGTAATCAAGTGAAAATATGCAATGATCACCAATTCCAAAAATGGATGCTATGCAGCCAAATTTCTCCACAAAACCACCTTGGCATCCACACAACCTGAATGGTCTTTTTTATATTTTCACTGGATAATAAAAGTGGTGTAAAATCCATTAATATAGCAAGAAACAAACAAACAAACAAAACAAAACAAAACAAAACAAAGCAGCAGCTGGCACATTAGGAGCTGTTCAGGTGCCAACACAGCAGTCTGCAACTAACAAGATTATTTTGTGTTTGTTTTGCTGATTATATTCAGTGGAAAATAGATTGTAAGCAGGAATAGCAGCTTTATCAGTGAGGCTGACTGGAGACTCCGATAGGCTTTCTGCAAAAAGTCACCTGAACTGCTTTTCACTCACATCACTTTGGTTTTTGTCTCTGTCTCCATTTTTATACTGGCAAAGCTTGTGTTTTGTCTTACAGTTACTGAGTATATGACAATAGTCCTAGTCAAGCACATTTAATTTACAGAAGATTGGGCCAAGTGACATCCTGGACCAAATTTGAACAGATAACCTAGATAAAGGAAAATCAAATGACTTTACAGTACCGTGGTAGCTAGGGCATGAGTTAGTTTCAGACACTAGAAAAAAAACAACTAAGGAAAAATATGGTGCCCTTTCCTGATGTTATTTATTTGAGCAAATTTGTGCATCTCTGAAAGGTTATCCTCTTATGTCTTTAAGCTCCCTCCTCCACTATAACCATGAGCCAGTTGAGCTATCATTTATCACAGCAGGCTAAAATTGTCACAGCCTTTTCTCACTGTTCAGGGAAAGAGAGGAAAGGAAACTCCTGACAAAACCACAGGTTCTTGCCTGGTTCTGCTCAGAATATTAATTTCTCTGCTGTGAGAAGAGCAAGAAGGCTTCATCCAAGTAATTGGAAAACAGGAATTAAGAGATGTACAACCCACATCCAGACTTACCAAGGATATGAGATGCAATCTAATCAGTAAAACATGGAGAAGCAACTTATTCTCTACAAAGAAATGAAATGGGGGAGGAATAGAAGGATAAAGATGGAAATCTTGCTGACAACACCTTAACATACATGCCAACATACACTCCCACCATCTTAACTCCAAGCTTAGATTGTCCTTTGGCTTATTCCTGCAAAAGGGCAAGTACAGGTGTCCTGTCTATTCTCCACCACCCTGTGGCAGATTGCAAAGCCCCAACATAGAAAGAAACGCTTCCTCCTCATTCTGCCCTCACAGAAGTCTGAATAGTATATATGTCAAATTACTAGATATAAGCACTACTGTGAAAGGCCTATAAAATATCTTCTAAAGTACAGGAAAAGTGTATTTGAGGTCCATTTCCTTAGCTCTGTTTATCTGTTATGTAGAACAAATTTCATTTGCCCAAAGTCAAGCTCTGAACTGTACCTGCAGCAAAGCATTTTTTAAAGGAGAGTGTCTTTGAATAACTCAATACCTGCACTTCTAATATACCTTCTATTCTAATCTCCACTAAATGCTATTTACAGTAGACTTCAGAATTTATTTATGGAGTTTGATTTGTTGGTTTGTTTTTTAAAAAAAGAAATAAAGAATAGACGACAGTACTTCACATTCAGAGATTACCAAAGGAAAGACAGAAAACATCCAGTGAGAGAATAAATGTTAGAGGATAAAAAAAAACCAAAGCCCATTTTTGATTTAGCCTTTCATATAGCTAGCAGTATTTAAATGTTGACTGGTTTATGATCTCATGTTTTGAAGTTCAAAACAAACCCTGAATGCAATGCAAATGAGCTCATTATCTCACCTCTCATCTTTATGTATCTAATTTCTTGATGACCTGTTTTACTTTTTCTCTGCCTTAAAAGCAAGAAATAATTCAGAGATAGAGGAATATTTTTACATTTTTTTAATGTCTCTTACCCAGATCTGATTACTAATCAGAATGAATAAATCATTCTTAAATGAATGCTGGGTAGACACAAATGACTGACTAGTCAGTGTTCTCAAAACAACAAGGTATTTTTACGTGGAAGAGAAAAATGAAGTAACCCTCTGGTAAGTTTTGAGATGTTAATAAATATCTTCAGAATTAAAATTATGTTTTCTTAGTTCACCTGACAAAATGACAAATTACAAATGTTAATCAAAATAACCTTTTCGTTTAATCTATATAGCAAGTTAGTTAGCAAAATGCTAGTTTTAGGCACTGAATTATGAACTTCAGAAGTCTGTGCCAATGTGAATGGATCAGTCTGCTGCTTCCCATTAAACTCTGTTCACAGTACCCATGTTCATTTCCTCGTTGTGTGGGGATTTACAAATGAAACGCTTCTACTCAAAGCATTTATGTGCTGGCTTTGTCACCAATTGAAGTATGCTAAAGATGAAAGAAGCTGACCATGAAACATCAAAAATACTGAAGTAGCAACCATGTTGCTGACATCTAAATGTAAGGATCTTGAATTATACACACTTACAAACTGTCAGAGGAAAAAAAGCTTGAATTCCAGAACAGAATGGGAAAAGCTTGCAAATGTAGGTCTACAGTCACTGGCAAAACTTTTCTGTTCCTCTTTCTCTTCCCGTACAATGCAAAGGCTGAAGTGAATGTTCAAATTCCCACACTGAGTGGGTAGATTAAATAAAGATCTGCAATAGTTTCTGGGATCTGAAGTTTACATCAGATATTAGCGGTTTTTCACTGAAATATAAGGAATTTATATACCACAAAGGGCTGTGACTTAGCCCACTCAGATTCATTGCTGACCTGCCTGACATTCAACTGTTGTGGATCTTTTTGGAACCAAATAAACAGGCATGTCTTCGTGCTGTTCAAAGAGCCTTTGGGGAAAAGGAAATGTATATATATGGAAAAAATAATCCAGAATATACATATTCACAGACATTGTTTGTGGTCAGCTGGAGCAAGAAGGGCTCCTACACAAAACTGAATTCACTGGCATACTGAAGCTCAGCTGCTGCATGGTAGAACACAAGCACCCAGGGAGAAAAGGGGTCTCATGTATGGTTTAAAAAGCCCTTTCATGATGACCAAGAACTCACCTGCAGGTCAGTGAGGTCAAATGCTGCCCTTGAATTATACAGACTTGTAGAATCCTAAATTTCCCTAACCTATACCAGCTAGTAGATTTCACTGGCAATGGAAGTATGTTGTACCTCCTCTGCATGTTCTTACTGGGGGTGTGGGGGACTTTCAGACTCATAAAATATTCCAACCAGCAGAACTGATGATTACCTTTGAAAGAGTCCCCTCTCCTGCCCTCTCCCTTGTTCCAGCACTGAAATTTGCTTCATATAAATCAAGGAATGTTTATGGAGCTAAACCATTAGAAAAAATTCTCTTTAGTCTGTTTTCTTGAAGAATGGGGGAGAGGGTAGATAGGAAACCAAACACAACTTCCTAATCCTTTGCTTTGGTTCTGATGTAATTCAGAGTAAACTTACATTTGTAGAAGCTTTGTATTACTTCAGTAGAGCTGTATAATCTTATCTAGTTTAAAGTACTAGTAAATACACTCTATAATTTCTCTGTATAATGAATAACAAAATAAATGTAGAGACTTAGAGTATGATTTTGATGGATAAATTAACATTCTGGCTTTTAAACAATAGACTAAATCAGGAAACTAATGTCAGTAAAGAATACTGCTAAAAAGTAGTCTAATACTGAAGATCAATTGTATGCCTTTGGAAATGTATCAGTCGACCTTTTGATATTCAATGTTAGATACATTGGCTCTCTGCACCTTAATTTACCTATAAGTCTCATCTCTGAAAAGCCAGTTAAAGTGATGTTTTATGTCATAAGGGATATATTTCAGGGGTCTCTCTGTGGTTTTTCACATCCTAGAAACAACCACACCATCTGGCACTATAACCTCTGCAGATATAGTCAAAGTACACAACTTTGCAGCAGCTGAGCAGAACAGTATGGGAAACGTTGCCTGACAATTTCTTAAACAGAGCTTGAAATAAGAACATTAGTTTCTCACATGCTGGAGCACATCATTAACATGAGTAATTGGAAATGAAATAAAAGGAAAAAACCCAAGCTACATGACAAGACCACTGTTACAATGTATGAAAATACATTTACTTTTTAATTGGACTTTTACTGTCAATTTGAATTGTGGATATGTGATCCAAAATAGTCACAGCATGCCTATGTGAATTGGCTAATGAGATGTCCGCTGACTGCTGAGCCCTTCAATTAATCAAATAGCTGAACACATTGAAGGTAGCTAAATATTCTGCTCTCTGGTACTCTATTAAAACTTAGCATTATATCAGACATTTTCACAAGAGACTAAAATCTGAGTTCATGTTGGGATAGCCTTCAAACAAAAAATGACACTCATTTAGTGATTCGAACATCTGCTTAATTATCTTTATTACCCTGTTACTTCTTACGAGTAATATACCAAGAATTTGACTTACAAAATAAATTACCTTTAAGACAAAGAACGGAAGATTAGTTCTGTGTTAAGACACCTGGGAGAGAAGTGGGTTTAAATCCCAATTCTACCATTCTTTTCTGTTTGACCTTGGCTGTGACATTTAGTTTTCTAGCCTCATTTTCTATATCTATTGATGCTACAGGTGATGGTTAGCTCTTCCTTCACTAGAGCAAGTTGGAACCCCTGTAAAAATGGTGCTATACAATGATGAGCTAAAACTTCCCAGACTCTCTGTCTTAAGGACACAAGAATACTACTGAGTATATTGACTTTTTTATGTCCCATCTTGTGTTTTTCAGAGACCTGTGTTCATTTGACTGTTGAATCCAAGCCTAGCCTCACTCTATAATTGTGAGCAAAAAGAGACAATGTCCTCACATACCTTCTCTTTTCAGTTCTACTGAGATACCAAACCAGCTTCCAGAAACAACTGCACATTAGTGGCTACTACCATTACCTTTATAACAGTGATCTCTGCAAATTCTAGTGATCAAAATAGTAAAGGGAAAGGCAGAAGTATGGGGTTTTCCCTAAAAGATACTATTAGCTACACTCCATATTCACTCACTTTGCTGCATACAACTTCAGCATTTCTCCAGCACACAGCTAGGCTTATGCTGTGGTCCATTTCCTGGACCATTCTACCATGGGGTCTTTCTGGACATTTGTCTTATGAAAATGAAAATCTTATAGCTGAGAATCTTCTTCTTTCAGCAACAGAGTTTCCTAGTCCCTCTCTTCAGCATTACATGTGGTTGAGAAGTGAGCTGTTGCAAAACACCTAAATTAAAAAGCAGAACTTAAAAACAAGAATATTCAGATAATAGTGCTCACATCTCATTCAATATTTATCAGCAGTCCTGACCTAACTAGAAATTGTGATGGGATGGCCCCATGTGGTAGCTAAGTTTCCACCCAGTCACTCACTCACTCTCTCCCCAGAAGGACAAAGGGCATAATCAGAAGGGCTAAGCAAGAAAAACCTTATGAGTCACAATAAAGACTTTTTAAATAGAGACAAAAACAAAAAAAAAAAAAAAATTAAAAAATAAAGAAAAAAAAAAGAAAATAGATAAATCAGGTGATGCAAAGGCAATTGCTCACCACCTCCCACAAACAGACCAATCTCCAGCTAGTCTGAGCAATGTCTACTTTGGAAAAACTGCCCTTCAGTTTTATTGCTGAACATGACTTTATATGACACTGTTCATCAATAGCTAAAACATTGGTGTGTTATCAGCAATGTTTTCATCATGAATCCAAAATGCAGCACCATACAGGCTGCTTTAAAGAGAATTAATTCCATCGCAACCATGTCCAGCAGAGAAATGAAACATTCCCATGGTTTTTGGGAAACTCCACAAAAGTCACATCGTTTCCACTCATTTGTTGCAAACTCTCCATTATATTCCTCAGCATAATTTCCAAGTATGGAACATGACTGTTTGCTGAATAGTTGACTAATGCCAGAAACTTTTCAAAATAACAGCTTCTCCTTAGGCACAGTCACAAAAAACTTGGTCTCAATGGCGAAACAAATAAACAAGCCTCTGCTACTCCAGCACCCTTCCAGCAAGGAAGTTCAAGATTCCTAAGAGAAAATTTATTCCAGCCTGAAGGCTGAACATATTCCAGGTCCCAATTCTTAAAAATTCTGGAACCACAATAACAACTAGAATTTCTGAAAATCTTGCTTTTCTTCTTTGTCAGTTCCTCAGCAAGCGTGAAGTACTGTTGCTTAGTTAGTTAGACCTAATTAAGTCATACTATATTAAGTATACTTCAGCTGGAAAACAACTTATCTAACTTCGCCTGCTTCAACAGCAAGGTGGACATGAAATATTACATCATTTGTTCTGATGTGACATCACACCCAAGACAAAGTTCCCCAGTGGTTCACCTTGCCTTACAGTCTAAAGAAAATCACCGGAAGGCAACAAAACAAGAAAAGCATTCCTTCTATACAAGCAATGACAAAATTAAATGGCATAACAAATGCTCAAGGATCCTTCCTAATGAGTACAATATTGAGCTAAATTAAAGTGTCTACACACAGCACTGTGCACATGAACCAGGTGTCTAAGATTTCATTGTGGCTGACAGCGATTTAGCCTACAGGATCATTGGAGCCTCAAGAAATTTTCCCCAAACTGAAATAGACACCAAATGATTTGTGTAAGCCTAGTTGCTTTAGCAAAAACTCTAGGAGACAGACCCATATTTCCTACTTCATGCTCCCACGATGTTCATTTGATAAAATGAGAGAAGAATGTAGGATTTTCCTACTGCTTCCTACCCCTGCCTCCAGATACCAGACCTGAGGTAGAACCCCTGTATTTCATGGGCCACTCTACAGGAGTGTAGGAAAGACAAGGGCAATAAACCTTGGAAAATGTTTGGGCAAGTGACTCATGAAAAGACAGAAATATAAGTTTAGGAATACAACCCGTGGTTCAGCTTAGGTTTATGAGGCAGGCTGTTCTCCTAGTTTGTCTAGTTCATCTATTTTCTATTAGTCCATTTCCTTTGATCTGTTAGTAATATTAAAGTCTTATTCTGCAGTGCTGCTTTTGAACTTGTCCATTTTTCCTTTTAATTCCACTCTGGCAGGAAGGGCTATTGTCTTGATCTTCTTTGAAGATAGATTTGCTTGTTGTCACAGCTGATTTAGAGATTCCCATGACATCCAGTTCCCCTCTTGTTTCCCATATTGCAGACGAGCAAAGCTTTCCCTTTGGAGGCACTGACAGGTAGAGCTAATTTGCAGTTCCCAGTAATTGACCATTTCTTAAAGACTAATGATGCAGTTCTCACACCTAAGCAGCCTTACAAAAAATGCAGGAGAGCAAAGCAATTCAGAAGAATGTATACTTCAAACCTCATTAAAGCACTTTCATTGGCAATTCTTCCTCAATCCTGACAAATTTTCACTCTCTTTTATGCTGATACTATTTGTAAACCTAAACAATTGGCTCAAGCTAATCCTATTTATTTGATGCTCTAATACCAAAATTACCATACTTTCTATGGATTAAGAGATGTATATTACCAAAAAAATTTACTTTGTTAAACAGAATGAAAATTCCAGACCATATCTATCTGTTTTCCTTTTCTTATCACTGTAATGTAAGAAATCTATTACTCGTACTCTTGAAATATATGGACTCTCATAAAAAATGTGTTTAATTCTGTGTTCAGTGATTACTATACATAACTTTTCTGCAATTTCCTATACACCTTTAGTGAAAACTGGGACAAAAGCCATGGAGAATACAATGGCATAAGTGAGAAAGCATGAGTAAAAGAAACAGATGGGAAAGGGTTAAACAGTCACAGAAACAAAGAAAAATAAATGTGTAACAGGAACACTACAAAAAAGAGAGCAATAATAAACCTTGAACAGAGCAATACTACCAAAAAAAATTAAATGAGGAGAAAAAGTCTTGGAAAAGAGTTCTAGAGGAATAAGAAGAGATTGGAGAAGAAAGAAATAAATTAACCTAACATAATATAAAATGCTGGTAAAATTCCCTGGAAAAAAGTAGTCACATTCCAAATGAAAATGGGTGAAACAAAGGAAGGAAAAAAATACTAATAGCATTAAAATATTGTTGTTTTACTAATTTCTAATCTGTAAGAGGCTCATGCTATCCATCATGTTTGATTTCACATAAATTCATGAGCATACACATTCTATATACTATGTCATTAATTTTAATAGCAGTTTAGCATGTGCAGGTAGTTACAGATATTTGCAGGACCAATATTTCAATCTCCCCCATATTTAATGGGCCATTATCATGTGGAAGAACCATTTCTGTTGATGTGAATTGTTCTAATAGTTTCTTATTGAGAAGAAATCAAATCAACACCTGTGATCCATCTTACATTGCAGTGACACACACATTCCACCCCAGAATCTCATCATCTCCTGGAAGCCTTCTTGGTGACACACACATCTAAATTACATGGAAAACATTTCATCCAGCTGTATTTATCCAATGTTAGGTAGACAGTCACAACACACAACTTCATCTGCATATAGATTTTGAACTCATTTCAACTAACTTGCTGGCAGCCGTTTCAAAATGCAGGCACCAAGAGTTTATTTTGCTTAGCAGCTGCATAAGAATATTATTTACTCATTACTACCTTCAGACTGTATATTTTTCTTTTCTTTATGAAGGAGAGAAAAGAATTTTTGTCAGAAGAGGGAGAGTTCTCCCATAATTCCAGATTTGGCATGAAGAAAGCATATTGACTGACTATATATTACTCATGAAATCATAATTTTAATCAAAATTGTTAGTGATGTTGACTTTGGGGTTATCACAGTACACGTGTTAATGTTGAATATGACACCATGGTTTCCTTAATTAAAGAATTTTCCTTCTGTATCTGTCAGAAGAGAAACTTCTGAAGTGGAAACTTCTCAGTCATGGGGTCCTTACAGTATTAGACACCACTTATCTTTGTGTCAACAGCACTTCGGGTAGCTAAAGTACAAGTTCTCCTCCTCTGATCTACTGATGAGTCACAATATGGCCTAAAACAAGGTATTCACGAGTAAGCAACCTTCTTCATGGAAATTAATATTACAAGAAAGTTGTTTCAGGCATCTCCTCACCAGAGGCAAGCAACTAGCAAAAATGCCACAACTGTTGGACACTGAACACTTGATATAATGCCAGCACAGAGTCATCTAACATAAGTTTTAAAGCATTCTTAAATTAAAAGGCAAATACTTTCGAAAGCAAATGCATACTGAGTCATTTAATGCTCCATGATTTATTTATGAGGATTTTCACCCTAGTAAGGAAAAAACATCATTGAAAAATAAATGAAAACCAGCATGATATTAATATGACCAGAGAGAACCTCTCCCTCTTGCCTTTGGGATATGATCAAAGGACTCACTTCTATGAGTATAGTTCTGAAAAATAACCATGTCTGGCAGCCAGCATATGGCCCCGATCCTTAGTTGTACTCGAACAGCATTTGCTACACCATCAGTGCAAATAAAGCCTAAAGACAACCCAGCCTTCTCCTGCGGCAACTATGCAAAACGGGGAACTTCCAGAAACACAAAGGAAAGCATCTTGCTTGTCCTCATAGCCTAGATAAAGGAAATGCATGAGGAAAGACCAGGATAGAAGGTCATCCTTTGACTAAACAACAAAACAATGGCTTTTGTCCACGGGCAGGGAAATCAAAGGAACTTGCAATCTCCAAAACTACAGGAGATTAGTTGCTTGAAAGCACTCCCTTTCCTCTCGGAGTTGTGCTGCTCATCATCAGTGACACAGCTGAAAAGCAAGGGCTTCCTCCCACAGACTGTACACAGACTGCAATGAATGCTCTCTTCCACGCAGTGTACAGCCCCTGCTCACAACCACTCAGCTGGGCATCTACCCACAGCTGACTGAAGTTCCCCCAAAGCTCATGTGACCCTTTCTTCTAGGAAAGTGAAAGCATAGGAATAGAGAGGAAGAGGAAGAGTAAAACCGGTGAAAAAAAAAATAAAAAATCAAGACATGCACAGGTCACACTCACAAATCCAGAAGCTGGAGAGTAATTCTTAGGTTTTGCAGATTTGATACAGAGTATACAAGTAGAAAACATGATATACACTTCCATGAATGCTTCAGACCATTTGCCCTTGTTCACTGAATAGTTTTGTCCTTTGCTGCTCCTCCTTGGCAGATCCTTGTTTCAATTCTCCCAGCAATCAGGTCAGCACAAAGATATGTGAACGGAAGGTCTCTGATTCAATGCCCACCATAATACACTCTTCAAAACAATCACATTCACTGTAGGTGTCTAGAAGGTGCAGTTGAAGCCACAGATTCAAGCAAAAATCTCTTGCTCTTCTTCTACAGATCTCTTCCTCACTATAAACAAGCTCATTCAAAAACCACTTGATATCTGAAATTACACCTCACTCTGCCTGTCGCTTGCCATTGCTACAACAAGAATTGGTCTCCTTCTCACCATGAACAAGAAATTGCTAGATTTGGCCCCAAAATTCACATCTCTCTTCAGGACTCTGTGAAAATGCCAGAACTGTGATTTTTTTGTCACTGAGGATAAAGATGTACTTGCACTATTGAACAATCTAGGTAATTTTGTATTTTACTTCTCAAGACCTGTGATTCTCCCTAACAAAGTTAAATTAATGGAGCATAAATAAGTTTGTCATGTCTTCAATAATTTTCATGAAGTGTTTTTACTTTAATTTTTAAAAATATATTGTACACATTATTTTAAAAATCAGTATTTCACTGCCCATATCTTTTCATTTACATATAGAAAGACAGAGGGAGAGAGAGAAGAAAAGTTTTTGCACTTCAGCTTCTTTGCCTGGGACAATGAAAGGCAAGGAACATTCATTGAGGGAACCAATACTAAAAATTTCTAAATGCCTGAAGTGAATTTACTGCATCAGTTTCCCACACACATCAGCATAGTTCTGTTTTCACCTCTGTACTCCCACAAACATGAATACTCTGATTGGTTAACATGCCTTGATATCAACACATCCTGATATCAAGTCTCTTCATGTTTTTAAAGCTCCCTCTAATAATTAGAAGTGAAGGAAGGAAAACCAGATCAAATAGCCTGCAATTGATACATGTTCACAAAAAATGCACGCTGCAAAAATCATCGCATCCAAAGATGCTATTCTGTTCACTTTTAGAATGGTTGTAATCCTTTTCTGTACTGTTTTCAACATCATTTCCAGTACACATCTATAAATGCAGAGAAATGCAAATATGCTGCATTTAGAATTCCATACTGTAAAAAGTAAGCTTTTTTTTTTTTTTAAATGGAAAGTCAGAATCTAGGGCTATTTTTTTTTGCAAGCAGTACTAAAATACCAAAACAGATTATGAAGTTAGACATCCCTAGAGAGGCCTAGATATTAAAAGATACTTAGATAAATTATTTTCATTTCAAAAGCACTTAACACTTATAAATATCTGTTGTACAAAACAGGAAATAGTGGATTTCCACTACCTCTTACAACTTGAGCTGTTTAAACACAGACAGAAGAATCTCATTTTAGGTTCAATCATGGTGACCAGCTGCTCCTTAGTCTTCTATTTGCAAGATAAGCTCTGACCTTGATTTGTCATTCTCAGCTTCAGATAGTCATTTATGCTCACAGAAAGTAAGTGCAATACTCTAGTGGTTTTCTAGTCATTGTTCTGGTCAACAAATGGATATGTCAGCATTGGCTGAATGAATCATAGAAAATGAGGTCTATCTATTTTAATGTATTTAAAACCACATTTCAAATAAACCTGTAACACACTGTATGGAAAAAAATAATTTCAATTCTTTCATTACATAGGTATATTTTCTATTTTGTACCATTTCCTCTAACACGTGTCATCCTCTGAAAATGAAAATGCAAAGAGTCACATGTAGAGTTACACATAAAAACTTCTACATAGACAAAACTGGCTGAAACCTCAATTAAAACTTTGAAATACAGATACTATTTAATAAAAACCAAAAATGTTTAAAAATTGAAATTAACTTTGTACATTTGAGAATACCCATAGTGATTTTAGAAACTCACAGAGATTGTAAATACCATACAGATCTGGTAGAGGAATAATATATCACATCAGAACTAGAAATGGTATGAAAACAGAGTACATAACTTTGTGTCAGGGAATATTCAGCAATACATATTTTATAAATATTTTTAATGAAAAGAAGCTGCCTGAACAGCAAAAGAACAAAGTAAATTAAGCTCCAATGAGCTTCTCATTTTTCAGGTGGCCAATCTCAAGTTCAAGTTTGTCATAGAAAAATGTTAATTTTTTTAGAGTTTGCCAATTTTATTTTTTATGAGCTGAACCAGAATGTTTAATCTCAGGAGCAGAGGCAGATGTTTCTTAGATAACACACCTGTTCCCTTTAAGTTGGAAAGTTTAGTCAAATTGCATTAGATTATCCACCTGCAAGAGCATATTTTAGCTGCAGAAAAGAGAGTTATCTGCAAAGAGTTGATTATAGCTAGCTTGCAGCAGTTCAGACACTTGTTTCTGCTTCAAGGGCTGGCTTCAGACATCAGAAGACTCAGACTCAGTTGCTGCACTCTTTCTCAGGGTGTGGCACAGAAAACCATTTTCCTTCCTCTACTGCTCAGAGGAAACTATCACTATGAGAGGCAAGTTCCCCCCACCCACAGAAGCACACAAGAACAAGCACACACAGATGAGACCAAAGGCCTGTTTTCAACACCAGTTAACAAAAGGTACTTAGTGTAGAGTACAAGAACAAGGTAAGTCTGTAATGTTGTTCCTCCATAATATCCTTCCAGCATCTAACCATTTGTGTCTCAGAGAGTTTCCAAAGGCACAACATAGAGAAAAAAAAAAAAAAAAAAGGGAGAGAGAGGAAAAAAATTAAAAAGAATGGGGTCATTTTAGTACTAAAAACCTCCTTTCCTTTCCACTGGTGTAAGTCATCAGTAACTCTACACATGTTGTACCCTTCTAAAATTATTACTAAAGGCAAATCAGGCCTAGCTACAAACCTGTCTCAGTGATCATTGCAGAGGAAATTGAGCCCATCCTCTCTTTTTTCCATTATAGAATTGCCAACATTTATGGCTAGGTAAGCAGAGTGTTCCTACAAATTTCTCCCTTGCAAAATTGTACTTGTACTCCATTCTCTGATTCTCCTTCACAGGACTAGGGACAGCTGAGAAATCCCTCTATGTGAAGAAAGCTAAGAATGTCAGTAATTTTTTTTGTTCCACACTCCACATAATGGTAGTATTAAAAACTATAATAGACATTGTGTTCCCTGTACACTGAGAACTTGCACTCTTTGTGCTGTAATACAACATATGCACTCCAGAAATCTACAAAAGAAATAACTTGACATTTTAATAATAAAGATACCAACTATTCTCCTCCAAGCCTCTATGCAGACAGAGGAAATAGTGACTATTGATAAGAAGTAGGTAATTTCCTCTGGATTCCTATTCATAAATTCCTTATGAATGCTAACACGGTAGGTCTTGCATATGATTGAAATTAAGATTTCTGCCTGGCAATACCTGCATTCTTGTAATGTTTGGCCTACAAAGGTTTTCAAATTTTTTGAATTGTTTGCATAGAGGGAGAAGATCCACTTTATTGTGAGCCATGGCAGCTTGGTAGGCAGATAAAGCTTTACCCGAGACTAGTGTGTTAACTCCTTTAGAGTTCTGATCTCCCTATTCATTTACTTTTTAAATAGCAGAAAGAAAAGTGGATCAGATAGAAAATGGATGTAACTGTAAATTATGCATCTATCATGCTTACTGCCTAGTGGCAATCTCCCTTTGACTTTCAAAAGGGTGAGATGGGGCTCTTTCAACATTAAGAAATGTAGAAAAGTAAAACACAATTTCTGCTTAGTGGTGGCATTGTAAAATGATGATTATTGAAAAACACTAAATAACAACAACCAAAAAATCCCTACCTAATGAATTGGACTTCCATGAGCCAAAAGTCAAATCCTAGGCAAAACCCACAGAAATATTTCACAGATAAGGGTTAGTGTATTCATGTGGGGTTTGTCAAAAGAATTATAATAAGATGCACTTTCCAACAGGTGTTAAAATTCTCTAGTCAATGGGACCACATGCAAATGAATTACTTTCATAAAATTACTTTCATGTTCTGTAGTGATATCCTGGCTATACAACAACTAAGCCTCTGAACATCACCATGCCATTTTCATCACCCATTTAGGTTTCTCCCACCAAGGGATACCCATACTACAGCCCGGTAGCAACTATCCACATTTCTGACCACACTGTGTGTGTGCTCAAACTCCACGTCCTGACCTCAGGCTGTCCTCCCAGGATTCTCCACATCTTTGACAATTGCATCCTGAGACCAGCCACAACTTAACTGGCCCTGCCTGAGTCTCAGCCTTTGATTGTTTTATAGCCAAAGAAACAGGACACTAAAAACTGTCTATGTCTATCAGCCTTTCACTGGGTATATGTGCACGTGGTATCTGGCAGCCCAAAAGGGCCATGTATCAAACAGGTACCTGTTTCACCAAGGAGCCAGGCCAGAGCACTCCAGAGGTATTATGTCCTGCTTACATCATTTTTTTGGATATAACTCATCCTGCGATGTACCTGGAGAATTCTTCTCCCACTGAGAACCTTCCAAGTCATCGAAAGTCACCAAGATTTAGAAATACAGCACACAGGACAGAACACACAACAGTGGATGCAACACTCTTGGGTTCACATGAGGAGGTAGGGAGGTAGCAGGAGAACAGAACCAAGGCCAAGGTTCTCTTCCCAAGTCATACAGACAGCAGATTAGTTACATGTCAACAAGTCACACTGTTTTTAATCCTCCTAAAACTTTTGTTGCTGTTCAAGACAAAAGACTTTCAATCACCTTACTCCACACTTTACTCACTTCACAAATAATTAATTCTGACAGCCCTGCTTTAAGGAACAGCACCCTGAGTGCTTTTCTGTGTTCTTGGTTCATCTGGAAGGCAAGTACATCCCTTTCCACAAAGGGCCCTGTCTTTAGCACGCCCTGTAATGTCTTGAAACATGGAGTTTGATGGGGAGCCACACCTCAGCTGTCCAAGCCCTAAACTGAAAGCTCCATCAAAGACAGGCAATGCTAAAAATCCTCTGCTAGTATGGACTTCCACAAAAGCAGGCCAAGTTAATTGTCACATACACATACATATATTTATATCTATCAATGTGTGTTCACGTACGTCCTCTTTATACCAAAGAAATATTGAGCTTACTCACAGGAGCCTAAGCTCTGTCCTCCCTGGCAGATCTCTGAATCAAAACTCGTTACCACCTTGCCAAGCAATCCTGCATAGTAACCTGGATTAAAATAAATACAAGGCAGTCCACTTTCTAAGAAGAAAATCCTTGATAAAAAACAGCACATGAAAACATATTCTTTAAGATATACAGCCTTCCTTACCAGCCTTTGCACTTACACACCATGTTCTTCCAAACTCAACACCTGAGCCACTTCAAGACACCCCGTGCTTGAGACACCTTAACAGATTCATTTTCTCACATACCTGTTCCCAGGAGAGCAATCACCTGCTTTGGTAGGATTCTCTTGGATGGCTTAAGTTGTGCACAGGGTCTCTCCTCCCTCACACATCAGTGAAAGAGAAGATAAATCTAAGGTGTCACAAAGCACCTACCTATGGCTACATAGAGTAGTAACAGATGGTTATCCAGGAAAAGCAGGCAGGAGAAAGGGTGAGAGAGCAGAACCTCAAACAAGACAGAAGCAAGACTAAACCAAATACGTGCATACCCGGTAATCTTTCAGAGATTATGATCTTGATTTTTTAGTCCCTTCAGATGCCAGATGAATGGCCATAACCCAGGATACTGATTCAGAGAATGTGAAGCAGTAACTGAGACTGGGATAATCACAGAAGCAGAGATGTGGCAGCCATCATCACAATGAACTTTCTGAATAGCACAGGAAAACTTAACTGCTGGAGTAAGTATGTCATGTATTTTTCCAGATATCACTCTCATTTTGTCTTCTGCATGAGTATTTATGCTAAAGCAAATAGAATAACATGGGACTTTGTACAAATATGTATGCATGGAACATATTCAATCCCTACACATCTTATACTGCAGCAAATAAAACCACTTTGTATAGGTATTCTGAAAGCCCTTGGAAAGGAGCAGAGAAACCATGTGAAGGGAGCTGGGCAGGCTTCACAGCAGGAGTCCTGACTGAATTTTACTTAAGCATGGACACAGACTGGCAATGGACAGCAACACTACCTGCATAAATAAAGCTAGAACTTGTTCCACTGGTCACCACTGTAAATGTCAGGTGTCAAGGGTTTCCAAGAACTGATAGACAATACTGGGCTATCAGTTCTGGACTATCACCAGCTTAAGCATGTAAAGCAGAAAGACCTGTTTTCTGTCCAAGAACCCCAGCCACAGCTTGTACAAGCGTGGAGATAAGGTGGGCTCTAGCTGCACCAGATGAGTCTCAGATGAGACTCGGGATGGTGTAACCAAGGCCACCTCTCATTATCTCTTTCCGAATAGTGGACAATCATTTTTTTTCTAGAATTGAGCTGGGTTATTTTGCAGTATGCACCAGAGATTACATTAGAAAATTAACAGCTAAACAAAACTCTGACCAAAAAGCAAGTTAAATAGACCTCTTGCTTTCAGCAATGTGTGGTGGTAGTGGAGTTACACAGGGCTTCAATCCTCTGCCCTGTGCTCTTCAACCTCTTCATGAATGACTTGTGCACAGGACTGGAAGGATACTAATCAAGTTTGCAGATGATACAAAACTGGGAGAAGCTGTTGACCCCTCGAAGGCAGAGAGGCCCTGCAGAAAGACTTCAACAGATTACAGAACAGGGAAATCACCAACTGTATGAAGTTTAACAATGGAAAGTGTCAGACTCTGCACCTGGGATGGGGCAACCCTGGATGTACAGACAGACTGGGGAATGAGAGGCTGGAGAGCAGTGCCACAGAAAGGGACCTGGGAGTCCCGGTCAATGGCAAGTTGAACATGAGCCAACAGTGCCCTGGCAGCCAGGAGGGCCAGCTGTGTCCTGGGGGACATCAGGCACAGCATCACCAGCCAGGCAAGGGAGGGGATTGTCCTGCTCTGCTCTGAGCTGGGGCAACCTCGCCTTGAGTGCTGGGGGCAGTTTTGGGTGCCACGATATAAAAAAGACATTGAGCTGTTAGAGAGTGCCCAATGGAGGGAGACAAGAATGGCAAAAGGCCTTGGGGAGAAGCTATATGAGCAGTGCCTGAGGTCACTTTGTCTGTTCAGCCTGGAGAAGAGATTGTTGCAGTTTACATTGCAGTTACACTTTCGTCATGGGAGGAAGAAGAGGGGCAGGCACTGCTCTCTTCTCTGTGGTGACCAGTGACAGGACCAATGAGGGAATTGCCTGAAGTTGTATCAGGGGAAGTTTAGGTTGGATATTAGAGAAAGGGTTTTCACCCAGAGGGTGGTAGGGACTGGATCAGGTTCCCCAGGGAAGTGGTCACAGCACGAAGCCTGACAGAGTTCTAGAAGCATTTGGGCCGTGCTCTTGAGTACTTGATATGACTCTTGGGGATGTCCTGTGCAGGGACAGGAGTTGGACTCGATGATCCTTGTGGGCCCCTTCCAACTCAACATATCCTGTGATTCTGCGATATGCCTCTATTCAGCAGAGGATGGAAACAAGTGTTTATATATGTGAAGTCTCACTGCAACCTGTGCTACATATTCAGAGTTCAGAATATGTTTTGTTGTTTCACTTGACTGGAACTAACAGAGTTTCCATATCAGAAAAAAAGTGAAATCAAGTAATTCCTTTTCATCATAGTAGTGAAAAATTCACTAACACTAAAACTCTGACTGGATTTATTTGCAACAATACAATGGACAACTGCAAATATCCTTTGGTTTATCTGCTATTATCTTCAAAATAATATAGAAAGCACATAAGTAATGTGTAAAAACTTGCAGGGAGCTTAGCCCAGCTATTCACCTTAGGTCAAACACAGCAAAACATTTTGGCTTCTAAAGATTGTTTCACAGCTCTACTAATACCAAGAAAAGAGATTGTTTACCATTCTTCTGCAAGGCCTCTCTCATTGACAATGAGCTATGAATAGATTTCTGAGGTATTGGATTTGTTTGGTGCTTTTAAATCCTTTTCTGAGTCATATTTCTCTGCTCACGTCCTTTTATTACAGATGAGTTAGTTGCAAAAGCACATAATATCCCAAAACATCAATCTGAGATGGCATAATGAGAGCAGGATTCATGGGATGTTTTTTGATTTTTTTTAATCAATTACTGACAAATCAATATATTTTATACTATTTCTGCCTTCCAGTTTTATTATTTCATAAGGTCTGCAACTTCAATTAAAGATTAAATGCATTGAGTTATCATACCATTAATTGTTCTGAACTGGTGAATTATTCCTGGTTATATATGAATGTCCTTGTTTATGACAGATAGGACAATTGCCTCCCACAGAGACACTGTAGCTGTAGTGTGGTGTCCCACTGAGTATCCAGCATTACTGTTGCTGGTGAGTGTGTGGGGTTAGTGTGACTTGCAGGGAACTGCTTTGCACCTCCATCTCCCCCACCAGTGTCCTCGTGGTTACCCAGCCAGACAAGTGATGCAACTGATTGGAGAACATCTAAAACTAACCCAAGATAAGTAGCACCTTTCACTCCTCTGCACTTCTGATTTATCTTTGTTGTGAGGTTTCTTGGTGGTTTTTTTTTTGGGGGGGTGAGTTGAAGTGTTTGTTTGTAAGGGGTTTTGTACTTTTTACTAAGCTCTGAAATTTTTTTGTGGAAAAGTTTGCTAAACCTCTCTAGACGTAGTGCAGAAAAATGTCCACTTATTTCATTGATGGGCTTTAGATCAGACTACACCTAGCAAATACTATAGGCAAATATTATACCTTTCTTCACATATTTGCTGCTTTTTGTAATATATTGAGAGTACATTTTATAACCCCTAGGGCTCTCTCCTGCTTGTACTTTTCCTCAAAAAAGATGGTATAAAAAGGTAAAAGGAAAAATAAATCAACATAAAACCCTCAAGCTTTACTTCTCCAAAACATGTAGTAATCTTGGTTATAGTCAGCACATATTCTTAGATCTCATTGAGCTTAATGGGAGACTTCTTTTAAACACATCCATTCTGAAAAATATTCCCTCTTGGTTAATAAACAGAAGAACCATTTCCTTTAGACTCCCAGGCTTGCTTTCACTTCAAGCTGAGTTTTGCTGTGAATATTACAAATAAACAGTGACCTCATATCCCATATTTAGCCTAGAAATACTTTTGGAAGCAAAGGTTAAGTAAAGTAGTCAACAGGAGGAAGAACGAGGCAATTTCTGGAAGATAGATCTTTACTCCTGTGCCTCAGTTGCAATATTAATCTTTTTCATTTATGCTGTGGCTCAGGACAGAATTCAACAATGTATCTGTATGGTCAAACACAGAGCTTTTCTTTGCCAGCCTGTGAGTAGTTTCCAAGATGAAGACAATTATGTTTGTGCATAGCTACACCCACGCTAACTGTTCACCTAAGAGAAAGATGCTCTTTTTTTGCTCAAACACTTTGATTTCCTAACGGAGCTGCACATGTTCAGGTCTAGGGATATTTCCTGCTCCCATAGCTCAAAAGACAGCCTAGCCAAGTACCTAAGTTGTCTGCATCTGGCTATGCACTTATGTTTTAAGTGCCCCTAGTATGTTCTCTACAATAACTCTTTATAGACATCTACTTCGTGAAAGGTACTGAATTCCTCAGTACCAGCCATTGGGACAGCTCCTTCTGTTCCTAACATAAGAACCTGTATGAAATCCCACCACAGAAAACTAAGAATATATTTGTAAAAATTTAATCCACAGTATCTTTGCTTAATACTGCAAGTCAGATCTTTTTAGAGGTCCATGGATATCTAGGGGGAGTCTGGGAAGTGTGTTCCATCAAATTCCGTTGCTATAAAGTATTTGTTGAATCTCATAGTGGTTAGTTTTTACCAGTTCCTCTCAAAACAGTTGAGATAATCTCATGGTAGTGTATTCAGTGTGTTCCACAGGATACAAAATCGAAGTTATGGCCAAATCAGTTCACTTAATCTAGTGTCCCGATCCTACCTATGGCAAATATCAGGTGTTTCTAATGAAGCTCTAAATAATGCAGCACATAAATATTTAAGAAAAATATATTGTTCACATTCTGGAGAGAAAAATCTATTGTTTCTACTGAGCAAATGCAGAATTAGCTGCATGTAGGAAAGTCTCATGCCAGCATTAAGCATTTCAGGGTTTGTTTCTATTTCAAAGCTTAACAGGTTACACACTTTCAGAACAATTGTCTGCTAGCCAAGAGAGGAAGCAACAACAGAAGGTATGCATAGTCACATATGGCCAGATCAGGGGAACCATCCGGACTTAATACTGGCTGAAGCTCCGGCCAAGAAATGTTCCAGAAATCCAGAGAGAAGTCTGTGGGCACTTGGGTAGTCTGCATTGTGGCAAACAAACCTCACACTTATCCCAGATCTTGCATTTCAAATTTAGAAAAATCCCATTTAATTAAAACGATGACTTTATCCATTCCCATCTCTAAACAGCATGCACAGTAGTTTTTATTTGTTTTCAATTTTAGAAGAATGCAGTTTATGCCAAACCTGCCACAAAGATGATCTGAGAGAATTGTGTGAGATAAGCACATAAAAGTTTAAAGTAAATCTATCAGAGAGCCCTTGAACTCCTTCGCTAGTCATTCCCACTATCTTTTATAATACTCAGTCTTGTTACAAGACTGCAATACAAGATGTCCTGGCACTCTAAAATCTTCTCATTTGATACACAGACATTCTGTAAATAAATTTGCAGTGAAGTTCTTAAAGGTTTATTTCTTACTTTTTAGCAACTAGGCATAAAATGTTGGGCTATAAAGTACTTGCAAATTAGATTACCAGAGGGGAATGGAATGCATTGTTATCTACTGAACCAATCATGGGTCAAATGGCACTTTGAATTCTTGTGATGAATATGACTGCAACCTTCATATAGCCCATTGACAGAGAGCAATTTTATTTACATTTTTAAATCCACATAAAGGTGAAAGATGTACCACTGTAAAGATAAACATTAACTTTTTTGTCCCAAGGAATAACTGAGATCCCCCAAGGTCAGATATAGTTTGAAATGAGGCAAGACTTTCTTAATCCTGCTACCAGTATGTTTCACCCAGACCTTATAGTACTGGTGATCTATTTCTGTTTGCCAGTCAAAATATCTCCTAATTTTAAGATGGAGAAATAAAAAATAATGAGAGATTGTTTCTTCATGCCTTAACTGTTCTGCACAAACAGATCATTCATTATGTTTGAGCTGCTATAATAAGCTAGTTTCATCTGTACAGATAAAAAGGTCTACCCATAAAGAGATGGCAGGTTAAAAAAGACTTATTCAAAATGAAATATCACATCCTCCTGGGCCAACAGCACTATAATGTCTATACTTTTAGAACAGAGTCTTCAGGAAACAATTAAAGCTATGTATAATTTGATACAATCTGCATGTTAAAACACTTAACAGCATATTTTTCCTATATATACCAAATGTGCCTGTCGCTTCCAATTAAAAAAAAAAAAAAATTAAAATCTGTCCATTACATCACAGTATTCCCTCTGCACTTTCAAGAACCTCATGTTGAAAAAATTATTACTAAGTCTTGTTTGTAAGCACCATACAGTGGGTAGTGTTATAAAGAAATTATAAATATCAGCAATAACTGCATTCTTCTAATCATTCTGCTAGCCATGGAGCTACTCCAAGGTACAACATTAGAGAAAGAGTTATTCAGAGAATAACACAGAGCACCTAGGAGGATATGTATGTTTATAAACTATAGATGGTTCTGGTAGCAATGGCTATGATTAAGGCTGCCTGAAATTTCATGTAGTAAGACCCTTTTTTTCAGTTGCTTATGAGTTTGCTGAACTCCAACTACTTGGAGCAAAATTTTTTCCTCCAAGGTATCTACCTGTGTATTTCTTTAGTCTTTGTGGAAAGATTAACACAAAATTGTTTAGAGAGCAAGACTACAGGAAAATATCCCTGGCTTTGGAATAAAAATCAAAACCAGTTTTTCTTTGAGAAGTTGTAATATTGCATTTCTGGAGAAGGAAAAACCTTTAAAACGTGTTAGGGCATGGCTTTTTCGTCAAGCATACAATTTTTATGATTCCTGGAATGCCATTCAAAGACAAGTTAATTTGTTGAGTGTTTTCAATATCAAGCCTTAACTACTTCCCAGAATCACCTCAGTTTCTACAGCTAAAAATCGCTAGTATTCTTTACTTGTTTTAACACTCAGGGCTATTTTTGCAGAATGGTGTATATACGTTTCAGCTCTGGAAAACAGAGTTTGCTTTCTTCAGCCCATAGAGCTAGTTGCACCAAGCAAGAACACTCCTTCAATCCTTGCTCTATATATCCTAGACAAACAAAATAAGATGCTGGAGCCAAGTTCTCCTATCCTTTCCTGACAGCTCCTGCAGGTGCACTGAGAATGAAAAAGCAGCTGGACATAAAGATAGATTGCAATCTAGTAATTTGTTACAGGTTTTTATGCATGGAATGATAGATACAAATCATCAAACAAAGGAAATTATAAGCTTAAAAATAATGGATGGGGAGTGAGGGTAGTGGCCTGCAAATTGGTAACTTGTTGCAAGCTAACAGTATGCATGCACAGCCAACTGTGAGTATTGCTCTTCAGGGAAAAAAATAAAGCTTTCAGGATCTTGGGCACATAAACAGCTTTCTAGAAGCAATTAGGTACTAATTAGTTACTGTGTTATGTCAGACTGACAGAGTTTCTTAAAATGTAAGACAAGAACCGGACTTGTTCAGTTTAGCTGTGAAGATGGTGGAGGTTCAGCAAGCAGATTAAAATCAGGACTGCTTATGCTTACTGTTAGCAACCTTGGAAGATCCTTCAGGCTTGATCCAGAAGGTGCCTATAATTACTGCAGTGAAAGGCTTACTGTCTTTGTCCAAGGGACCTGTTAATGTTCATAACCTGGAATTAGCTGCCCACATATTTCTGTCGGGAAATGTTTCCTGAAAGCGTAATTCACAAAAGCTACTAAACTGTCCAAACTAAGCAACCAGAGAAAGAAAAGGAATTAATTAAACACTTCCTAACATTTCTGAAGCATAAATGCTGCTAGAATTAGGTACCTTATTTTGCTGTTGCTAGTATGTCCAATGAATAGAATTGGCAAGGCAAAGTATTTTCAACTTTCTGGTTCAAGAATTTCTTACACATGATAATAAAGCTTTTTTCTGATATAGGGCTCTCAAAATCTGAAGTGCTTCCATTATGAGTGAACTCAAATACATAAGGCCAAAGAGTAACAAAAAGAGACTTAATTACACAAGTGTCTCAGAATTTACCTACAATGAGATCCTGTTTCAGATTAAAGCAGTCCCTGACTGTATTAAACCAAGCAGAATAAAATGAACAAGAAAAATCAAGAAAATTCCACGGATTAACAGGCAGTACTTAAAACAATTACCACAAACTGTAAGGTTTGGATTCACATTTCCTGAATAAGTAAAGAAATGGAATCTCTTAAAACACTGACAAAAGCCTTAGTCACCAGGCTGATGAGAAAAACATGAACAAGAGACAGAGAAAATGAGAGTGGAAAAGTCCTGTGACCCCATCAAATTTTTAAGTCTAGGGTGTTGCACACCCAGCTGAACTGCTTCCTGATGGTCAGCACTCTCTTTTTCGGTTATTTGGTTTGGGGTTTTTTGGGCGGTTTTCTTGGTTGGGTGGTTTTTTGTTTGTTTGTTTTGTTTTTTGGTTGGTTGATTAGTTTTTGTGTTTTGTTTTTTAGTTTTCATGTGCCTATGTGAGTCAACAGAATGAATACCAGAGAAGTTATGGTATTTTAGATGGAAGTGGTGACATTTAAGTTAAATAACTCAGAAGTCTAACTATCAGAGCTGACACTAATTCTGTTGTAAGTGATAGCTGAATGTGAGGTGCAGTCGTCTATTTGGGAGCAAAGCCTTGCTACATGTTGTTAGTTTCTTACAACTGACTAATAGGATCAGCTGGAATGGTCAAGTCTAACTTATACCATGGGAAAGGTATTGTTCAGTGAGGACACACACACTTTGGAAAAACAACCGAAGAATATACTCAGATTGTCATGAGACAGAGCTTGAGTGCATGATTGATGTGAATTAATTATGAAGTAATATACAGTAGTTAAACAATTAAAGCTAGAAGCTGTGATACAAGAGATGAAAAATCAAAATTATAGCATGTAAGAGTAACTTTCTGCACAGTCATTTTGTTGGACATTTGAGAGGGTTTTTTTCTGTGTTCAATGGCGATAAAATTGTACAAGGAGAAAAAAAAATCCCTAGATGAGGAGTTCAGCCTTGAACCAAGCCTGTGACTGAACTCAGAGTTTTAGGTTTGTGGGTAACATTGACTCAGACACCAACAATACGAGATGTAAACAATTCTTAAGTAGTCAAGAATGAAATAAAGGTCCAGGCTCAGAGACAGAGACAGACTCTTGTAAAAACAGACATCAAAGCTAAGCAATTGGGGCAGGATGAATCTTTATTCAGATTCTGGGTCTTGTAGCAAAAGTAGAGGTCACTTTTATGCTGGTATTTCTGCTAAGAATTCTCTGCCTAAGCAGTGATACATTTAACATTATTAAGTAACTTGAAATTACTTCCACTGTCAAGAGAAGTATCTCAATAAATAAAAAAATAGTTGAGTCTATTTTCTGTCAGGCTATCTTTATGACAGCTTTTGTTTCCTAAATACATACTCAAAAGGCATTGGAAACTAGGATAAATTCATCAATGTAATTTCAGTTGTGTAGATTTTCCACCCCCACTGGGCATGTTTATTGGAATCTTACTGTAGCTGGTCACATTATTAATAGCAAACAATTTATTTGATTAATTTACCCTATGCTTCTGTTCATTAAAAAGCCTCTCCCATTTTGATTTCTGTGTATTTTATTCATAAGCATTCAGTAAATGTCTTCAGCATATTTTAGTCTGGAGTTTGTTTGGAAGCTCTTTGCTTCATCTAATCACAATGATTATTTCTTTGCTGGAGTTGCTGTGACTTCAAATCTTCAGTTAGTATTGTCTTTGTTCCCCTAACTGTCATTGCCACAGTAAGTGTAGTATCAGAAACACTTCTGACATGAATAGTGAACATCTAGTATCAAGTATATTTGAAGCACTGACTTACCAAGGGATGCACAAATCATAGGAAAACAGCGTTTCTCTAAGCATTCATCAGACAAAACAAGTTTATACAGGGGTATGTTGAAAAATGAATAAAAAAATATGAGAATACAGAAAATTGAAATCTTTGGAGAAGCAAGAACTTTTATATATGGATCCTCATGCTATTATCCCAACTTATTTCAAGCCACTCCCTTATTGTCCTATGATATATTTTCCCAACAGAATGGTCCTTCATTCATTCCAACCACCAATGGACCACCTCCGGCTAAATCAAGGCAATAAAGGGCCCATAGGAGTTGTAAGTAGTCTACGAAATGAAAACTTCAGCATGTATGAGCAATGAGCTTGCTGTTTTTATAAAAGTTATTAGTATAACTCCACTGGAACTCGCTTCCTCTAAACATGCTGAAGACAGAATTATTCCAAACATCTCTACAGTCTTTTAGAACCTAACAAAAAGACAGGTCACAAAAAATCAATCATGCAAGGTGGACCTTGCTCAAAGAAGACTAAACGGAAATACCATCTTAGACTCCATCTAATTTCTCCACTATTACACAAAGCTAAGGGAGAAAAACTCCCACAGTAGCTCCCTAGAACCACCACATTCCCACAAACTAAGAACTGTTCTTGATGAGTACATAAGCATATATGTCTCATTACCTGAAATATTTTATAGGTCATGAGGTTAAAACTTTCCATCAGCAATGGAAATGTAGGTACAAATTTAGAGAGTCTAAAACACCTGAGCAAAATTGAGTCAGGGACCTGCCCGGGGAGATGAATTTTAGCCTGAATCAAAAGGCTAACGAAGTCACAGCTCCACCTGTTGAGCTAAAGCAAATCATCCACCTGTAGCAGCTGGCAGCACAGGTTTGTTTTCGTGCCAGACTTAGATGACTAACACTGTGCTGCTTGGATAAAGTAAAACATCAAAGTTTAGGGACAAACCATCAGTCATTACTCTAGGTGAAAAGTACTGCAGCCATGGAGCCATTCTGCCAGAGAACAAAAGGACTTGGATCTACAGGAAGGATCTCATGGCAGGCCAAAGACAGGGTGACATTCTTCTGGGTAAATTTACTAAAGAATAAAACAATGACAGAAACAGTGCTAGAAATAAAAATGTACAGATCCTGCTCAGCTCTTTTTGACTTCAAAGAAGACAAGGTTTTTCAGACCAGAGGCTATGAATACCACATAGCCATACATACACACTCTTTCACATTCATTAGAAATGTTTACTACTTCTTTCCTGTGTTAGCCAGTTCTCCCAAGAAAATTGAAGCTAAAATGTAATTAAATATTTTTCCCAACCACCTTGTAAAAATGGAAATATTTATCAAGCTAAAGATCCCATTTTACAGCCAAAGAAATCAATGGCAAAGTTCTTCTGAGCCTGAATGGTCTTGAATCAACATGCAAGTTTCTTGTGGAAGAATAAATAAGGATACATTTTTTCCTTTACATGGTCATTGTTCCAGTATATTTTTCTTCTGAAAGAAAAAAAAAGAATCTGCAGTGGTCTGCAAAAAATGTGTATCAATAGTGCAGTTAGACTTCAACTTTTGACCTCAAATATAGTTCTCCAAAATGACCACACACAGCTTTCCAAGGTACGCCACCATTTGCATCTCTTTGTAATTCTAGATAGTAGTAAAGGTGCTGTCTGAATGCTTCAAAAACATATTTACAGGAAGAAAAAAAAGACACAAGAATTATCTTTTTGAAAATTCTTTTTGAAAAATTTAGTTTCATTTCAAAGATAAAGGTGTTTTTGCCGACTCTTTCTTTAGAAGCTGGAGCAGTAGTCAGAATGACTCACAACTCATGACTCAAAAAATTAAAAATTAATCAAAAATATAATTATTATCCCATAATTATAGGATTTTGATCATTTAATTAATTATTATCCAATAATAATAAAGACAATATTTTTAGGATAAGAGATAGTCAAAAGTCTAATGCCTGGTTATAGAAAATATTTTAATAGTTTCTAAGTAGTCTAGAGGTAAGTTCATCAGATTCTTGGCAAAAACATTACTCTGCAATATTTTTGAAGACATGGATGTGTTATCTTTTCCTCCATGGAAGAATTTTTATATCCCAAATAAAAATGCAAAAACCATACTGTGTTCACTTTGTCCTAGCTCAGTGAAGCACTGATGCATATGTGTCCTGAAGTGTCCTGACTTCAACTGAGATTGTTTTGCTTCTAAAAAATAGTTGCAAGCTATTGGCCTTCACTCTGGAGTGTCTGCTACAACACTGCAAATTCAGAATATTCTCTAAATTGTGGAGAACAAAAACAGCACCTCCTCTAATGTACTTAGTCATACATTTCCATATTCATCTGGGTTGCATCATACTGGAAGACTGAACCATATTGTTACAATCTGCTAATCCACACAATAACTTTTCCAAGACTCACAGTCTGCTCTAGCTAGCAAATATTCAGTGCATTTAAGATGCAAACACAAGCTATACGCCAATACATTTATAATTCTGTGAGATGGTACCTTTAGTAATGACTTGTGCTAGCAGAGAGAGCAGAGCTGCTCACAGAGCAAGGAGACACACTGCAAGAGGTCCCACTGAGTCAGCACAGACAGAAGCTGAAGATATAGATGATGATTCACACATACCACAGACTTGTCAAGGACCAGATAATATCGTTTTTTACCCATTCCAAATGACCACTCACAGACGTGATTCCACTGAAGGTACTGATGCACTACCCTCTGCTTGCAACACGTACTACACTGCCACCTGCTACAAGCAAGTCAGCTAAGCTAATGCAGTGGTTTGTGGAAGCAGGGAGAAGAAACAAGGAGGAATACAAAGTAGAGACATTGTCATTGTCCATTGCAGATGAAGGCAGCAGGATGGAGCCCATCTCTTTAAAAGGTGAAGGGTTTCATGTACTATTTATAATGCACATCTTTTATGTCACATCTCTGTAGTCTGTCTTATCCTCTTGATCCTTAAAGATCTGTTCACTCAGCAATTGTCCTCCACACAGCTACAGTATTATTGCTATGTTTTACCTATCAATATTTCTTACAAAATCTTCTCAAGGTGCAAAGCATTCCCCATATAAATGTTAAGAAAAATCTCTGTATGTAGTACAGAATAGTTGCAGTAAGTGACAGCAGAAATTACTCTAAATTAGAGTCAAATTACAAACTAACATTCTGATTTTAAGCACACCAATATTTTACAGTACTGTTATTGACAGTGCAATAAACATGAGCACACAGTTTTAATGTTATTCTAACTTTAAGTCTATCTCTTCTTTTGCAAGACATCAAATGCTATGGATGAGACTGTAAATATAAAAAGCAGTCCATTAATTTTATATGAGCAGTTTTATATACCTGAAGGCCTATGACAACATTTCTTGACAAAATAGCCTAGCAGAAGGACTATTTTTCTAAAGCTCAATCAAGAAGAGTTTATAAAAATGACTGTGCAGATGAATATTATGGTACAGGTGGTCTGAACTACCCATAACAGAAACTCCATTAGCTAAAATTTTTTAAGAGCTGCCAATTACACATTCAATTTGAAGTGCTATCTGAATAGTGACAAGCAATTCTCAGAAACAGAAATGGTCTACTTAATCTTCAACATAAACAGAATCTGTCCTCCTCACACAAGTAAACAAACCATCAATTTACATGGAATCCTATCTTGTATTACACTGCAGGATCAGGGCATAGGATCTGCTGCAGAGGAGTCTTTGTTTATCCACAGTGTTCTCAATACATTGCCAGAATGTTTCTCCTTTTTTATTTTTACTTTTACCCAGTAGCTCATATGCACCTCTTAAACAAGTGTAGGAAATATTGTGCCAGCTGAAAGTTAACTCACACATAATGCAAGGCTGACATAGGGCAGGGGAAGGGGAAAGAGGATCATAAAACACACAGGTCACTAGTCATTGGTAATGTTATTTCTGTTATTTCAAAGCATGTTCCAACTAGGAAGGTAAGTAAGATCTTTCATTTTTCAGCTGAGGATACTGCACTGGTTAGATTTAAGAGACTCTCTACTTTTCTTTATAAATAAATTAATGTAATTCTAATATGTCATATATTAATATAATATTAACAATATATAGATGAAATAGATATTGATATCCATATAGGTAGATATTGATATAATATAGATATAGATATAGATATATGATATACACATATATATATGGTATATATTGGAATTTAATTCCATGCACTTCCAAGAACTAAGGTTATTAGATCACTTCTTTCCTAGTATTATTTTGTCTGCCAGCTCTGCTTCTAAAACAAGACTGCTGCACAGTTATCACCAAATTTTAAGTAAATATACAAAGAAATAACATAGACATATCTAACTTATCAGTTTTCAAAAGCCCAGCAAAATGAGAGCATTCACAAGTACTCTTGTGCACACAATAACCAGGTTACTCACACAAAGAAACAACCAGGCCCTTTGTTCTTTTGTTTTTTGTGTCAAGTCTGGGTTAGAAGACAAAATGTGAGGAAAAGGGGGCACTAATATCATAATCATTTGGTAGGTCTAATTTTTCCCCCTTCAACAACCTGCAGATTTGGAAAGAACAGATCATCTTTGCCTGCACTGGTCAACCTATCACCAAAGTGATCAATCAGATTAACAGGAGAGGTGATAACCCAAGGGACACTGGCAAAACTAACTTGACAATGGACAGGACAGAGACCAACTAGTGGACAAAACTTTTTGAGCAGATGCAGGGGGCAACGAAGAAAATATTACTAAATCTCTCCTCGGAGAGGAAAAGACAAGGCAGCGGGAGAGATGACGCAGTGTGCAAGGCAGATGAACGTCTCTGAGGCATTTGTCACTAGCTGGATGGTGAGACATTGACATTAATGAGGGTGGCATTTGGAAGATAAAAGCAGTATCTCTGCAACAGACAATGCAGTTTTGAGACACCACACACAGGAATATGGTGTAATCAAAAGGGACTGGAAAATGTTCACATCCAGCAAAAGCATCACAATCACTACAGGTATTCATGGGAGAATATGGATCAGGAATAAATGGCTTGTGGTTTTGTCTGGAAGGCTGGTGGAGACTGTAGGTTATTTTACCTCTCAGCCCAGTCAATTCCCATCACATTCCTCTATTGAAGGACTCTTCATCAGTCATTCACTTATACCTGCCTTGCCAAAAGTCACTGTTTCATTGACAAGTGCTTTTCAAGCAGCAGAGCTCTAGAGGATAGCACTGTCGATAGTAAGTGGGGATAGGGCGGAGGCAGTTGCCTGTGATTATCTCCTCATGAAAGCAAGGGGAGAGCTGGGAGATACCCTGAGCACTGTCTGCCAGGACACAGGCAATCAACAGAAGGCAGCAAGATCTGGCTGCACCTCACAGATGCCTCAGAGTGCCACTACCCCAAAAATGACATCAGCTGTGTCTGAGACACTCCTGCCCCGACCCATGGGATAAAAAGTGTCATCGTTAATTAACAACTCCCTGTTCTCATGTCTCGGTGTCAGTCATGTCTCAGACCTCATTTTTTACTCCAATGTTCTTGGATACCTCTGGTTTCTCTCCAAAAGGAGAGGATGCTGTGGTCCTGGGATAGAATGAGACAAACCTGAGCATCTCAGAACAGCTTTCTTATCCCCAGATTCATTCTACGACCCGTGTTCCATCCCACACTCATGTATTGTCCCTCTGACCAGCTTTTCCTCAGAAAATATAGCTACCATTTCGCCTTTGAGAGAAAGCCAGCCAGCAGCAACAGTAAACAAATACACCGATCTGTTGATCCACCCGTCTCCTTCTTCCTTCAGGAAAACTGGCACAGAGCATCAAGTCCCAAGTCTAGAGTGTGTTGGGGATGAGGTCTAAGCAGCAGCAGCCCGAAACCTTGACTAGCCCNATAAATAAACAAACAAATAAATAACACGTAGACTAATCATGCTCTGAAGAAAGTTTTAGACGCAGATCCGGCAACAAATGGGAAAATAGGAAGCCAGACTAACCCGATATGTGCTAAGAACAAGCTCTTTCTGCTTCCTCATTAATGCTTCGTGCAAGGAGTACAGCCCCACACGTGAAAGTAACCATGTCCCCGTCCTGCTGCAGTTTCGAGAGTCCCCCTGTTGTCCTTCAATAGTGTCTTTCTGCTTTGATACAAAAAAAAATTGAAAGAGTATGGGGAAACCACGGAAGAAATCTGACTGAATCTATCACAAACAAGCCCAGCAAGACGGATTATGGGAAAAGAAGCTGTATTCTTGAGTAACGACCGGCGTCACAGTAGTTAAATAGAACAGAAATGCCTCTCGAAAAGTCAATTCTTATGTAGATGAGGTGACATAAGAGCTTTTCTCTCCCTTCGAGGGCTTAGTGAATTTCTAATTTGCCCCTAGAAGCCCTAGAGGAACGAGGAAGAAAGGGCGGGAATATTGGGATTGCTAGTAGTAACAAATATTACCGTGATCTGGATTGCTGCCTAGAAATACACCGAAAATTAGGGGATCCAATATGCCGTTGTCTCAGCCGAGCTATTTGTCTTGACCTTCGGCTTTGTCCATCCAGGCTGAACAAACTTCCGGCAATGAGCGTCGCCCTCGCTGTCTGCCAGTCACACAACTTTGATTTCTCTAAGTCACGGAAACGGAAAGAGGATGAGAGGCAGTTTCCCCTCTGAAAGAAGGGCACTCGCAGAAGTTTATACAACAGCCAGAAAAACGTAGGGTTAAACAATAAACTGGGAAATGTGCTGTCCTGTTGAACAGAGAGTAGTTTGCACAGCATTGAGAACCCGCCAATATATATCATATCCATAAAAAGGAGCTCTTCGAAAGCTTGCATAGTAATTGAGATTGGAGATCTTTTTTGATATGGGTTGGCATTTCCTCATATCAGTCTGACAGAGCCAACTCAGGAAATTGCTGGTAATATTCATCTGGGGAGCACTTTCATTAAACGTAATTCATTCGACTTTCACGATAAATTGAGTGACATCCTTACAGCAGAACCTTTTTATCCTTGATGAAGTGCTTGCCAGCCTTTGGTTTTCCACTTTATTGTCACATTCCTTAAAGCAGCATCGTCAACATGTCAATCTGCTGCATGAAAAAAATGCTAAAGCTGTATTTACAAAGCACCCAGGAGGGTGGTTTAATGCTGACTTACAAGAAGAGCGAGCTGGGTGTTAAACTATCTGCTAAATCACAGCAAAACTTCACCCAAATCCAGTCGGGAGAACAGAAGCCAATCCTAGGGGGGGTAGGATGGCTCACACATTCATTTTCCCCAAGTGCTGGCTATTCCGAGCAATTGGTTTCTCAACCTGCTTCACCGCACTTTTCAAGACGATTAGGAAATTGGCTTTTTGTTAATTAAAATGGCGGTTTAGAGATGCAGGGAAATATTAAGAGGTTAAAATGGATACCTCTAGGTACCGTACCGAATTGGAAGATTTGGCTAGTCGAAGAGGATATTGGATTATATCAGGTACCTCCCCAGAAGGTGAAATCTATTCTAAACTGCTTTCTCCAACTATATACTAAATTAAAATAGGGTGTACTAAGCATCAGCAAAAAGAAATTTCAGTATGGGGAAACCCCTTCTTAAACTAGCACAGGTCCCTGGTGGTTAGGAAGCAAGGAAGCCTGGAAAAGAATACACTGTCCTCCACTCGGAAAAAAAAATAAAAATAAAAAAATCAAGAGCGCAGATAAGTTTGTTTNTGTCCGCGGTGCTGCCCTGCCCCGGGAGCTGTCCGCGGTGCTGCTGCACGGTGCTGCCAGCCCGGTGCCGAGCGGGACACTCAGCCCCAGCCCCCTCTCGGCCCCATTGCCACAGCTTGCCCTCTCTCCCCGCAGTGCTTGCACTCGCCGTCCGCGGCTCGGAACACTCAGCACCTCCGACGGG
>VWZS01008712.1:175057-198692 GCA_013397075.1 Rhabdornis inornatus | reverse complement strand
GGGGACCGGGCGGCAGCCGCTCGCCAGCTGGCTGCGGAGCCCCGGCAGCGAGCTAGGGAGCGGAGTGGCGCCGGAGCGGGGAGAAGACGACAGCAGACGCTGGGATCGTGGCTCCGGATGCTTCTGGGCGCCTAAAGCCGAGGCAGAGAGCTTTGCCTTCGGGACGCCCGAGCAGGCTCTGCTTACCCCTGCAAGCGCCCACCTCCCTCTGCCGCTCCTAAAGGCGCGCCGTGCCTTGCCCCGGGCCGGGACCGCGCCCCGGGACGCCCCGACGGGCGAGGACCCCCATCCCCGGCCCCAGCCCTTCTCCGCCCCCGCGGCCCGCGGACAGCCCCGCCGCCGCGGGGGGGCCGCGGTGGGGATACGTGCGGCGTGGGGGATCCGACGGCGGACGGGGCTCCGCGGGACGCTCCATGGGCCAGCCTAGAGGGGCTGAGTGCCGCGGCGCAGCCCACCACCCCTGCGCATCTCCTCGCCGCGCTCCGCGCCGAGGTGTCCCGCGGCCGCTGTGCATCCAGCGCAGGCAATGTCAGGGCGGCGGGGCGGCTGGCAGCTCTCCCCCCCTTGCCTCCCCTTCTCCGCACACGGCCGCGCTCTGGATCCGCCGAGCAGGACACTTACGGGAGGAGGGAGCTGCCCGGGCTGCCCGCTCGCCTTCGGCGGGGGGCGCGGGCAGGAGNTGTGTCCTGCCCTGTCCCTGCTGCCTGCCCTGTCCCTGTTGCCAGCCCTGTCCCTGTTGCCAGCCCAATCCGCCCTGCTGCCTGCCCTGTCCGCCCTGCTGCCTGCCGTGTGTCCTGCCCTGCCTTGTGTCCTGCCCTGTCCCTGCTCCTTGCCCTGTCCCTGCTGCCTGTCCTATCCGCCCTGCTGCCTGCCTCTGCCCGGGAGCGGGCGCTGCCCGCACTGCCCTCCCTGCTGCCCGCACTGCTGCCTGGGCACAGCCCTTTCCCTCTCTGCCTGCCAGCGGGAGCCGGCTGTCTGCCTTAAAGGAGCATGGGAGAGCACCTCCTTTCTCTTTCTTCCCTTTCATTTTAGTNGCTCCGGGGCGTCCAGAGCGATTTGTCTCTATTAAAAATGACTTATTGGCCAGTGAGCGGCGAGCGCCTGCTATTTAACTTCAGATAAAATCTATCTGCAAGGACCTTGGCCGATCATCTTAAAATAAAGCGCTGGAGCCGAGCACTGTCCGAGGCTCACTGCTTGGGGAAAGAGAAAGAGCAGCGGAGGGGGGAGGACGGGGGGGCTTGCTTGGTGTCCTGCCCTGTCCCTGCTGCTTGCCCTGTCCCTGCTGCCTGTCCTATCCGCCCTGCTGCCTGCCTCTGCCCGGGAGCGGGCGCTGCCCGCACTGCCCTCCCTGCTGCCCGCACTGCTGCCTGGGCACAGCCCTTTCCCTCTCTGCCTGCCAGCGGGAGCCGGCTGTCTGCCTTAAAGGAGCATGGGAGAGCACCTCCTTTCTCTTTCTTCCCTTTCATTTTAGTTTTTTCCAGCTCCCTCAGCGGTGTCCCGTGCATCGGCAGTGCTGCTCCGCCTGGGAAGTCAGCGGGCGCCCGCCAGTCAGGCACGGAGGTGGCAGGATCGAGGAACCCAGATGGGTGACGGCTGCGGGAACCAGCCTCCAGGATGGAAAGGTTGCTTGTGCCTCGCCAGCCGGAACCTGTAGCTGGACAGCCCCTCGGAGTGAAGCTGGAAAGCTCACCCCTGTGGGGTGCTGTGGCTTGTCCTGCCAGCTGTCGTAGAAATGGAAAGGTCTCACTGACCTGGTTTTCCTTCTACTTTACAAAGAATTCTATGGATGTTTTTCACACATTCTTCCATCCCCTAAACGGTATCATTACTAGTGTGACATTGGGACAGGGTGAAGGGGGGGGGAGAATACCAGCAGCACAGAAGCAGCAGCCTTACCAGATGCCCAAACCCAATAGCAAACCTCAGATTTATCACTTCCCAAAGCCAAAGCATGCCAGTAAGCTGTACAGAGAAGGAAATGAGAAAGAAAAGGAAGACTTCAGTTGTCCTGTCAAATCCTTGCTTCTCTCAGAGCACATAGGAGTAACCAATATCTGTGATCTGAGGCTTCAATACCAAGCTGTAAAATACTGTTTTAATTTGGGGGTCTGAGTTTGGAACAGCATAATAAAAGGGAAGCAGGGAAAGAATGGGGAAGGTAATGAGTACTCTTTGAAAGAGCTGCACCAGGGCCCTCCCCCACAGCCATTTCTGCTCCAAGCATCTGGAAGATGGACACCTCCATATGCTTCCAGCACCATCACTCTGCTAGACATGCAGAATGCTCATGTCACAGCTTTGAACAGAAGTGTGCAGCCTGTGAGGAATCATACTGTCATCCTGCTCCTCCAGACAGCCTCTGTGTTGCAGTGCAGGCTAAAGCTGCCTAGGGACTTCTTGTTTCAAAAAGATAACAAAAAATTGCAGCTGACTTTTCCCTTGCAACTCCTTCCTTCCTATCTCCCACTCTCACTTTTCCATAAGTCTGGGGCTAGAACCACACCTAATAAACAATCTAGAGAGAGATGAGACAGAGAGAGAGAGAGAGAGGAGATTGCTAGATAGATATTGCTTTCTTTGCATAGAACAAACTCGCCATAGACCACGTGGAGCATACTGCTGATCATTGCAATAACTTGCTGTTTAGACCCAGCATGGTTACTCTTATCTTAGATATGAAATTGCCAGGTTAGTATGGAGCAGAAAAAGCAAAGTCTGCCAGGTTTCAGTAGGTCATGTTCCTGGAGAAGACATAATTTCTTCAGGAAGGAGCAATTCAACTCTATGTATAACTTGATTCCGTTTACCCAAGATCTGATCACTACCTTCATATTAGAGTGACAAGGAAGCAGTCCTAGGAGAATAATTATTCCTTCAGCTGGTCAAATAGAAGAAAGTCCTCTCAGTCTTTCTCATCCAGACCCTTATACCTTGTCTAGGGGAGCATTGTGGAGGAGCTCTTGGCTCCACTGGAAGTATAAGCATGGCTCCTCTTTACTTCATCCTATTGAAATGTCTTCACCCCATGGATTCAGCAAGGTCTCCTATAAACGGCCTGATCTGTGGGGCATCTATTTGAATTGTTAGGCAGGCTCTTGAGGCAAAGTTCTTAAGGATGGATGAATCTGTTTACTGAAGGTTCAGACTGATCCATGGTCTCATTGGCTTAACTGAGGGTTTCTTTCTTTGCCCTTCAGTTGACCTCTTTAGCCAGAGGCCACTGGGACAAACTTTCAAACTACAATGGAACTGAGATTTCCTTCAGAAATGCTGCTTGGACTGCTCCTTCTCTCCACTGCCATTCTAGAAAAAGGAGTAAGGAGTATATAGGAGTCTGGATTGAGTGTTTTTATAATTAAAGAAAAAAAGCAAACTCCAAAAGTATTCCACCTGTGAACATATGATACTTTTTCAATGGGAATAAAATTATAAAATGCATACAAAAATCTGACATTTAAGATTTTTGGAGACAGCCATTTGACTTTCATCTGATTCTGTAATATTGGTGCAGCAGCTTAAGTGGAATGTCAGATTTTTTACAGTGAATAAGTAAATTTTAATTTCAACCATTTGGATGCTGTTTGCAATTTTAACAGTAATGTCCTCATCCAAGCAGTATCAGCTAGTAAGGTTTTAAACAATCACAAGTTCTGGGATTAGTAATGGACTTCAGAAAAGACCAGTTAGACTTTAGAATGTAATTGGAGTTATTTTTAAAGCCTGGAAATACATTCTAACCTTTAGATATCTTCCCCGTTTCTGCAAAGATAGCATCCTGGCTTGCAGAACTGAAAGGGTCACAAGCAGAAAATCCAAAGACAATGGCAAGTGATTAATAACTGTTACAGGTTCCAACGGAAGATGGGCATATGGTTTAATTGCTTGAGGCAACTAGAGGGAAATACAATGCTGTAATGATAAATATCAAATGATTGTGCTAAACTTACTGTACAATGTAACTAACTTGTCTAAACATGGACAGTTATTTATGAAACAGTAAATAGAACTGAATCCCATGGAATCCTATTCATAGAGGCCACATCTCTTATTTTGGAAATAAACTGCTTGGGGAAAAAAAAGCAAAGCAAAGAAGGCAAAGGTGGACCAGAGAACAATGAAATCTATTTAAAATGTGTAGAAGTGAAGGAATAAGAAGGGAAAGTCTGATGAATCAGTGCTTGGCAATATGAAGAATATTTCAGTAAGATTACTTACATGAGTGATATGAAGTGTCTAGCCTTTAAACTGTTTAGTACATATGTAGTGCATATGCAACTCTGCTATCTATATGCAAGTTGAAGTACTACTGAATTCAGCTGGAGTTGCACAGGCACTACAATGACAGATTATGGCCTCCACAGCTTTTCTATATTTGTACTGTACAGCGTGTGGGCCAGATGCCTCATATCACTCATGTAAATAATCTTATTGAAATGTTCTTCATATTGCCAACCATCAACTCATCAGACCTTCTCTTCTTATCCCTTCCCCTCTTCACATTTTAAATAGATTTCTTTTGTTTCAAGGAAATCTTTATGTTTGAACAGAGTATTTTTATGGTTGGTATAAATACTACAAACAGAGTGCCTTGTCACATTTTATTTCCATTTTTTCAAGGTCAGAATATGACTATATGTACCATTCCTATTTCTAAATATAAAAATATCTCTGTAAGACTTTTATTTTTATTACATTGATTTCTGCCTACTTACAGTCAAAGACATACCACAAAGTGGTGTTTTTCTGTATCCCATATGGAAAAATACAGGAATACTCCAACCACTTCAAGAGAAGTGCCTTGTATTCCTGGTTTTCTTAACTATTTCTCCTGACACTATATCATGTGCATTCACACCACACTGGGGTGAGATGTGACATTCAGCATCAAAGAAGACTAAAAGGTAATGTACAAACAGCTGCATCTGGACCACTCAGTGCTTCTGTGATATAAACATGAGTAAGCCTACAGGCTTCATGAGACTTATTGCAGGTGACAGTGTGCACATATATACTCAGGATTTTACCAAAAAATATATGAGTTAAGACATAAATTATAATCTATACTAATAAAACTTACAGCCAGGTTTACCTACAGGATTTTCTGATTAGTAAGGCCTTTAAATCCAAGGAGGAGGGGAAATCATTAATATAGTAAGTAAGAAATCTTTCTAACTTCCATTGCATAGGGAGCTTCTTTTCTAACATAGTATTTATAATAGAGATTTTTATTTGCATTCCACTATTATTTCATCCATTAGATCTAGAAAAGTTTCTACAGTAGCAACACAGGAAATATAAGAGTTTTAATAATAGCTATAAGAAGTAGAGAAAAAGAATTGAAAGGAAGAAAGGAGTCTGTACTGTGTATTGTCCAGAAAATACCACAACTTGGGTGAGTTTCCTGAAGACATAATTAGATTTCAAAAATAATGTAGGACTAAGTGAATTGCTTAATTAAAATCCAATTATTAGAATATTTCATGATGACCACTCTAGGGATTATTAGCTGACAGCAACACTTGTTGGAATAATAAAACTTGATAACAAAAGTTTTATTAAAATTTCTATGTCTATGGGTATGGGTTTTAATTGCAAAATAACACAATATATAACACAACGTCAGCTGGGAAGGCTTTATGCAAGAGAGCTAAAATATGAGAGTTAAATTGAAGTAGAAACTGATGTAGGGGAGAGTCTGCAAAACCAGTTTTCTTTCTTTCTTTCAGTGCAATGGCAAGGGAGAGAGCAGGGAAGTCCCTGAAGGCTTCTTGGGCTGCCTGCTGAGCCAAAGGAAGGAGGGATGCTTGCAGCCCGGGGCACAGTCAAAACAGCTGCCCTTGGCTCCTGGGAGCAGTTCGCTTTTCAAGGCTTGAGTCAGAGATCTGCATAAACCTTGAGCATTCAGGGCAGAAGGACACTCCACAGAGAATGAGGAAGAATGGCAGAACTTCACCGAGAAAGCCTGCCAGGGTAGGACATCCTGGCTCTACTTCATATGTGCGAAAACAACACTGCGAAGCCACACCTTGTGAAGGAGCAATCAACTATTTTTCATTCACTGTATTATAAGCAGGAATAAACTCTCTGATGCAGTGTTAAGGTCACTGAAGGCAGATCTCCTTAGTGTCTTTCCCTCTGCCTCTATTTTTCTCCTTCATCCTGTACTGACTGCATAAGTCCAATAGCAGCGCTGTCCTGAAGCCAGAATTTACTTGTCATTCTACGGAGTGGCTGCAGCAGCAACCAGCCAGGGAACGACATCAGGCTGCATGCCCAGTCAGGCTCTTCTTGATGCTGGAGCCATCACTCTGAAGGCTCTGGGAGCAGCTCCTTCCACCCACTCTTCCACCTCTTGGGGTTTGTGGCACGCACAGTGGTGTCAGGCTGACAGGCAGCGGGTGCTGGGTCTGCTGCTCTACGCTCACCTGCTCACAGGGAGCCAGGCTGGGGCTACAGCTTTTACACGCTGCAGTAAAAAGCTCTGTTGACCTCAGGAAGGGAAGTACAGGTGGTAAATGACTGGAACGACTGTGTCCAAAATGAACCTTATTCTCTTTTAAGAAAGCATCTGATAAAAGGATCAGTGATCTCAGATAGAAGAGCCTGAGCTCAGACACAGGATCTTTCACGTCAAATACAGCTGCCACTGGCAGCAGCTATGAAGAAACCAGTTTCTGAGTGTGTGTTCAGTGTGTTTTGTGGAGCTCTGCACCCTTTCACATTGCTTTTGCTTCATGGTGGGTTTGTAAATTACCAACCGCACTGATTTTGCCTCGAGCAAAATTTACTCGAGTGAGTAGCAGAACCTGAGGGGGATTTTTTACCTTTCATAATGAATAACTTAATATTGTTTTACCTACAACGCAAGATGAGCTATCAGGAATCTATTCAGAAAAACTCTGTCTTTAGACCCGTAAATTTGGGGGACCACTCTGTTCATCGTCAGATAAATCAAAGTATTGAGACTTCCTTTGAACAAGATGGAGTTGAGCTTTTGTGAGAAGTCTCCTTCGGGTATGTCTTGCAGCAACAAGAACTTCTAAAGACAGATTTTTTTCCAAGTCCCTGATCAAGTAAATTACTTCATGTGGTCAGGTCTTAAGACCAGCAAGGAATATTTTTAAACTATTCAAGGCTGTTTACACTTCATGATCAAGATTTTACATTTCAGCTATAGTACTTAGCACTAAAAAGACACCAAAGTGTTTCTCTTTGTTAGCTAGAGGGCATTCTCTTAGTCATAGGTGTAAATAACAGTCTTCAGTTAGACAATAGCCCACCCAAGTGAACGACATCTTGTTACTTTACTAAACTACGAACCAGCTTCAATATTTTCAGTAATTAAAGGATCAGAAAGAAATGTGGCAATATGGGAAGGAGCTATATACTTTGAAAAGCCATGCAAAAATGCATTACATTTCACCTGTAATACAGCAATACAGTAATTAACTGCTTTTGTTTACCCAAGCCTTTATCTGGTATTAAAACCAAGTGAGATATTTTGGACTAGAATATTGTGAAATATATTAGAAGTAGACAAACCTTGGGAAAACTTTCACCTTCGAGGAAAACCTGAAACAGATTTTCAGCTTTACTTTATAAGGGAAGAGAAAGCTTCAGACAACTTATCAAAGAAATTACAGAGGAAATTAAATTCCCACTTTTGGATTGCAATTACTGCTGAGGTATGAACACTTTGCTATAAAATCAGAGACAGCTGTTAGGATCATCAGTATTAACGAATGCATGTTGAAAAACAAAGAGATGTCGATTTGTCGACCTAGTTTGTTGTGCTTTTGCAATAGCTACACTGCACACAGACACATTTCCCTTTCACTCTTGAGAAAACTTCACTAAATTTTTTTAGTGAATCCAAAAATCAGAAGAAAGAAAAATAACTAATTCCCATGGTTTACATAATTTAATACAAAAATTCGTGCTTTCTCTGTCAGAGACTGCGGGGTGATGGTGTTAATTACGCTGGATTATAGCAATCTTCCAGTGCCACCTTGTGGTGCAGTATAATACAGCAAAAGGCATCTAACATCACCCTCGCCAAGCAAAAACAGCGTGTTATCCATGCAGCAGTTCATAAATATAACAAACTGAGAGGTGGAAGAGAGTTTTCATCTTAGATATTAAACTAACTTCTGCCCCGTCACAAGAAAATGTCAGCTTTTGCTGGTAGAAAGTAGCACCCATCACACCCAATGATGATATTTGGGTATTACTCTAAGGACGTCCCCCCAAGCAGCATGCAGAAAGATCCCCAGGGAGGCTTTGCAACAGGCCATGTTGTAGTACATAAGCATTGCTTTATGTTACACCTTATAATTTAGCACCAAGGATATATATATATTTTTGTTTGTTTGTTTGTTTAAACCACCATTCTTATCTTACAATGTAACGGAATGCACCAACATAAGCAAACATCACCATATGTGGACATCTATTCCAGTCTTGACTACTCTGCCTGTGAAGATTGCTTCTCTAAGCCCACCAGGATTTGTCTTGCTGCAGTCTGAGGCTGTGTTATCACATCACACTCACAGCAATAGAATCACAGCTCCTGAGCAGAGCCCTTCCACGTGAGAGCTCCTCACACACACACAGAGTACCTTGGTGGTAAGTGCTTTCCATCAACAGATAAGTGGACTTCTTAAAGCTGGAATTTAAGAGATATAAATCACCCAAAATAAAACTGGTTTATTTCATTGACACATATCCCAGAGGACATAATAGTTTTAAACAGGGAAGGGATATCTTCGAAAAGTGTACAAGGCACAAGGATGTCAGCAGCAGCAACAGCACACTGGCAAGAGCTGCAGATCAGCTCATACTCAGACTGGTCCTGTGAGCTGGGATTTGGGGGTGGACAGTCCAGTTCCCCAGGCTGGTTAACTTCACATCCTAGCGTGAAACTGCCCTTCTCAGCTATACAAGACTTGCAGTGACAGCAAGGACATCTGGAGGACATAAAAAAAATTAAACCAAGGGGAACCAAGTGGCTCAATTTCCTTGAGCATGCAAATCAATGAAACCCACAAACTACACACGAATTAAAACAATCTGCAAGATACTAAGGCAGAATTTACTAATGAGATCAAAATCAGTCCTGGGTAGTTACGTCTCAGATGATCATGCAGTACCAGGCAAGCATCATACAGCAGGCTTTAAAATGAGATTCCTGTTTTGGAGAGTCAACCCTACTGACAGATCCCTCTTTTACTTTTCATCCTATATTTCTTACAGATCTGTGCTGCCAAATCTTCTGTTTCTTGTCATCTGTCAATAGTATATATTATGTTATTTTCAAAGGTGCTGAGCTTATGTCGTGTACCACTCATAAGGTAATAGGATCATAAAATATAATTGTAAGAAGCACATTTTCAGAAGATTCATCTTCCTCTTGAGTACGTAAGATGCGTCCACGGTTTTATTTCTACACATAGATTTAAGGAGACTATCAGATGCTGACAGAAGCCTGATTTAAACAGCAATGGTGTTTAAATCTAGCAAGGTGGCCATGATCACCCCAGCTCACCCAGGTAAACTGAAGCTTACAGATCTCATTTTTGTCTTTACAGAGGAGGACAGTTTTAAGATGAAGACAACACTCTTCTAAGCCAAGCACATGCTAACTTCATAGTCATCTATGTACACACCAGAACATGGATGTACTGGTTTTTTTTAAGTTCAGATTGTTTGTAGATTTAGATATATAGTATAAAATATATATTCTGCAATAATAAGAACAGACTGTTTAGGATAAATTCTATTTTTCTGACCTGACGAGTTTCAAACTCTGCAGTAAAATAAATTCAGTAAGTTTGGATTCTACAGATCAGCTAGTCATAAGGGGGAACTACATTTAAATTTGAAATAGGCTGGGAATTGTGTCATTCAATTACATTTTCAGTTCAGCTAATTTAAAACTTTGCCAGCATGGTAGAGTGTACTTAGACAAAACAGACATACAGTTTTAGAATTTGTTCAGTTTAAGCAGCACTGATTAAAATTTAGCAAATCCTTCAGCATGGTAACTCAAATTCCTAGTTTGAATTAAATCCACAGCTTTACAATATTAACTGGATTCAGTATAAAGCTGGTCTGAAAGAGTGATAAATAGGTTGCTGTTTGGTTTCCATTTGAGTGCTGGGCACTGCTACAGTAGATTAATTACCCTTAATTAACTATCTCCTTTGTAGAAGCTTGGAGCAAGCTATCTAATGAGACCAGAAGGAGAGCGGGAGCTACTTGATTCACTTAATGCACAGGTATCATCTGTACAATGATCTGCCCTCCGAGCAGATGGGGTGAGCTCACAGCAACCCAGCTCCTGGCCCTGGCAAACGTGACAAATGGAAAGAACTTGAGGAGGCAGAAGAGCACCACCAATACACGTGGAGACAGCACAGTCCCAGCTGCAGGCTACAGCACCTGTGCTACATCAGGGCACCACTCACCTGAAAAGGAGCAAATTTCTCCAGTACATGGGTTCCCTTAACCCTAGGATGTCCATATATTCCTTTTCACCAAGGATATCGCTCAGTGGACAACGAATCTAGCTTTCATTGTGAAAGACATACACTACAGAAAGATTCAATTGTCAAGTACACAGATAATTCAGTTTCCAAAGCCATGGAAACCTGGCTGGTGTTTGCTAGGCCACACATAATAGCATTGGACCTCTGAAGGCTTCTAGATAGTTTCCTTTTACAACATCAAAGAGGATGTGGTAGCTCTGGATCATGACAGTATCAATATCAAAGGGAGAAAACATAATCTTTTTGGCTAGGAAGTGTACCCTGAAACTTGCCATTTGAAAAACAAGGTCAAGAAAGCAGTAAAGGCAGAAAGGTTAATTTTTGCAACTCTTTGGAATAACTGAAATCTATGTAAGAAGGAAGGAAAAACCAAAGTAGAACCAACTCATAGATTAATTGAAACATTATTAATTTACATTTTAAATTTTAATCGAAACATTGATTAATTTAATTTTAAAATAATAAATAAATAAAAGTGAAGGAAAGCCAATACCTGTGAAAAAGATACACACTCTCTCCAACTCTGTAGTGTTATACCTCTTTCTCTTTCTATCCAGACAAATGGCATCCCTCTTCATCAAGTCCACAGCTCTGTCAAGGCTCCAGAGCTTATCCCTGTGTGTGGTATCTGACTTCCATGCTGTCTGGAGGGAGGCTCTCTCCCCTCTATCCCTCAGAGGACTCATAAATTCTTATTAAGAAAGAACTACATGCATGACAGCCCCTGGAAATGATGGTGATAATCCAAGGTGATTAAAACACCCAGAGCACCTGTAATTTCCCAGTCCTTTTACAGGCAGCATATACCACTGTTCATGACATGAAGCCCAGCTCCAGAACTGACAGCTGAGAACAAACAGCGTCTGGTTTCCTGAGAAAGTACCCTGAGATGGGCTGGACACTGGAGCATTCAAAGCTTTGGGACAGTCTTGACAAACACAGCCTGAAAGCATCATGATCTCAAGGACTAGCAGAGAGAGTCTGCTCTTTGTTCACAGCCATAGCTAGGAAAATCAAAAACAAGGATTCCTTCTTAGCAAGGAGTCACAAGGAATAAATGTTTGGCATTAGATAACAACTTCCTCTTTCTTGGATGAAATACCCCAGGAAAATACTTCTGCTTATGAATCCTCATTTACTTCAGACATTCCCTCCTTCTGCTGCAAGATACTGGTGGAAAAATCAAGCAGGACCCCTTCATCACAGCAGCAGGATGGGCTCATATACCATGTGTGACACAGCACATCAGTGAGCTATTAACAGTCTGAAGAAACTTTCCCAGAGGTTCAAGAGTCCCAGACACTGCTGTTGTGCAGAAGGGTGTCAGAGGTACCTGCTATGTCCTCTTCTCAGGGCTGAGGACTGGAGCCATCACCCACTTATGACTGCATGACATAACAGCTTGCAGAGTCCACAGCAGAAAAAGCTATTATTGACTCAGGCCCAAGCAGTGGCCTACTTCAAACTGGCTGCAAAGGAGACATAAAATAACCTGATATTACAGGCACAGTGACTACACCCATAGGAGCAAAAGAGTTGAAAGAATTAATGTGAAAAGTATTTGACTTCAAAAAAGAGAACTCCCTAAAAAAGAGGAAGCTAGGAAAGGGGCAAAAATTTTTTGCATGGTGTGGAAATTGTTTTATGATGTCCTGTTAGAGGTTGGTTCTAAGTAAGCCAGTAACTACTACCACAAAACTTTAAAAGGAACAAAATCACAAGTCAGTTAACAACAGGATGAAGATTTCAAAAGTTAAAAAGAAAAAAAAAAAAGAAGTTTCATCCAAGTGAGGAAAAGAGATCATAAAAACTGGAAAGTTTACAGAAAACCACAAGGAAGCCCAAAATATTTTTTAGGAGTAATTTGCTGAAGGCATAAAAATGTTTCATAAAAAAACCCTCCTTTTAAACACATCAGAAGTAGGAAAGCTGCCAGCTGGTTAGTCAGGCAGATATATGATCAAGATGTAAAAGGAATGCTCATGGAAGATAAGGTTGAAAATGTTTAATGAATTTTCCACTACTGCTCATGGTGGAGGATCTGAGGGAGGCTCAGGCAACAGATCACTTTATATGGGTAAGAATATGATGATCTGCCTCAAATGGAAATGTTAGAAGAAAATACTACAGAAAAATACTACAAAAAAAGTTGCAATAAATCAGGTTTGAGAACCAAAAAATGTTCACTTGGGACACCTAGAGGAATTAATGTATCAAATTGTGAAGAGCCAACTCCATTTCATATCTTAAAACACACACCAGTATTGGTACCAGAGATGTTAGATTTGGTGTCAATTTTTTTAAATAGTTGTTGGCATGAACCTAGTAAGTCTGTTTTCCATCTTGGGTAAATTTGTAGAAATTACATTAAAGAACAGAATATACAGACTCAGAAATAAACATGATATTTTGGAGAAAGGTTAGTATGACTTGCATGGTGAAAAGTTATGCTTCATAAATCTACTATATTTCTTTGAAGTGTCAATTAATATGCAAACAAGGATACTGCAGTGTAGTAGGAATATTAGAATTTCATAAAAAGTTTTGTTAAACTCTCTCCATAAGGGCTTTTAAAACACACTGCTTGCCTGGAGGAAAGTGGAGGTCTTGTTATGAATTAAAATTTTTCACAACAGAGAGATTGAGCCGGGGGGGTCATAGGGATCCATGTAGGCATTTTTGGTGTTCAACAGATTTTCAAATGGTCTGGAAGGAACATTATACTGATGTGCCAAGATTGGCACATCATGATGACAAAAAATTATTCAGGACAGGAAAAAAAGTAAGATGGCAGTGAAAAGTTGCAAAGGGACCTCATTTACTAATGGCTTGCATGTAGAGTGGCAACAAAATGTAAAGTGAAGTTCAATGTCAGTAAATTAAAAATAGACCCTTTAAACATATGCTCTAAATAAATGTTTTCCACTCAGGAAAGAGATGCGTGGAAAGTTCAGCTCAACAGTCTGTGGGAATCATGAAGAAAACAGATCTCAAGTATTTAATTGGAAAAAAAAAAGAGCAAAGAAGGCAGAAAACAGGAGTACAAGAAGTACATTGCTCACAAATGGTTGCTACATCCCCATCATTGACTACGCACAGGTCTACTCCTCTATCAGTAAATGGCTTTAACAGAAGTAGAAAAGCTGCAGAGAAAGATAAGATCACCACAGTGTTATAGCTTCCACATAAGGAAAGCCTCTACTAACTGTTTTTCTGCTAGAAAAACCAATGGCAAAGGAATAAAATGATGTGAAGAAGGAAAAAAATCCTCTTCAAATGCATCAGCTTGTTTGTTCTCATATTCCAAAAAAATACAGGTGCCTGAGAGCCACAGTTAAAAAGTCTGGTGCTACTTTTTCCTTTCTCTGTTGCAATTTTTATTTAGGTGCATCTGAGTGACTAGGGCAAGAGAGATGCCAATTTTTGTAAAAGGAAATGGAAGTGCCGTTATTCAACTCTGCTATAAGATCACTAAATCTTAAAGCTTGTCTCATAGTGGAGAAGCAGTGAAGCAGGAAATTGCTAATGCAAAGTGTATAAGAGAAGATCCACTACAGCAGGATTCAAGCTTCACCCCAAAAGCCACTCTTGCAAAGAAAAAAACAAGAAATATGTGAGCTGAAGAGAGCACTATGAAAATTAAACAGCTTTCCAAAACAGAAAAAAAAAAAAAAATAAAAGAACTCAAACTAATCCTTTTCTACTACATTCAAAGTTTAATTGTGTTATTAATTTTTTGTGCAGTATTTGGTCTTCAGTAATGCACAGAGCTGGAAAACAACTCAGCTCCACAGAACTAAAACTGTATCAGTCCATTTTATGGAGAGCTGGAAAAGTTATATAATTTATTTTAAATCTAGTGATAATTTATCTGGGGAGACACTTTGATAGTAGTACTTTAGTTTTAATGATTTCTAGCTCAAAGTAGCTCACTGTCCCTGTGGGTTTTTTTTGTGAACCTGCATGTAATGATGGTGGGCGCTTCTGGGGTGTTTTTGCAGACTCACTCAGGACATGTAACACTCCAGTGCAACTCTGTCTGAAGAGGTAAGTTTTTTAGATCCGATGCAATCTATGGCCTTTAGGCACCTCCTTTAATTCTGCTCACTTAAGCAGTAACATGAATCAATCGTACTATTAGCACTATTTACATCAGGCACACATTTAAATGTTTTCAGAGTTATAGCTTGTATACCTACAGATATGTGACCAGCTGTGTCTGGCAGGTATAGTCATGTACAAGTATGTAAGACGACTGACAAATGAAATTATGTGTCTGCAGAAGTCTTCACTACAAAAAGTCCATGTGCAGATAAATTACATCTTCTTTTCCTGAGGTGCTGTAAAACATAAAATTCCAAATCAAAATTGATTTCACACTGTTTTCTCTACCCAGCTGATATAGTGTCTGTGGTGAATGTCTTCATCTCTCCATGACTGCACAGACTGTTCTGTAAGCCCAAGTAGGAATCTTTCACATCTCAGATTGTTTCTGGTGTCTTCTCACCAAAGGAGGCTGGGCATCCTGGAACCCTGCTGTCTGGAGGAATGTGCAACAAACAAAAGCCTACCTACATTTTGGATTAAATACAGCATCATCTGGGGGTTTTCACGTTTTTTAAATTTATTTACTTATTTATGGAAAACACTAAATCCTCTGCAGAAATAATTTGCTAAAAACCATAGCCTTCAGAATGTAGCTGCAGACACCACAGACAGTTTTCAGACTATTTGTATCTGTTATAAGGCAGTACTTTAACAGACCTGAAACAGACACCCATACAATGCACAGTGCTCCATTCTGACGTTGTGATATGTTCATATGTTTCATTATTTACCACCCAAAGAGATTAAAAAATGTTAAACAATTCATTCTCACCACAATAACTGTAGAGAAGTTTGGCTATGCAAGGGAATTGCAAGTTGGAAAATTTAAGGGCTTAAACTATTCTAATCTCAATAGAAAAACAAACTGTAGTTTATTCAACATAAAGCTATACTTGGTTCCAGCCTTAAGGTTAAACTGTGGTTTGTACTTGTTGAAAATGACTAACCTGGTGCACCATTATTCCAACAGATGCTGCTATGGGTGAAATTTCCAATTTGTTGAGCTTGAGATACAAAGCAAAATGCTTCATATTCTTGACATCCTTCTGAGCAGAAACCAGGAGCATTTACTCCCAGAAGGACTGTTCAGTTGATCCCTCACTCTTAAACAGTGTTAGCAGTACAGAGGGCCAAACATACCAAACAGATGGAGTTTGGGCAGTATTTTCACAGTTATAATTTCTGATAGGGATTCAACACATTAAGTGCAAGCATCAGCACACTTAGCTAAGTTTCACTGTCAAAAGACCAAGGCAGGAAATTCCAGAGGGCAATTCATCTTGCATAACTCAAACACGAAGCTTTAGAGCACTTTGACATTTGATTCATCATTTTGAAACCAATTAGGCACCTGCTTTAGTCAGAGCATATTTTGTTTTCAAGAGGCCATATTTCTTCATTGGCTGAAGAAGGGGGGGCAAAATAGACTAGACCCTGACTTTCAGACAACTAAAGCTAGAGAGAATGAAACTCACTTCCTGCGTCTTCTAACTTGCTGGAATCATTAACTGTGGATTTTAAACTACAGTATGTAGACAACCCCTTGCCTGACTGCTTCCAGACACATCATCCAGACACTAAAATACTAACCCTAAAGTCCAAATTATTTAATGGTCAAAATCAGAAACTGTCATGTAAAAAAAAAAACCCAACAAACAAACAAACAAACAAACCCCCAAAAAACCAAACCAAAACAAACAAACAAAAAAAACCAACAACAACAGAAAAAACCACCCGATACCAATTTGAAATTACTTCAAAGGTCACACTACAAAGCCTTTTATTTTTCTTCAATATGAATGTTAAGCATCCATCAATTAAGGAATAACATAAAGCTCTTGCTCAGATACAGGCATCTATGTCATATCACCACATACAGATAAAAACTAGTCAGGAACATTAGCTGTCAGGGACAAGCAGCTATTTTCAAACACAGCCAAGGTGCTTCCAGCAGGGAAATCACATGCTGCTTTATGCAAACAAACAGCTTTTTTATAAACTCCCTAGTTATCTATTCTGCTGAGAAGTCCACCTCAGCCACACAGTCAAAAATAAATGAATAATATAATGCACAAAGACTTCAGGAGCACCTTTGCCATCCTAACTACAGACAAAACAATTTCCCATTCAGTGTTTAATACAATAGATTCAAGTGGATGAATAGTCTAATTTTATATCTACTCTAGATGCCAACTTGGACTGTGCCCCAAACATGCACTGGGAAGTCCCCAGCTTTGGGATTTCTGTCTTGGGTCCTCCATTTCTCTCTTGGACTGAGATGCCCTAATAGACATGAAAATAAATGACAAGCAGTCTGAATACAGCAAAAATCAGTGTGGTGGAGCAGCAGCTCAAATTTATGTAGCATTTGGCCTCTTCCAGAAAAGGAATAGATCAAAAGATTAATAGATTAATATTCCCTATGTAGCTCTCCTGGCAATCTTTCTTACAAGTCAACATCCTTACCTTAGGAAGAGGAGGGACAGGTACTGATTTCTTCACTCTCATCAATCATGACAGGACTTGAGGAAACAGCATGAGGCTGAGTCAGGGGAGGTTTAGGCTGGATATCAGAAAAAGGTTTTTCATCCAGTGAGAGGTTGGGCACTGGAACAGAGTCCCCAGGGAAGTGGTCACTGCACTGACAGAATTCAAGAAGTGTTTGGACAATGCTCCCAAGCACATGGTGTGACTCTTGGGGATGGTCCTGCACAGGGCTAAGAATTGAACTCAGTGATCCTTGTGAGTCCTTTCTAACTCAGGATATTCTGTGATTCTATAATTTTACTGCTGCCAATGAGCAAGCTGTGTGACCTGTGACCTGTGTACCATTTGGCTGAGTTATATGTTGCCTGCTTCACTCATCCATTGTACTCATTAGCAAAGGCCTGAAGAAAAATTACTTCATTTGTATCTATTTCTTATCCAGAATTCCCACTGGATGCTCAGCTGTCAGAACATCTCTGTGTTTGAAGGTATTCGAGCATTTCTGAACTAAGATTTGAGTTTTTTCCTGTATTAATTACAGGAACATGCTGAGCTGCTCTTCAATCAGAAATCTCCTTTTTGCCACACAAGAATGTGTGGCATACAGCTTACAATAAAGGAAAAGAAGTCACAGCTGTATTTAACACTTAAATGAAATTGAACTTGATGTTTCAGAGATCATTGCAAAATAATTTTAAAGAATCTCACAGGATCAAATAACATAATTATAATCTGTAGCAGTAGCATGATGTTGGCTGAGGTTCACTTTTCCTAACTTTGTGCTTTCTTCCACAGGAAGAAATGTCAAAATTCTGAATTTCCCAGTTAGCAAATCTGCCAACAACACAAAGCTGTGTGGGGTGGTTGCCCTGCTGGAGGGAAGGGATGACAGGCTTGGGAGGTGGGTCTGTGAAAACTTCATGAAGATGAACAAGGTCAGGTGCAAGGTCCTGCAACTGGGTTGGGGCAATCCCAAGCATGAATAGAAACAGAGCAGAGAATGCAGCAAGAGCAGCCCTGCTGAGAAGGGCTTGGGGGTGCTGGTGGAGGAGAGGCTGGACATGACCCAGCAATGTTCACTTGTTGCCCAGAAAGCCAAACGTGTCCTGGACTGCATCTACAGCAGCCAGCAGGGTGAGGGAGGGGGTTCTGCCCCTCTGCTCTGCTCTGCTCGGACCCCATCTGCAGTGCGGCATCCAGCTCTGGGGTCCCTAACACAAGAAGGATGTGGATTTGGTGGAGTGAGTCCAGGGAAGGGCTACTAAGATCACAGGACTGGAGTACCTCTCTAGGGTGACAAAGCCGGTGTTGTTCAGCCTGGAGAAGACAAAAATCTGGGAAGACACTAGACCACCTTCCAGAACCTAGAGAGGGCTACAAGAGAGACAGAGAGGAACTTTTAACAAAGACATGTAGTGACAGGACAAAGGGTCATGGCTGCAAACTGAAAGAGGGCAGGTTTAGATTAGATATAAGGAAGAAATTCTTTACTGTGAGGATTGTGAGGCACTGGAACAGGTTGTCCAGAGAAGCTATGGATGCTCCATCCATGGAATTGTTCAAGGCCAGGCTGGGTAGAGGTCTGAGTAACCTGGTGTAGAGGAAAGCATCCTTGCTCATGGCAGGGGAGTTGGAACTAGATGAACTTTAACATTCCTTGTAACCCAAACCATTCTATGATTCTGTATTTTTATGATCCTACTGTAGGTACTTCTGTGAAGGGGTGAAAGAAAAAGAAAAAAGAGACATAAGCCCAGGTCTAAATAAAGAGATAAGAACACAGCAGTGAGATGTGATGTGACACTGTCCTTGCAAGAGAAGAGAACACAGATGGACAAGGCAAGTGAGATGAAAGCAAGAAGTGGTTTATGTTTGTAAACAGGCTCATTGTAAAGGGAAGTGAAAAGGTCACTGGACTGGAATCAGTGACTGACAAAGATGAAAGAGAATATTGTGCGATGAAAGGATTCCTATTATTTATAGAAAAAGGTTATTGAAAATGGAAATAGTGTGTAATTGTGTATCTGCTGATGCTAGATGAGCTGCTAGTGACTGCAGGAAAGTGACACTACTCAAGGAGAAACAGGATAAAAGAGTGAATGAAAAGATTAGAGAATGTATAGAATTTCTGCAAAACTGCTTAAAGAACTAGTGAGTGGTAGGAAAGTGTTTGTGCCTGTATGTCCCTATAAAAGTGTTACATCCCTACAGTAGAGCACACTGCAAAAGCAGCCATGAAGAAAGTGCTGCAGAAAATCAAGAACTGCCAGGAAACAAATGGCAAACGTTTGTACAATGTTCTCACCACTACTAATAGGCCAGCCTGTGAGGAGGTCTTTGTGACTTAACAAAAGATGTGGCTGAGTACGCAGTATGTCCCCAGAGATGCAGGTAGTGAGAGGAGAGGTTGGTTTGGGGTCAGTCACCCTGCAAAACCACAGAAAGAAGGTACTCCAGGCTACTGAAGAAAGACTCATGGAACTTGCAGGTAATTTCACAGGTGTTGATGTAATCCAAAATCTTTTTACAGGAGTTTCTACTCAAATGTCTACCCAAATTTCACTTCAATTCAAAACAAGAAGAAGAAAAAGAGTAGTGAGCAGTAGGAGAGTAAGAGTAAGAAAGTAAGAAATAATAGAGAAAAGTAGTGCCTAGTAACAGAAAAAGATTGTAAATATCTTCAGAATAAGCAGAGCTGTGCAAATGTATTGCCTCCTAAATAGCTCAGTGGTAAAAATGTGAAGCACTGGTAGGTAAACTCAGTCAAGCAGCAGTGTGAGTAGATCAGTGAGGAAGGAACACAGGAGAGGAGCTTCCAGACAGCAAAATTCTGACTGGGGGAGAGAATACCCAGACTGTCTAGGGAAGTCTGCAGATTGCTCTCTTGCCTCCCCCTACTCATACAACAGACCTGAATGAAACAACCCCCCTCTCCTTTCCCATTCCACAGGAGGGGCTGCTAGAACAGCAAGTGTTTCAACATGCACAGGTCCTGTTGGTCCTGTCACTTATTCTTGTAGCTCTTCCTGAGTCTGTTTGCCTGCTCACATAAAACAAGGGTGTCAGACTCTAGTCTTGTGTCTTCCTAAGCTACAGGAGCAAGCAATGTGTGCTGAAACAATGCCTGAAGGTAGAGTGAGATTAGTTCATAATGCTGAGCCTCAGCTGGACTCTCTGGAAGCTGCAGCTGCTGGGTAGTGTGGCTTTGAATAATAATAGGAAGAAAATACAGAAGTGTCACTAGTGTTTTCACCTTATAGAAAAGGTATTAATTGTGTCATCCAGCTACTTCTGTGCTATACTGAAAGGTGGTGAGATGATCTCTTAGCTTACCATGGTGCTTCTGATCCAGAAATTATCTGAAATATCCTTGGTTATCTTTGCACAGAGGTAAGATGTTCTGTCCTGAAAACACTGGCTGTGCCTCTGCTGAGTCTTTTCCCTTTGGGCCCAGGCTACCACATCACAACATCTCTCCGTGTTACACCTTCTGATAATGGCATCCCCGAGTAGGTGTGTGATTGCTTGAGAACAACTAAGTAGCAACAAGTGACCTATAAAACTCCTAAATGAGCTAATATTTGGTCAATATGCTTCTAAAGACCTGTCTTGGAAGAGAGTCCTAGTTATATCAAGTAGATGACAGTCATATGAAATGACATCTCAGGTAATCTATAGTCCTATTTTAACTTTATTAATTTTTTTATTGATCTTAAACAGAAATTTCTTTTGCCTTTGCAGTACTCCTTTCTTCATTCTTCATTGAGCATATAACAAAATATGCATTGCTATAAACTCTTCATTTGTTAAGTAGCATAATGATTTCAGGATGATTAGTTGTGACAAATTCAAGATTCTCTTTGCTAAAACTACCTTGAGAGGGCTGTGAGCATTAGCTGGCATTCCCTGAGTGTATTTCTCATTACATCACATCATTTTACTGTCTTTCAACAGTGATGTCCCTTGTCTTCATTCCAATGCTGCCTTGAGGATATAGTAATGAGTCCTCAGACCATTATCATCTCTCTCTAAAGGGAAAGCAAGCAAAGTGCCAGACAGAGGAGAAGATAAAAAAGCTCACATAGTAGGAAAGCAGGGAAGGAGATGAGACTATACATCAAAAAAAAATTGTCAGTAATTCACACTGGGTCCAGGCATCACTTGACCGGTCTGTAAGAGACACCAGCTTGGTCTTTTCTGCAAAACTCCCCTTCTCTCTGTCTCAGCTGCTGGATTTCAAGTCTTCCCCCTGAGTATTTGAACAGGAATGCAAAACAAGTATTAGAGAATTGTATGATAGACCTTGACATTTATGAAATAAAAGACAGTTAAATTCTGTTGGGTTTTTTTCACATTGCCAGTTGCTGAAGACCTTTTCACGGCTATGGTGCCATAACTAATTTCCAGAATATAATACTGAAATTGAATTATGGATAGCACATAATCCTCCACATCTTTAGTTTCCAGCTACTGGCAGTCCTGAGAAAACTGTATGTCTTGGACTGTCCACCATTTTAAACATGGTAATATCTCTGCTTCAAGGACACATCTCTGTTCCTTCCCTTCAGAGAATCATAGAATATGCTGAGTAGGAAGGGACCCATCAGGATCATCAAGTCTAGCTCCTGGTCCTGCACAGGACCATCCCCAAGAGTCACACCATGTGCCTGAAAGTGTTGTCTAAATGCTTCTTGAACTCTGTCAGGCTTGGTGCTGTGACCACTTCCCTGGGGAGCCTGATCCAGTGCCCAAACACCCTCTGGGTGAAGAACTTTTTCTTGATATTTAACCTAAACACACACACCCCCACACCCCCACATCGCCACTGCCACCCTAGCTCAGCCTCATGCCATTTCCTGGAGTCCTGTCACTGGTCACCCAGAGAAGAAATCAGTGTCTGCCCCTCCTCTTCCCCTCATAAGGAAGTTGTAACTGCAGCGAGGTCTGCTCTCAGTCTCCTCCAGGCTGAACAGAACAAGTGACCTCAGCATCAGCTTCCCCTCAAGGCCTTTCACCATCTTTTGTTGCCCTCCTTTAGATGTTTTCTAACAGCTCAATATCTTTTTTACATTGTGGCACCCAAAACTGTCCCCAGCACTCGAGGTGAGGCTGGCCCAGCTCAGAGCAGAGCAGGACAATCCCCTCCCTTGCCTGCCTGGTGATGCTGTGCCTGATGCCCCCCAGGACACAGCTGGCCCTCCTGGCTGCCAGGGCACTGCTGGTTCCTGTTCAACTTACCATCAACCAGGACCCCAAGGTCTTTTCCTGCAGCTCCAGCCTCTTGTTCCCGAGTTTATATACACAAACAGGGCTGCCCCATACCAGGTGCAGAATCTTTTCAGAGATTACCAGAGCCATTCTTTTTCTTCCCCTCCTGGAACATCTCCATCTGCTTCTCCCTTTGTAGGTAAGGAAAGCCCTTCACTGCTGACCGCTGAAAGGCAAGTTGGCCATTGCTTCTCCCAGCTCTACTGCTTTGCTGAAATGGGGTCGGATCTCAACCTCCTCACTTTCTCTTGCTGCAGGACTGACTGACCGTGAGTTAGGGCAGCTCAGCTGTGGCTGCTGCTGCAGCTTCCAGCTGCATGAATGTTTCTCCACAGCACAGAGACTGACTTGGTCAACACCTTCGTGCCTAGATCCCAATGGTTTTCACCAGCCAATGGATATCTTACTTTCCATTCTTTTTGACAAGGAAATTAATAATACTGGCTCTTTTCTACATAACTGAGAAATCAGTACCTATTTGAAATCCCTGCAGTTGTCAGTGTTGTTGTCCTCTTTAAACTGAAGAGCATTTGACAGTTTTATGCCCTAGCAACACAAAGCAAGGCAGACTATTCTGTTGAAAATAATTTCCTCTTGCTGGGAATGTGTAGAAACCACTTGTGATATAACACACACTTTCTCACCACTGCTCTCTGCAGCCCCACAGTCTTCCTAGCCTATGACAAACATCCTAGGGCAGTTTGGAAATAACTTGGGAGCTATATCTTGGCATGGGAGGCATGAAAGTCACCTGTAAATGTCACTCTTCTTTTTATGCATTCAAAACATTGCTTTAACCACTTACTGAAGGACTGTGCTATCCAAAGCTAAAGAAGCCACTCACAAATCCTGTGGAAGAAAAGGATACAACTATACAAATCAGAATAAAATACACTAGCTCCTCTTTCCCCCTTCACAAAAATACATCTAGAGTGCAAACCTGATTTTCTTGCAATCAAACACATACAGCAGTCAGAGAGACAGGGTTTCTTTGGGTCACACCCCATTGCCATCAGTCTGGCCCTCCCCATCAGAAAGGCTCTGCTTATGGCTGCAGCTATTTCTTCCTTTAACCACACCAAGTATTTGCTCAGTGGCCACAGCTTCACAGGGGCTCTCAAAAAGACAAGCACAGCACAAATACAGCAAGTGTTTACTCTTTGTCCTTTCCTTCCTTCCTTCCTTCCTTCCTTCCTTCCTTCCTTCCTTCCTTCCTTCCTTCC
>VWZS01008712.1:131213-174905 GCA_013397075.1 Rhabdornis inornatus | reverse complement strand
TCCTTCCCTCCTTCCTGTTTCTTCCATGTCAGTCACAACTATGCATTTTTGTCCCCATTGCCGGTGCTTTTCCTGTTGCTTACACCCTCAAGCCACTTCAGAGCTGTAAAGTCCAATTCTCATTTCTCTATTCTCAGCTGGTACCTCAAGTACAAAAGTTCATTCCCAGAGAGAGAAAATTGTCCAGATGATCCTAAGACATCTAAACATTTCCAGTCACTACAGAACTATGGATAAGCAATCAGATACAAGTTGAGATACTCTAGGGAACAGAAAAAACATTTTTGGAAGATAACCTTTCCTCTGGTGTTTTTCTGCACTGGCACTTTCAAACACCTGCTGCATCCTTCCACCTTTTAATGCAATACTGTCATAACTTATCAGTGATGGACAGGTGATATTTGCATTGCAAAAATCTAAGAAATATCTAGATTCCTAAGGAAGGCAAAATGTTAATTTGGTAACTTGTATTTTACCCTCTAACATGAAATCTCAGTTTGTTATTGCAGGACAATGTAAAGAGCACTGACCTGCAGAGGGTTTTGTCTTCTAGATAAGACATAAAGTGAGAGTCTGCTACTTGCATTCACTAAAGACACTGTGACACTTTTGTTTAAGGTGTATTATTTCCTCTACTCTGGTGAAATCCCAGCTGTGAACTTTACATTCCTCCTATCTCTTTTCTTCTTAAAATTAAATTGGATAGGATGGTTTTCATTTTCTGTCCCCTCACTTCTTGTGTTGTGTGGCTACAGGCAGTTAAAAAACCACAGTGTTTCACCCTGGAGGTGCCTGTATCTCAGTAAAAGCTGAAATAATCTTTTATGAAAAGATTTACCTGCCTCACAGGAATCTTTTGAAGTTTAAGCTTTTTTTTTTTTTTTTTCCTTTTTGAGGAGGAGGAGGATTGAGATAAAAAATACTGCAAGTATAAAGATTACATGCATATTTACAAGGAATTGACAAATTTTGAATGCGATAAGGATCATAATTTTTGGAGATTTCAGTTTCCTTCATCATTTTTTGAGAGGAGAAATCAAAATAAAAGCAGTTGAAAAGTAATCCAGACAGGAAAGAAAAACCAGCCATGGTGCTTTTCTTTAAAGGAAATCGCCCTCTCTGCCAGGCATGATCTCTACAGGATGTATAAAAACTATTGTGAAGGATGTCTGTCATATTAATGCATTTTCAGGTCTTTTCCTGCAGCCACTTTGAAGACGTGACTCAGCTGTATTTCTTTCTATTCATCAAAACTAGTGCTTGCTTTGAATACCAAAGGATTAGGAAAAAAGGGACACAGAGAAATCTCTGTCAGCAGTCACAAAGTCAGCGCAATTCCTGATGAAAATGATGGCAGCTGCCTAGGTTACACTGGTACCTTGCACTTTCATCCCTATTTCACTGAGCTTTGCAGATCTGGAGACTTGACACCCAAGACACTTTAACCCCCTGAAGTGAAACAAGGAGATGTGATTAAAATCAGGTGTTAAAATTGTTTTCAACAAATTTGGCAAAGACAGGGCATGGTTAGATGTCATTCCATGCAGTCCTGGCAGAGGGAGACATCAGAAACATCTCTAGTTGTTACACTGGAGGATCATCTGCCTTGGAAGCATAACAGCTATTATTAATCCTTGTTTCCAGCAGCATCCAGCACGACTGAGAGACTTTCAAGTACCAACAAAGATCAGTCCTTAACCTTATAGTCTGAAACTAAATTCAGGGTCAGAGGTAAAGGGGAAACAGTAAAATGCACAGAGTGCTCCTTTGGATGGTCTGAACTAGACACTGTAAATCAACCAGGCAGTCTTATAAGCAGGGATGACCTTGAGAATCCTTCAGTCTATTTTTGTCATACAGTGCTTGTAGAAACTGACTGCTTCATTCTTGATGAGTTTTGTCAAGTACCTTCTGTGAAAGTAGGCATACCGACTGTAGGAAGAAAATTAAGTGCAGTCTATTCTCATTTATTTTCAGGAGAATTTTCCGATTTGCAGTTTCGTGAAACTTCACAGAACAACTCCAAATTCTTCCTGTTTAAACCATCCTTTTAAAGTCTGAACTTCATTTCTTTTTTATTTTTTCAACAGCAAATGCACTAACTACATGTTGGCTTCAAACTCCACAAATGTTTTATCTTAATCAGGTGTTTATTCTGTTTGCATTATCTCATCCCCTTCTCCCATGGATATTTGAGGATTAGCATATATTGTGGACAAGATCAAAGCAGTCAACTTACAGTTTGTGAGCTTTATAAGGGAATTATTAGATTTTTGCAAACACATCACAGCTGTTGTGCATGAAAAAAAAGCCACTTAATGTTATGTAAAGAAAAGATTTCTATGAACGCTTTTGTTTGACAGAATTCACTTTTCCATCTCATATAAAAATCAATTAAGATGAAAATGCAACTGGACTGTGTATGTGTAATTTTTTTTTTTAATCAAGAGAGCTCCATGTCTCCAGATTCTATTGAAGTAGGCTTTCAAAGCTCTTTTGTTCTCACCTGCTTATGAAAAATCATTCACAGCATCCTGGATCTCAGCTCACAGTGACTGCCTGAATCCAAAAGGTAAAGTAGTCCATCCCCATGGAGGACGCCAGCTGTCTCATTGATTCTGCATGGCTCTTGGCTCATGCTGAAGCAGCACTGGCATAATTTCCAGAGAGAGGTGTATAATGAGGTAGCACCATGTTAACTATTAGCAGGGAGAAGTCAAACATCTGGTCTGGAGGAAAAGAGGAGGCCAGAGCTGAACTATCAGCATCAAAGCATGCATTTATCAGGAAGTGTATGCCAGGATTCAACATCTAGGAGCAAAAGCTTTGGGGATGAAAAGGAATGCAAAAACAATGGTAAAATAATAGGAAGAAAACTCCTTGTTCAATATACTTCTTTTCTAGGAACTATATTCTTGATTATTTAAAACCAGCACTATTAAAATTCTTCTACTGTGATGAAAAAAAGGATACTCAGAATAATCTTCATTTTGTACAAATGCACAGTTAGTTCCTCAGCATTTTTTTTAGTCTGTCTCTGTGTCTGTCACAGACCAAGCTTCCAGTTTGATGGAATTCCACTAAAACCCCAGCCCAGAGCAGCATTTTCTATCCTTTCTGGGTTGCAATTCTACAGCAGAAGTTTACAAATGCCAAGAAGCCCCGTCTGTGTGTTGAGAGTAATTGTCTTGTGACTTCTCCTACAGTTCAGAGGGATGAGGATGTAAAGAGTGAAAATTATTTAGCAGCACTTGGTAGAGATGAAGGGGAGTGTTTTAAAAACAGAGGCAGAGGGTGAGAAAAGGACAGAGGTCATCCTAGGCAGCCCTTGCTGGCAGGTGCATTCACACCAGGTGCTGGCTTTGTTCTCCACCAGCTGTAGCAGCAGGACACCGGCAGTTTTTGCAGTGGTATAGAAATGTCTGGGTATATTTCAGCTTTATTTTGGTTGGGTTGACACTTTTAAGAAATCTTGATTTCCATCAACAAAACAAAAGGAGAGAAGTGTCTTCCTGTAATGTGTAAGGGATAAAGCAGTCTCTGCATCAGTTTCCAGAGTGCAGCTTTCTCTTTGGCTGCAATGTCACATACCCGAGTGAGTGTATGGTACATTCACAGTTCTCTCATCATCATTCTGGACATGCTTCTTCCTGGACAAAGCTGACTCTTGGAGAACTGATCTAAGGAATCTGGTCAAGTACTTGTGATGCCAAGTCCTGTCCTGGTGGCAGGCATTTCACAATGAAATTCACCATTCTTTCTTACAATCATGGGGGAAGGTGACTCTGACCTGCTGTTTGCTGTTTGCTGTTTGCTTTGGCAGGGTTAGGATTCCCAGTGTTGCTTGGTCTCATGACGGATTTAGAATTAAGTGTCTGATTAACACATCTTGTTAGTTGTGTACTGAGACTTTGATCTTTTTTTCTCTTCACCCCTGAGCTGTGATCTTTGCAAAGTGTTATGAAATTCATTGCTATTTTCTTAAAATGCTAAATATGCAGTAGTTAAATCCGCCAAGGACCTTTTAAACAGTATCTCTACCAACTTTCCTGCAGTCCCATCTGGTTGCTCATAGTATGGATTTGCTATGACATGCTTTAGTTGATACAGCAAAGAAAAGCCTTTTTGGAACATAAGACTCCCACAACTTCTCTCAATCACAATTAGGACTCCCCAAAGTCCCCTATTTCACATTGCAAGGAGTCAGATGCACAACAGTAAGTTATCAGCTCCTAAATCAGAATACTAATCTGTCATCCTTGCCCATTTCCTCCTCTTCTACTCACAAACTGCTCCAGGTAGTTTTCTACTCTGAACTGTTCTTTCTCTACTCCCCCATCTGCCTGCTCAGAGCAATACATCATCTCCTTTCCTAATCATCTTTCCTTACCCTAGTTTTTAATGTCAAAATATTCTGTGCCTTTGGGGATTTGCTAGTCCATCTTTTTTCTGCTCACTGACTCTTTCTGGTCCTCCCTTCTGTGTAAATACCACAAACACTGAGGGTTGTAGCATATATGCTATATATGCATTCCCCAGTATAGTGCTATGAGTCTATATTTGCATTATTTGGGATGTGAAGCCTGTGAAACATCTTCTCATTTCCTGGCTGTTCAAACTGGTGGACCTCCTGGTGTAAACTGTCTTTCCCCCCTTTCAGTCAGCGCATGTGAATATATTTTTTGGCATAAAGGAAGGGAGGTCTTCCTCCTCAGTTTTACCTGAGCAAGAAGGTGGAACACTGCTGGTGTGTGCCTCCATAGCCAGAAGCTGCAAAATCCCAAATCCTAAGGTACAGATGTAGCCGGGGGGGGGGGGGGGGGAAAGAAGCCCCACTGCATTTAGAACAGGCCATATAAAAAGGTTCTTTACAGATCCATCTGTATAAATGTAAGTGGTTGATCCATGTATCTATAACAACTCTAGTGTTGGTCACATGACAAGTTACTGAGGGGTCAGAAATAACATGCCATCAAAATAAGCTCCTTGAGTATTTCCATTTTGGTGCATAGAGCATTTGATAAAAAGAGGCACTTGTCATCACTTCCTTAAACATAGTCTTCTGCCTCTTTTGTTCAAACCACTAAGAGCTAGATAGCATATGCACAGGGACTAAATTCTTCACAGGCAGGCATCTGGATCAGTATATTGAAATTGAGTCTATTTTTAGGCCACTGATGCTAGCTTCCCCATGAAACTGCATATTCGTAGTTTTCAGGCTTTCTGAAGTGGATTCTTGCCATAAATTGATTGTAAATCATTTTGAGTGCATGGGAGGAAGGGCCTGCTCCAGAGTCTATTGAAAATACATTAGAGTCTTTCTATTGATTTGAAAAGCTGAAGAACCAGCCAGTAAGAATTCATTCTGTCCATGTAAAATACGTGCAATTTGCATTAGAAATGCAACATAAATGTATTTCCTATGCAAAACTCAGCTGAACAACACACTTCACTGCATATCTAGCAAATTCCACAGCTGGAAATATTGTTGTCTCTTTTATATCTTTATTCTTCTTATCCAAGTAGCTAAGCAGATATTTGGGGTTTTCTCAATTGATTTGTTAGGGGGACAAATTAATGGGAGAGCCTGTGACTGCTCTGGTATAACTCACTTACTTTATGAGGAACAAGCATAAATCCCTGATACAGCAGGAAGAGCAATAGGATGTAATTTTTTTTTTTTATCTTCAAGCATTCTAAATCTGTATTTTTAACAATCATTGTGCCCCCAAACCTGTTTTTATCCCCTTTGGTTTTCCTTCCATCACGCCACATATATTTCTGTTGCCTGTGTTTCTGGTCCTTTCTGTGTTTTTTTCCATGGCTGCTGATTCTCTGCTCTATTTATTAGATCCTTAGGCTCTGAGCCTGCTTTTCAGAAATTTGGGGCCGCTGGGATCTGCTGACAGTGTTCATAGGAGCAATTCCACTGTCTCAGCTGCTGCTTAACACCTACTATCACTTCACTGTTCTCATTTATCTTAAAAGAGAGTGATTGCCATGCCCAGGAATTTCAGTGAGATCTCTGATTGTTTCCAAATCAAAAAGCTCAGGTCTATGATCAAGTCACAACATATAAGCAGTTACCTAACTCTAGATGATCCACAATAAGTGTCTAAATATCCATCCTTTCAGGCCATATCAAATACTTAGGAAATTCATTTAGCTGAGTCCCCAAAGAGCATCATCCAAATCAAAATACATTTCATATTAGCTCCCTTGATGTTCTCAGACCACTGAGGCTCAGAGAAGGCTTTCTATAAATCAATAGGTTCATATGGGGTCAAATGAGAGGAGCATGTGGTTTTCAATTTCTTCAGGAAAAATTTGAGCTAGCAATCAAGCTATTCCTCATTCTGTGAAGCTGTATTACCTTGACTGATCACAAATTGTGAAGCAGTGGATATTTATTAAGTAATTACCTTTTGGGGACAGTGTAGCTTGTCTAAGCTGCACACTGCTAGGATAAGAGAAATTCAGTGTTAAATGTAATTCTGTTATGTTATTTTTTTCTCTCAAGCTCAAATATTTTTATTTAAAGTTTAAAGTTTTGAAAAATAAAATCTTAAAGTTTTTGAAACACATGCAAAATCAAGATGTATTCATAGAACATATGTGCGATGAATACAAGTGTGTGTGGTATTTGGCCATGAAGGGAATAGAGTTTCCTGGTGTTTATTCTAGAGTCAATCACCAAATTACATGGTGTTTTGAAACATCTTCATATTTTAATTTCTGATCTTGTGTGACAGCTTGGAGAATATTTTTAATATTCTTATAGACTTATAGAATTCATAGACTTATGAATTCTCATTAATTTATGAACTCTCTTTTTTGACTTATTTTCAACATGGAATAAATTTACAGAAAAAGAGACCCTGTGAGACAGAAATGAGTGTCAGGGCCATGTACAGCTTCTCCCCATGAAAACAACCGAAGTCACTGCCTGAGACATTAACTCTTAACAATTTTAAGCCTCAATTTAAAGAAGAGATGGAAAATAGAAGCAACATAGAGGAAAGGCAGATGGAGGAGATATTTAAAAATGGACTTTACAAGCAACATTCTAATAAAAGTGGCAAAAAAAACCCAAATCCTAAAACAGGAAAGAAAGTATGGCAGAAAAAAACCCAAAAGTCCTAAGAAACCTTAACCACAATATTAATGATCCTTCAGAAAATCCTAAAGGGTGTTTTTTATTGTTTTTACATCTACAATTCTTTGTTTTCCATTTTTTCCATTATTGGTATGCTTAAAGTCTTTTACAAAGGCTGAATGTGTTTAGCTTCAGCTGTCACAGAGCTCTGCAGAGTTAAATAGCCTGTCAGAGCTACCTCAGGAGGGCCTTGATGAAACCAAAACTATTTCAGCTGAGCGTACGTGAGCACAGTAACATTCTAATGTTTCTGGAGTCATATTAATATAAAAAGTATTGCTTTTGTGTCTAGGTTTTGTATGCCACCTCCCTCTTACTGCTGAAAAAAAAGCCTATTTGCCTATTCACAACAAAAGTAATAAATTGTGACTTTGCTTTCATTGAAAAAACTACTGAAATTAATGACAAAAAAGCTACAGCATGCTCAGTCTTCTGTATGAATTTTACTTTCTGACTTATTTTGTGTCTTTGCTCTGCTTTATCAAGACAAAAATGTATAAACACCTATATAATCTGTGTATTCAGGTCTTTTGCTCTCTGACAGAACACTTTCATCTCCCAGCCACCATGTAAAAAATGGGCATTATTGTTCTCCCTACCCTTTCTCTGTACATTCAAAGAAGAAACGGATGTAATTATCTGTTCTAAGGAGTTGACACGGAGGTATAAAAAAAAAAGGAATCCCTTTCTCAGGGTCTTAAATTTCCCCATACATTAGGCATCCAAGTCAGATTTGTCAACTCCCTTCCCAGAGCAAATTCGGTTTCAGAACTGAACCCAACCATATGTGCAAAGCTAGGTATATTTGACCAAGGTCATGTTGAAGCCTGGGATGGAGTGAGGGATTGAAATTCTTTCCTTTAAATGGCTTGTTCCCTTCTAGTGCACCTGGAACAGCACTGAAGACAAAAGCACTAGCTATTCATATAATGAATAACCCTTCCATTAAAAATTGCTCCAGGCACACTTGGCAGCAGGAACAAGGATAAGTGGGAGGACCAAGGTAGATGATAACACTTGGTAAACTATTAACCAGCCCACACATGGGCTTGAAAGGTTTGTACGTGTCTATATTAATCTTTTGTGTAAACACACAGAGGACAATTATGGACACGGTGGCTTAAACTGCTGGTGTTAAGAGATTGCTGACCCAGCACAATTACTACTGCACAACTCCCTCAGATATCTGTCCTTTATGCTGAGAAGGACATCCTAGCTGGGAGTGCTTCTGTACATACATATGTATAAAATGGCGCTTGGTTCACACTGGGAGATATAAAAAATACCACAGAAAAGCTCTTCATGACACCCAATAGAGAAGGCCATATTGATGAGGGTTGAATCCAGCAACTCCAGCAAGGAGAATGCAGAGAGGCTGCAATTTGTTGGCAATGGCTGCAATAGGAGCTTCACAGCCCCACTCAGTGGCCCTAGGTTAAAAAGCAGGTTTGTCCACTGCAGACCATTCATATTCCATCCTCCTAAAGCCCAAATACTGAGACTATAAAAGCAGATTAGCTATCAGTGAGGGTGTGTAAGTATGAAAATCCCCTTAATATAGACAAGTATTGATGTCTCTGTATTTGAGTACATGTCATGTCTGTTCTGGAACTCCCAAGATCCCACAAGGATGATTATACCCTGATCCAGGTTCTCTGGGCATTCTGTTTTAATGGTTGTGTGATACTGCTGGTTGCTTTGAAAAAGGTCTCTGTTTCACCCCAGAAGTACATACATATAAACACTGAAAAAATTCATTCCTTTTTACATCTGGCTTCCTTTTGCAATAAAAGGTGCTGTATAAGGCAAGATATGACAATCTGAGCAATAAAATTAGAAATTCTAATCTCTCCATGCTGGGCACAGAGAAAAGTTCATTGCGGCATTGGTTTACTCTAGTATGTTATCAAATTGTGATAATGCAGATAAAAAGGGAATGGAAATGGCAAAATTATTAAACTAACTGTATCTGCAAGGATATTAATTTGATTTATCTCACTTATTATTATTGCCATCAAGCTCAAATGCAAATCCTAAAGTTTGAGTTAAATCGATGATTGAATTTACTTACGGGGAAGGGAAATAAAGGATGAACAGTTATAAATGCTGCTTCTTTACATGAATTTGGAAAAGTAAATCTTTCTTCTAAGTTATTTTTTATATCCTTCTTGTTTCCTAATCTTCTTGTTAGTAGTTTCTAAAGCTCCCATTTTAAAGGAACAGATAAAGATATCTAGTGTGTACGATTTTGCTTTACTGGACATTAATATGTTTTCCTGATACTAACGTAATTCTCTGGTATGTCAGTAGATGTTCAGAGGGTGCTCAGAAGCGTATGGAAATCAGAAGACCCAGTGCCCTCAAAGAGAAACATGAATTGTTATTCTCTGCCTACAAATAAACAATATGCTCTAATAAGTTTTAAAGTTTGTATTACGTTATTGTGGTGCTAGCACATCCAAAAAAATTATAAAAATGTGAAATACATGGTCTCTAGTTTATGCTTCCATTTCAGTGTATAGCATTCTTTATTTATTTATTTATTATCATCTTTCTTTAAGGAAGGAGTTAGGGTTCTGCTAGGTTCTTATATTGTATATATTTAAAAGCCCACATCCAGGTCTGGCACAATAAACCACTGTATTCTGATACCTTAAAAGTGAAATCTGGTCTTCTTTTAAAGAAATGGCAAAAGTACAGAGTGACACCTAAGGTACATATTAAGGTATATACATAAGGTATAAATACTGGAGTCAGATTGATAATTCTCATCCTGACTGAAAATATAATATTTACGAGTTTCAACTCACTTGCTGAAGGGAATTTAATCTTAGAAAGACCATTTTATTAGGATGATTGTGATGCTTTTGGTACCCAAGTAGGCTTCCTCAGAGCAGTGCTCTCCAAAGACATGGGGCTTTTTAACAATACACAATACTTTGGTACAGTCTATATACCCAATCATTGTGTCAGGATTAAATCATTCATTCTTAAGGTAATGTATTTGAGATGGAATACATGCTTTAAAGGTTCTTAAATTGCAGTCATACTCTGTGATGAAAGTTAGGATTCAGATCTTATGAATTTAAAATAAAAGCTAAGCCAGGGGTAGGCAAGGTTTATTATTATACCTGCGTGCAGCATGGTAATCAAACCCATGGAAATGTCTGCAGCTGTACCCACAACATCCCTTCTGAAATGGTTCTGTCACTAAACTGAGATCTTGACCTAGGTGGATTGTTGCCTACCATGCAAGGTACACAGAAAAAAACCCCAAAACCAAGGATAGAAAGCAAAATAAAATTTTGACCACCATATCTCTAAGTTAATAATCTTCATAGAAGCACATGTTGAGTTTTTGTATTAACACAAAGAGTTTCATATTACAGATTATGGGGAGACTCATGTGAACAAAGTGACAGATATAGACCAATCAAAGTGTCTATTGAGGCATGGAGCTGCAATACAAAAACAATCAGTGCAGAAAGCAAGGCAGAGACAATACAATTTTAAATCCATTTGACAGGCAAACTATATCTGTTGAAGCTTCTTAGGCTAATTGAATATAAAACTCATTATCAGTATTGCAGCATGCCCCGTGACACCACTTTATTTATTCGGATGAAGATTGGAGAGTGTGAGTAAATATAGGAACCCTGCTCTCTACAATTTCTTTGCGGGTAAATCCTTTGCCTACATTTGTTCTTTGTGCATTTCCCACAAATCTCTCATGCAATCTCCCTGCCCACTGTAGGAAAACAACCTTTATAGAAAGTACAGGGCATGTGAAGGAAGTGTATTTACCATTTAGAATGGTCAGTGCACACATACAAGTCTTAATGATGCTGAAAGTACTGAATCTTTAATCTTGACTTTTATCATTTGGTGATCTTGGTTGACTATCTTAGATGTCTATGAAGCATTACGGACTACTCAGTCATGTCTTTAAATGGTGAGAGTTGTTTGGCTGGCAGAGTCTGTTCAGTCAAACTGTGTGGCAATATACTTTGCTTCTGGACACAAATATTTGGGTTTTTATAAGTACTTTCCACACGGACTGTGGATCCCAAGCAATGTGCAGCCCATTTCAATCCATATCACCAGCCAGCACCTTGAATCCTAATGTGGGGGTTCTATTCTTCTCCACTCATTTGAATACAAAGAAGTCTTATATATAAACATTCCAAAAATATTTCAAATGCACATGACCAACCACATTTATACATTTTTGAAGATGACACAGCTTTTAAAGAGCACATTGTCAGTGATTACCAATGGTTTAGACAGTGATTTTTTACCCCAAATCCAGAACTAAGCCTGATTTGATAACGTCTGAAACCTGGATAATCTTGTGTGTAGGGATCCCTGTTTTTCATTGAATTTTGAATCAGATTTGCATACAATAATTATTTTCCCTGCTTTGTGGTGGAAAACTACTGCGGTTTCAGAATTATTTTTCTTTTTTTTTCCTCATCCTTTTTATAAGATCTGTAATTGTGACATTAATTATCTAAACTATCTTGCCCTTTTCTTTGCTGAGTAATTTGATTTGAAAGCAACTCTTAGTGTCAACTTCAGCAACCTTAGGGAAGAGGTGAAAGAGAGGTCATTCAAAACACAGAGACTATCAAAAAGGTTTAAATAATAGAATCATTAAGATTCTATAACTGCCTTTGCATGAAAAAGATGGAAATGAAAAGAGGAAATAGCATACTATGCAATGTATTTATTGGGAAAATAACTGTAATGAAATGTAAGTCCAGGAAATAATACAAATGTAGCCTGTTCTCATTATATTCTACAGATAGACAAAAGTGTGTCCCTTTCTTCCTATCATTGTTACTCTTTTAAAAATCAAAACATGCTTTCATCTTAAAAGTCGCATTTTGCTCAACATACAATATAAATGTGTAACAGAAAATTGTAAGACCAGACATGCAGTCAAGTGGTCAGAGTATTTCTTTGCATTTCATACAAATTGGGGAACAAATCTTATGCCTGAATCTATCTGCAATAGATTTTCAATCATTACAAACATATTAAGATTTATGTGGTATAGAACAGCCCTTGGAAATATCAAAAGGAAGTCTCTATGTGAAAGCTGAACCAGTCATCACCTGATGAGACATGAAGTGAAATCATAAGTTTTCCTTAGAAGACAATTGTGCAGGTGATTACTCCAGGAAACCACAATATTAATGTACTTACTTGATAACTGCAATGCAAAGTGAAAAGATGTTGTGGGTACTTCCACCCTCCTTGGTGGCCTTGATCTCAACTTTTTCAATCTCCTATGGCCACAAGTACAGAAGGGAGACTGGTGTAGTGGGTTCCAGTACTCCTTACCTCTTAAAATCTGGTATTAACTCAATGCAGTGAGGCACACTGTACGTAACTTTTTCATAATCTTCATTTTAAAATCTATTAAATGAACAATAGGCATGTGTTATCAAAGGGTTTCTTGTGCAGAGGCACTAATATACTGGAAGAAGACGCTACTTTTGTTCTTTAGACTCACCTGCGATGAGTCACACTTGACAAGTGCGGATTTTTTTTCTCTCCCCATCTGTCTTGCTTCCTTTGAGCAGTATTCCAGCACTCACTGCCTGGTGTCCCCTGCATCAATAAACACCCCTAGGTTTCTAGTGTTACATCTTCACCTGACATAAAAACAAATGAAAGTGTTCTTCTGTATATCCAGTTCTGTTTCACATAGCTTTGGCAACTGCCAGCTGGAATAGGAAGAGACACTCTGATTTCAATAGTTGACAGAAATGATACGCAGAGAAAGCCAGCCAGTGACAACTGAAAAGGAACAGGACGTTACAGAAAACCTGTATGTTAACACCAGAGTCCAAGGCCAAAGAGAGCAGATTCAAATCTCACCCCTTCCTTGTCCCAGCTGTCACCAGGCATCAGACCTAAACAATTCTCAAGTTCATGGTTTTTATAGTGACTCATACTAAGTGCCCCTATACATAGGTAGTGCAGCTGCTGTCAAGCACAGATCACATTGAATACATTGTAGAAAGAGAGGGGCAAAATGACTACAACTCATCACCCCTATACTTCCTGGAGACCAAAATATATGCAAACTTGGGTAAACTACAGCAAACTATAGGCAATCTGGGGTACTTAATGTACCATACAGTGGGGACTTGGTATCCTGCATACAGCCAAACCTACACACAGCAGCTTTCTCAAGCACTGCCCTCCTCCAAAAAAGGACCTGTTAGAAAAAGACAGGAGTGTGAATCAAGTGAAAAGACCCAGATATTCTTCATGGCTTCAGCTGTTCTTCTTTTCTTCTATCCCAGTGATGACATCTGCTCCCAGTGAAGAAGGGGAAGAAAAAGGAATAAAAGAAAAAAGTCTGAGAGATGCTAATAGAGTATACAGTGGGCACACTATCTAATATTTTCCTAATGTCAAGCCTCTTCTTATATCGGAATAGTGCTTTTCCTCATGACCACCACTGCATGCATGCATCTATCCTTAAAAAGTGCAGATGTCCCCTTGTGGGTACATCTAAAGACTTGGAGAGCCAAGGAAAGGGCAGAGAATTTGTCACAAACATTTTTCCTACCAAAGTCAAACATTTTGATCTGAGTAACATAAAAAGGCTCTATGACTATGGTAAAACATGGAGATTTTGCTGTAGATCTCACATTAATTCCTCATTCCCTAAAATTTCAATATAGCAAATTCCAAGGCAAGCTTGTCTCGAGACTTCTAATATGTTCAGAAACTTCTTTCCAACACTATGACATTTCCAGGCACGTGACAAACTCTGGATGGAGCATTTATGACACCTGACTTCTAGAGCATTCACATGCCTTTTCAATGACAGCTGCCAAGAAGAAATAGCATCCTCCAGCTGCACAACTTTTTTTCCTTATTTGTGAATTGAGATGTTTGGCTTTAAAGTGGCTCTCTGTACTGTACTCTTAAAACTGCAATTGTCACTTGATGAAAGGAAGCCAAATGCACCATCAATGACATCTGACAGCAAATAAAAATCTCTTTCCTAAGGGCATAATGGGTAGGATGCAGCCATATCATTCTTTCCTCTTATTAAATTGCACTATCCTTGGAATATCAGGCACCAGACACATGGACTCCATAAAAATATACAAAACAGAAACAGGGTACAAAAGGCAAGCACATGCTCCTCCTCAAAACCAAGCACTATGACATTCCATGAATAAATTAATGTGATTGCTCCTCCAAAGAAATACCCAGGAAAACATCTGGCACTAATGCAAGCCCAGGTACTCCTCACCTTAAGCCTGGCCTTCACAGTGGGAAAAAACCATGGGGGAGGAAAGAAACATCAGTTTCTCATTATCTGCAGTTTCTCACTTGCAGGATAAATTTTAAAGAACAACACAAGCATATGCACAATAATGGCCAGATAGTTAAACAAGGGTGAAAAACATGATCAGATGAAACAAAACTCTGAGTTTGTTCATTCTTTCCTCTCACAGCTGCTGTCCAGCCGCAGTCTCCTTCCCAAGTCTAATTAGCAGCCCAAATTAAGCCTTCATGCCACTCTGTTCAATAGAGTTTGCAAGTGGCATACATTTGCACTGATGTGCTGTGGTTGAGATTTTCTTAAGTGACTCTCTGCTACTATTTAGATGTTGAGAAATCTGATTTCAGAAAGGGCTAAGTGTCTTGACACACAGATTCTCTGTATAAGGACTAAAATGTCAAAGACAATCCAGAGTGAATAACTAGTAGTTCTGGAGGTGGGTAGATCTACTGAGGTCCCCATATCAGACCTAGCAAGCACACACACCCTATAGCATCTTCAGTGACACAAAACATCAATAGTTAAGAACCTTAAATGTGCCCCACAAGCCAAACAAGGAGAATTTTGGCTTTTATGTGTGCTGTATCCAGACACAATGACCCTAAATTTTTTGTCACATTTCTCCAGCCTAATACACAGAAAATAACACTGCTAATAAAAATCAGATTAAATATTGGTAATAGTTTTTTGTTATTTTTTAGTATTTCCTTTATTTACTCCTATGATTTTATCTGCAAATTACAGTTCAGCTCCAAAGGGCCCACATAGGACCAGCAAGAAGATGCCCTCTTGACCACAAACAACTGCAAGGCCAAGGACAGACCTTCCTTCTATTACCACTGGGTGGAAGAGGAGCAGCTTAATAGGGAGATCCCCACTGTACAAAGAATCTTAATCACATACTCTCCATGTCCCTGTTACATCCTCCCCAGAGAAAAGCTTACCACATCTCCTCTTCACCACAAGCAAGAAAACACAGGGGTCAGCAGAATCCTTTTGCTTTTATCTATGCTCGTTTAGGAGCATAAGAGGAAGGGGTTCTCACTGTGAAACCTCCTTCCTTTTATTTCATGATATGGCTTGAATCCCTAAGACACAACATTTCTTTTTCTCCCTTGCACAACAGAAGGCCAAATTCTGTCTTGCGTGGGATACATGAAGAGTTGATTTGGGCTTTCCCAAGCAGATATCTAGTGCAGACCCAACTGAGAAGTGTCTTGCATAAGAAGGACTTACATGCAGAGCGAGAAAGGAGAGGACGCACATCAGTGCTCTAATCTCTGACTGCACAGCAAGCCCAGACCCTGGTGCTCACATCAAAAGTACCATGCAGATTACCTTAACTGACCCCAGTTTATTCACAGAGCATTTTATTCTAGAACATGCATCCTGTGAATCCCCTTGGCAACTAGCTAACAGCCAGCAAAATATTCCCTGCCAAATGCCCATTAAACTTCACATAGCGCTCCTACACCAAAGAGGCTTTATCTCTAGTTTGTGGTCGCATTTTTTTAAACATCCTGCAGTACCAGATAAGCTTTTAAAAAAGGTATTCATTATTTGATGTTTCTTTTGTTCAGATAAAAATGACAACAAATAAATTCATAAAAATAAAAAAAAAAAAAAACAGACATCACTTTCATATTTTTGATGGTGCTATACACATGACAAAGATACATTTTTAACATTCCTGCCCAGAATATTAAAGTGCTGCATTTTGCCTGAGAGAGAATTTGGGTAGAGAGAGTTTCATTATCAGAGGTCTCAGCACTTCTTCTTGTCTGTATCTTCCCCAACAGAATTTTGGATGTCATGATCATTTTCTGGGAAACCAATTTTGACCTTCCACAGAAAGCTATTAAAAGTAATCTGGATCTCACAGATACAGCACTTTAACCTGAGAATTTTAAATAAGCAATAGCCCTTCTAAATTATTTAATAGAGATTTAGCATCAAGTATTAGCTCCTGGACAGAGCTGTATGTCAAGTATATGTTGTATAATTTGTTACTGAAGGATGAACATTAATGTCTATTGCCACCTTAGAAGACAGGCTCAACCTGGGCAATACTTTACTAATAGTTTGCAGGGTGGGAGGATTTTGAATTTCTATCATTTTTAATGATTCATTTGTGTTTTAATGGGGAGCCAGGTTCATTTCACATCCTTGGGCCATTAAAGACATTGTACCCCTCGAGTTCTGTGTTCATTCTCCAAAATGAATATTCATACCATTCAAATGCAATTTTTAATTAACGGCACCAGCAGCATTATCATTATAACACCTGCAAGATTCAAAGCCAGATCAGAGAAATGTTGCCACAATAGAATTCACTAAATTCTGCTCACATTCCCTTCTAAGGCTGATCACCTTTAAAGTAACGAGAATAAACTATGGGATAATATAAGACAGATCTAATTAAGATAATGAACTGGAGATTATGAGCATTGGTTCTCCATGTCTGAAGAATTTTAATATATTAATCTAACAGAAGGTTAAGGATTTACAAAAGGAAAGATAGTGAAATAGACAATGTGGGCTTTTTGGACAAAGCTTGAGATTCAGCACCCAAAATGTATAAATAAGTGGGATAAAAGGAAATCAAGGAGGATATTTCAGGAAACATACATCATAATTTCTTTTAATTAATTTAACTTATACTTCCATAGAACACATGATGAGAGAATTCTCCATACAAAGCAAAAGCAGGCAGGGAAACATTGTGGGAAGCTGAGAGGCACTTATAAGGCTATACTGGGGAGAGTTTTATCCTAGCTTCAATCTGATATGGCTATTACAGCCTTGGATGAATTTTTCTTGAGGGAGCAGCCTAATTAGCTTGCCAGCAGCAGCATGGAAAGAAAAGGGAGGCAGGCAGGCAGAGAGGAAAGAGGTAAATGAGCTGTTAGGTAAAACAGAGTTGATATCAATAAGACCTACTGTTCAGTTTCTGAGAAGCTTCATCTTCCAAAACAAGGCAGCAGAGAGACTAATGTTTGAGGGTGAAACTAGAACTAAACAATTTTCTGTAATCAATAGCAGATTGTCAGAAATCGTCCTTCTCACATTTGCAGAGGTACATTCTTCAAAGCAAGTGCCTGGGAACTACAGCCTTGGAATCATACCCCCAGATAATTCACTGTAATTATTCTGCTACAGGTAAAGTTTCACTCCAGAAAGAATCATTATTACCCTTCTAGAATAGAAACATCAGGTTACTAGAATATCCATTGAGGAGTAAGTAAAATTAGGCCAGGCTGTGTTGGCTCAGTGCTGCACAACACGCCTCCTCTGGAAAGAGGGGACATTGGGAAAACAGAAGTTTTCAGGGGTAAGTCAACACAGAGGCACAACTGCAGCTCAGGTAGGCATAACCTGCCCATCACTGGCAACGACAGGAGCATATCTGCAGCAGCACAGCTTCCATCAGACTGCACTGTCCTGCCCAAAGCTGTAGGTAAGTGCTGAGCTGAGAAGCCTCGGCTGCCACAGGGGGATTGCTGCCCATGCTCAAACTGGCCAGTGTAACACCTATGAGCCAGGAGCCTTCATGTGTGAGGGGTGACACCACTCCTGGACACGATTTGCTCTGTGTTGCATGCTGCTGCTGTAGACTAACAGGTCCTTGATGTGCCCCAGTACCTGTGCAAGTATAAACGTGTCAAAATGTCTACAGTGTTATTCTGACTCATCACAGACTCCTCCACAGATCTAAGCCAGCATCCCTTGAGGGAACAGGAGGCACCAGACCCTGCACTCAGGGGAGTGCACAGCCCTTAACGGAGGCTGGTCACTGGACACACTGGGGGAAGCAGTTTTGTGATAGCCAGCTCAGAAAGCCATTTCATGTTGTGTTGCCATAGCAATACAATATAAGGAAAATAGAATTTTCCCTGATTAAAGACAAGGTTTAGCTTAGAAAATATTCTTTGACAGAAAGAAGGAACTGAGAATAAAATGAAAGTAATGTTATTCTGGTTAATTTCTATTGCTCCAAACAGGATGCCATAGACAATTCATAATGGCTCCAACATTAATTTCCAAAAGGATAATTCTCACTGGTGTCACCTGTCAAATTTCATCTTCTTCCAGACACAGAGGTTGTACTATAGATAAGCCTAATTGTCATTGGCTTCACTGAAATAGCAGTGCTATTTCTCTGTATTTAGGAGCATCCAGTTTCCTCAGAAAAACAGACATCTATGGATTTGGAGACAGAGGAATCCAATTTTTTTGAGCTCTCCTTCATGTTATTCTAGTAAAACAAGCCCAAAACAAACAACAGCATTCTCTCCCAAAAGCAGCAGAAAGGATATCCATAACACAATCTCTACAAAGAGTAAAGCCTGCCTGTGAAGCAGATAGGTTCTGGAACCTTGCTCAGTGCTTGGGCTAAGCAAGGAAATAGGGACATAATCAGACTCACTATTTATACCCTGAACAACAAGCACATTTCTTCTACCCTCAATTCTCTCATATTAGCACAGTATTTAAAGTAATTCCAAAGGAAAATATTCAGCTGGGCACACTTGCCCCCTGATGAGAGGGTGAGAGCATAAACATACACCAGCTGTTCCTCAGGCTGCTCCCTGCCCTTCTGCATGTCACTCTGGTGCTTTGGTCATGAGCTCAATACAAAACCCCAAAAGAATAAACTGGAAATGAAGACTGTCCTAGTATCTCCGAGAAAAGCCTGAAAAATTTAGAACAAGAGCACTGAAGCAATTCCTTACAGGTCTGCCAGCTGTCTACTATACACCAGCTCACTAGGAGAGCCCAAATTAAATGAGGAGTCATCTTCACTCCTTGAATTTTAAAACAGATTCTTAGGGTACGACTTGAAAAAAAATCAGTAGACTGTAGAGGTGGCAAAGCCTGATCTTTTAGGAAAATCTGGTTTACCTGAATGACTTGTGTTGATCAAATCGACAATGCACTGCAATAAAGTGTTAAACCTGCCCTGATTTGTATGCATTTAATTTGGCATTTGACACAAGACACTTCCACTATGATGGGGAGGAGTATTGCAACAACATGCAACAATGAGCAAGGCAGACAGTGAGAGGACAAGGCTCCTCTTTGTAAACACTTGGGTGACAGGAGGAGGTTCTCTAGCCATAGGCAGACTCTCTCAGCCTGCCAGTCAGCCCACATATTTTCCTCCACAAGCGTAGGAGATAAAGCAAGGAAAGGAAAAGGCAGCTAGAAATATGTAAGTAAAGTTTAAGCAGATATTGGCCAGTGGAGTTGAAGAAGGTTGGCCTGCCTGCTTTCAGGAAAACAAAGCATTATTTCAGGGATACTAAGCAACTTGTTTTAAACCTTTTTCTCTAACTGCTATATTACCTTGGATTAGAAGTGCCACTAAATTCAGGCTAGCCACTGTCCTGTGGAGACAAGGACTTCAAAGTGCAAAAGGGTAACTTGATTTCACACCAAGACTTAAAGGTACAGAAGCTAAAACATGAGATTTGATAAAGGAGAAATAACATGAATAAAGTTGACTTTCCAAACAATTACCATCTAGTGAAAATTTTACTGAAAAAAGATGCAAAATAATTTTAATTTCCTGTATGATAATTCTGACAGTTTTCCAGCCAGGTAACATAATTGCAGTTTGATAATTTTTAGTGTTGCTTATAATAATCATGGAGAAATGAGACAGTACTTGCCATCTCTGATTTGCAGAGCTGAAATATTTCTCCCTGTATTTACAGATTCTCCCATTCTGACCAGGATGTTTTAGGCTTAAAAAGAAAAATGAAATCCAAAATGGTCATAGTTCACATAAATACAAAATAACTCCTGATTTTTCTCTTTTCTTATGGAAAAACAGATAATTCATTCAGAGATTGAGAACCAACACCTGTCTGCAGTGTCACTTAGGAAAGTTATTTCTTCTGATTTAACTGGAAATTAATGACATTTTTTGTTGCAAGATCACAATCCAAACTCCCAAACTAATGTACTACCAATTATTTCTCTTTTGTTATCAATGTTTCTTGGGTTTTTTTGACAACGTTGGATTTTCCTAACACTTTTGTTTATAAATATTTTCCTTCCACAATATTCAAATTAATAGTTTCAAAAATTCTTCTACTCTACATTGTCATTCCAATTTTTGTTGGCCTCAAGACCATATTTTTATCCCATGCATATGCATAGAGATGAAAAGATCAAGAGACACAAGCTCACTTAAATCTCATCATCTGTCTTATATCCAATGTACCATACATTAATTGAGCATAAAAGTTTTTGAATTAAATAAAGGTACAAAATTCAGTCATGATGACAAAAGCTGCTATAATCCAGCAATCACCATTTTAACTGCTGCAGGAATACATGAGTAGGACATGCAATTTGAATAACAACGAGAATATTGACAAATATTGAATAGCTGTGTGAAAGTGCAACATTTTATGTAGTAGATGTATCACTGTCAAAAATTCAAGGGGAACAGACATGTCACCAGGTCAAGAACAAAGCTCAATTTCACACTACCTGTATACTCATCTTTAATTAGTTCTCTTACAAGCAAACTCCTGGTACTGAAGTGTATCACTTCATAAGTTTTAAAGACCCTTGATATGGGGCTGTTCTGTTTAAAAGAAGTTAACTTAAGGAATAGTCAGTTGGCAAAAAGACCAGAAAGTCTCCCAACAAGAGGAAGCTACCTCTTACCACTCTTTAACTCGGCAGCTGCCAAGATGACCTGCATCAAAATTACCAGGTCAATGAGATGCATCTCCAGCTTGATAGGAGGAGCGTCAGGAAGGAAGCATTACCACCCTGTCAAGAGTTCCTAAAGAGAATTTTCCAGAAGTCTGGACTTACACTGTCATTGTGGTAACCATTCTGGAAGGTGTCCTCACAACTAAAAGTCACCCTAGCAAATAGCAAATCTGCTGGCCTCGTAACCCTTCCACTACCAAGAAGTAAAACGACCTATTGCAGAGTCATGTATTGTGGTTTTGAATTACTTGTCCTAATTATTTACTCTCCAGCACCGCAGGAAACCACAGAGGAAAAATGGCACCCTTTCTGCTAGGCCAAAAGCATGGAATAAAGTCCAAACACAACTCAAAATCCAACCCCGACACAAAGACATTACAATTTAGGGACAAGTCTCAGGCATCTTATACCTAAGACCTAGAGAGATTAAACAGAAAATCCTCATGATCACTCTTTTCCGTGCAAAACAGTGTGGAACCCTAAAGGGGCCCTAAAAACCCTTCACACCAAGTAAGGTTTCTTTAGAAAAGGCACTATGAAAGAACCCAATAAGCTTTGTTCCTAACATCCTTTCTCAAGGGCTGGTGAAAGGAGCATGCTACAGCTTGGAGTGGGGACAAAAGAAACAGCATTATGGATATTCCAGCCATGACATTTCTATTTCATGCAATTCTATTTCACATTCCCATAGGACACTGAAGAAGAACCACAGTTCGAACTGAACAGATTACACTAGAGCTTTCACCAGACCCCAGGGCAATTCAAGGTTAAAGGAGCTCAGAAGTATCTTGAAGCTACTTTTGCCTTTCTTCCTACAGGGTCATGATTTCTGTGCTTCTACTCTAGGGACAGGACACAGAATTTCACTTTTATTTGCTCAAAGTTGTCAGTTCCAGAACTATTTCAGATGTCATGAGTTCTCAGTCTGCCTTCTTTATGCTGTTCTTTAGGATGGGGGCTGCATAGCCTGGAGAAGAGACAGCTCACTGGGATGTTATCAATGTGCATAAATACCTGATAGGAATGACTAAAGAAGACTCTTCTCTGTAGTACCCAGTGACAGGGTAAGAGCAAATGGGGCACAAACTGAAATACAAGAGTTTGCACTTTTAACACAAGCAAAGCATTTTTTTTAATGGTAAGAACTGTTGAACATTGAAATAGAGAGGCTGTGAAATCTCTACCCTTGGAGATACTCAAAACCCAACTGGAGACAGCCTTAGCAACCTGCTCCAGCTGACCCTCTGAGCAGTGACTTGGACAAGACAGAGGTTCCTCACAAACTCACCACTCTGAGGTCAGGAACCCTTCCAGACAATAATTTGATGGCTATTTCACTGCAAGTAACTGAAAATTATCGTCATTTGTGGTGCTTGCCTCAAAATATTTTCCTTCTCTGAAGGAAGGCAGAAGTTGCACATGGATGTGCAAATGTAGAATACAATGCTGGGTGAATTTCTTCCAAGTTAGTATTTCTGCCTGTTCTAGCATGATTCACAAGGGTCCCTGGGTAGAAAAAATGCTGCAGAAACTTGGAACTAGAGAACTTCCATATGCTCCTCTGTGTTTAGTGATGCCCCAGTTTTATGCTTAGTTGCATACAGACTTTCTCAGGAAATTGGCCTCAAGAGACACTTTTCACTGAAGCGTGGGTGGGGTGGGCATGACTTGAGGGTGAGGTTTTCAAGGTCTTCTCAGGGATTTAGGAAACTTACTTACACTAGGAAGTGAGAACTGGGACATCCTTTTCTTTGACTAGTGATGGACATGCTTCCATTTATTCCTTGCTGTGTATGATTCCTTGCAATGAGAACTACAGCTTCAGTGATGTGAAACCACATTAGCCTCACAGGCTACATAATTCTCTAAAAACAATAATCTGCTGTGGTTCTTGTCACTCCAGATGCTTTAGAGTAGCTTTCCATTTCAGGAGACACAGACAGAGAGGCTCAGAGCATGTATCAGGTAGCAAACAGAAATTCTTTGCCAGGAAATAAAAGTCAACATGGTCAGGTTTTCAGGTTTCCTAAAATGATGCATTTCTGCAATGTCAGATGATTAACCTATTGGGATTTTGCACAGCACCAAAAGAGCTGACTTTCTCCTTACCTTTTTTTGCAGTATCTATAGATCAATCAGTACCACTACCATTGCCTCTACCTTGCAAGCTGTCACAGAAAAGTACACAAATTAGGAACTATATGAAGAGCCACATATTTTGCACCTAGAAATATGTTCAAATATTCACACTGGCTTGCCTGAATCCTAACAAAAAACAAAAAAAAATCTCACCTTTCACTTTTACCTCAGAGTCCCTGACAGGAAAATAGGAATTACCTGTAGTAGCTGCATCGTGGACTTCTGAGCCCTAAAAGAGCAGGACTTGTGAGACCACTTACTAAGTACCACACTATCGTGACACTGGGATCTAAGTACGCCAAATAGAAGATGAGGCAGGAATAAAAACAGAAAAAACAATGTCTGTCAGGTCTGCCTGTCACAGATAGGAGCTTCTTTGACTCTGCTGTAGAGCTAACAAACAGAAGGGACATTCATAACATGCACACCCTTAGCCTCCCCCCTCCCTCCCCTCTCTTTGAAAAGCCAGAGCTCTTTGCATCTCTACTGCATCTCTAGTTTCAATGATGCTCAGTTTCTTTGATTCCACATTGATATTTCACAGATTCTTAATGGCTCCTTATTAAACCAAAAGGTACGTTTTCATACATGCTAATGAGAAGAGCATAATGTCAGCTCAAGGACTGGGAAGTACAGCTCCACAGCGAAGCACTTTGCCAAAATACCTCAGTGTTCACATGGGCAGGTGAAAAATATACTTGAGGGCAGAGTAATAACAAAGTCATATTCACACACAAGGACATCAGAGCATACATGGCATATAATGAATTTGTGTTTAAACATCTGAATGTAGTGCCTCTGCATAAAATGCTGTGAAGGGATTAAGCCAAAAGAGTCATGTGGCAGTGACTCAATAAGAAAGATAAAGCACGGTCATTTAGGCCCCAGTTTCCCCCAAACCTTAGCGTCAGCTGCTCAGGCTTCATTAACATTACCACATCTTGTGCTTCAGCTATTAACAGCATACTACATTGTGACTGGCCTTTTGTGGGGACACAAAAAGAATGAGTGGTCACAAGGAAACCTTTGTGCCTCTTCCACAGTTGCATAGGAGAGCCAGTCCTTGCAGTCCACAGCTGTATAGGGAGTTTCAGAGTTAATAATGCCAGCAGCAGAACACTTTTCAAAGGAAAGTGGAGCAGAAGGGAGGGCAGTTAAAGCTCTGCTCTCTTTCTCTCACATTAGCTACCAAACTAAACAGAGGGAGTTTATGCTATACCCCCACAAAGGAGACGTACAAACTACTTGTCATTGAAGCAATCCTTCCCATGACACTGAGACTTTCTGCCTGCCCTTGAGAGCTGACAGGCGCAACGCTTTCAGGAATTACCAGTGCTGCAGTGCACCTGCAGTTCCCCCATGATTTTGCTGTGCCCTTGGTAGTGTCAGGAGAACAGACATCATACAGTATTTATGCACATCCTATTGCTGGATTTATTCATGGATTTTTAAGCACTGGCCATATGCATGGTTCTTAGTGAGACACTAGCTCTGGCTGGATGAGATTATTTTTTACATATTTCTTCATTCTCTGCCTCAAAAAAATCACAGAGTATTTTAGAAGTTATATAAAAAGCCTTACTCACCCTCAAAACACCAAGTCCATCAGCATGCCTAACTAGCCAATTAGCAGCACTGAATTTGTCTTACATGTCAAACTTTATGAATAAGCATCTGGGTAGTAAGAATTGTAAGCTTGTTCTTACTAAGGGCATGCTTACAGTCTGTAATATGAGCAAGCTCTATATAAAAATTTTGCACAATCTTCAGAAAGAAAAGGATAAAATAAGAAATATGTGATGATACTAGAAAACCAAAACTCTCCTAATGCAGAAGGAATTAGGCTATTTTAAGGCTATTTTAAATAAAGCTGGACGTGTCTCGAATGCAGAAAATCCATTTGTGTCTGAGCGAAAGAAGCCAGCAGGTGTCAGCCTTGCTTTATTCAACCAGCCTCTCCCTGGCTCAGTAGCAAATTCTTGCAAACTTGTTTGCTCCGATTTTTGACCGTAATTTTCTTCTCAGGAGTAATAGTTACACAAGTTAACTGTGTTATCACAGAATTCTATACTGAGCAATATTTACATAGGTTAAAATGTTGAAACAGCTGTTACCATAGCAACTGCTTCATCAGATGGATTATAACCAGGTGAACAAGGAGACTGGAACAACTTCCTGATGAGAAATTCAATTAATATGTCAGTGTTTGTACGCAGAAGCCAAACAGCAATTTGTCTGAGCTAGCAGTCACATTTCACATGTGATTTTTTTTCCACAAGGGAAATGATGAGCATAATACCTTTCTGCTTTCCTCACATTTATATGTATGCCTGTTTTCGAGGCCTGAAACTCACTTATTTCCTTTATACAAAATTCTAACTCCTGAAACGATGTGCGGGCTTTCAATCAATAGACAAATCATGCAGGGAGGGTTTTGTAGTGCCAGTGATAATCTGCTGTGTAACAACATGCAAACAAAATAGTGTTTCCTTTATTTAAAACGCATGTAATATCACTTTTAATCTAAAATTTTACAAAGACAAAGTGCTGTAGGCTAAGGGCAAAAAAAGCCCAGTCCTTGTGCAACTCAGATTTTGAAAGGCTCCTTATCTCCTACTACACTGCAATTTCCACAGCACTCTGAATTCCCAGGGATGCTGTCAGTCACTCTGATGGGTGCAGCACCAAATGGTCCTTATTTCTGATGATCTTTTAAACTCACTCCCCTCATCCCAGTGCTGTCATAACCCACAGGAAGCACTTCCAATGAACAGTGCAAAAATGTGTGTGTGGAAGACTCCTGACCCTTCATTTTCCTATCTGCCATAATTTGATGTAGGGACTTGAAGTAATTTCTTTGGTGTATACTCATATGAAAGTGCCCTTTGGGTCTCATACTTCAAAACACTTTAATCTACTTCAACCACAAAAACCTTCAAATGTTAGTTGATAGCAAAGCCATCTTGTTTCCATTTGAAAAAGAAATGTAACACATTACTTTGATTATTTCCAAAGTCTCATACCTTTTTATTAAAAACTTATACAAAGAACATGCACAATTTTCTCAAAAGCCGACATGAAGATTTTCCCACACATAAATTTCAAGTCTGGAATTCCACCTGGTCATATGCTCAAAATAAGCTTCCCTCTCTCTCATAGGACTTCCACCCAGGACTACATTCACAGTTCCCCTTGTACTCTAGTTATTTTTACTTTCCAACTCCTATTTATCTTTAGGCAGACACCAAACTGATACATCAGTCCCTGAATTTGTGGTCAATTTTGAGGCAAGTCCTTTCAGCTTCCCAAATAAAAATCTACTTGGGCCTTGTCCAGCCTAAAACTAGCTTCTACTGCTATGTTTATTATTAGAATGAGGGAAATTCCATGGCTTCCTCATTTAGAATAAAGCAGAGATAATGTAGCAATACATACCAAACAATACTTCTGAGGTCAGCCAAGCAGCACCACCATCAAGCAGAGCAAAACTCTGTGCCACACAGGATACGCTTGAAGTGGAAGTTCACAGTAAGCTTATACCCAACACGAAGTTTGATACTGTCATGAGTAAATCAGTGTCAGCACATGACTTCTGGTAAATGTGGTTTTCTTTGAGGCTTTGTATCAGTGCCTCCTTATTACCCCAGTTCTGTGAATATAGAAGGCTTTCTGTGCAACCACAAATATAACAAATAGCCTTTAAAACTGATCTGTGAAATTTCAGTTGGCTATTGCAGTTAGGTGAGATCCAAAGGTATGTGAGAGACAGATTAGACTAACAAAGCCACTGGATGGAGACCTAGATGTCTAAGGCTCAGAAGACTTGCCTTCTGTTTTCATCCTTTTCATTTACATATGATGGGACCACAGATAAGGCACTTCCTCTCACTATAACTTTTTTTTCTGCTGTCCTTTTTCTGTATTCCCTGTTAGGATTATTTTGAGACAAAGATTCCTTTCCATTTTATTTACATAGCAGAGATTACAGTGATTACATAGCAGAGACCACACATTGTCAGGATGCCTGAGTGCTCAAGGAATGCAGTTATCCTGCATTAAATAACATTATTAATAAACCATAGATACCATGGCAAATGTCAACTCAGTGAAAATAAATTCTGGTCACATAAGCAATGGCACCCATCATATGCCTTATTGATATTTTAATTCTTTTTTCAACGTTAGATTAAACATTTCCTGAAATCATACTTGTTCAGTTCCTTTTGTGTACTGAAAGAATCTGGTAAAGAATGCGTTTAATTCGTAAAGAAATAACTCCAAAATCTAATCCTAATGGGATTTCATTAACTCAGGTAATTCCTATTTGTACATCAGAAAGGAATAAAGGAGTTAATTGTCTTATTTTAACATCAATGCAGTTTCACCACATCTAAATTTCTGGACACTAGAAGTGAAAGATGTTGCATTCAATGACAATAAAACATTTGTGCATTTTTTATTATGTGGATTATTATAAACATATGTAAATTGATTTGTATTTGTACATGATATAAGATCAGAATTATAGGAAGTTGAATCAAATCAAATAAGCAATTCTGGTGAAGATATTTTTCTCTCATGTTGGCATTTATACTAATGAATTAGAGGACAAATGCACAAATTCTAATCTTTGGGCATATTTTCACCTGAAGTCTTAAGATACTAAAACAAAGGCAGCAGAATAGCCAAGTTCAAGGGATTCAAAACAGTGTCAAGATCTATCTTATCTTCTTTAATTAGCTCGGAAGCAAGGCCATGCCTACAGCACGACAGCACAGTCAGGCATCACCAAACATCACTCAGCTTGGTGCATTATACAAACATTGCACAGAAGCACAGGCCAGCACGAAACTGGCCATTTCTAGTAAGTTCCATTCTGTTTGCTAGACATAGTCAAAGAAAATTGTTTTGCTGATTTGATGCCATGGAGTATCAGCTTAACCAATACAAACTGACAATTACTAGCACTTCCTACTGTTTATCGAAAGCCAAATCAAAGTTGTCCTCTCATACTTGTTGATTCTTATCAGCTGAAAATGTTCAACATAAGTGAACACAGAAGGTTTGGTGAAATTCAGGCACTTGCTGATAGGCCTCTTTAAGCAGCTCTTCACAGATTTCTGCTACATCATTTCAGGCCAAAGATCTTTCATAATCTGCTGACATTTCCTATCTGTAATTATAAATCATATATCTCAACACAATCTACTGTTCCAGATCTCTTATCACTCTTTTTTCTCTTTTTAATTAGATTTTTTTTTGAGATTAAGTTTGCAGAAATATACCAGTATCTATGCAGCATGTTTTTCAGCTTGTGTAAGGTTACATAGGTATAGGGTTTTTTACTGGCTTAGTTGGAGAAAGCCTTAGATCTGTCCTGTGAGCTGGTTATCCAACTGTCCTTTGTGCCTTTTAAATTATCCTGTGGGGCCCCATATTTACTTTTCTGTTTATTTAAAACAGTTTGGATCTGAGCCAATAAGGTTCATTAAGAGGCACTCAATCAGGTTTTTCATGTAAATTTCTAACATCTTTATAAACACGTGGCCAGCAATCAAAGAGTATCAAGAAACCAGGCTTCCCTTGTTTCAGTCACAATCTCCTCTGAATTAAAAAAATCCAACCAGAAATGGAACAAGGATAATTAATTTTATAACCTTAATGTGCACCTCTTCTCCCAAAAACCAGACAAACTGGCAGGTGGTGTGAGGAAAGGGCTAGGGGGAATCACCAAACATCAGGAGGCTGTTACACAAGCCACAGAGATAGCCCTCTCTGCATTGAGTGTGCATCTGCTCACACACAGCCTCTCAAGGAGTCCACTGCAGAATTACAGGGGATTCAGAGAAGAATGGAAGCAAAAAAAGGGAGGAATTTTACAATGAGAGACTTAAAATATTGATATTTCTTTTCTTAGAAAAGAAATGAGATCCAGCAAAGGCACTTCAATCCTACCTCTTAGAAATCCTTACCATGTCTATATACTAGTGATATCAGGGTTGCAATGGTCAATTTGAGTGACAAACAGGCAGAAGTAAGAAAACTTCATGATTATGATCTTAAATTCAGGGACTAGGGATTAGGCTGAGATCTACATGTGACCTGCAACCAGCTCCTGTACAGCTCTTTGCATCTTCCCCTAGTGCTGGCTGCATTTCGACACAGCACAGCACACAGGTCTCATACAGCAATGCAATTTCTTTTCTCCTTTAGCCAACGGGCACAGTCCATGAAAACATGAAAATGGGCATATTCCCAAGGCTATACGCTGGAGTATTAAAATAAGGAAATTGCAGTTGCAACACTACCCAACTATCTTTCTAACTTTCATTCCTGAAAATCAGAACTTAAAAATCATTCATAACATATCCTGCTTCCCTGTTCAGTGCAGTCATTCCTTCCAGCTCTTTATCTCCAAAATGCCTTGGATAAAACCTGCAGGAACTAAAAATAACAGCATTAGCTCATCATCACACTCTGGTCAATGAGTTGAGTAATGCAGACCTTATGAAAATGTATGTTTAGAGCCCTTGCAGATGAGCTGTATAACACAAGCCATTAAACACAACTCTATTGATCTAATTTCATTATTTTCAGCAGACTGGAGTTTAGAAATTATGAGCTGCACTAATGAATACCAACCCAAGGGAAAAAATGGCTCTAATTCATGAAATATTAGTAGAAAACACCTATGATGAGATGTTTGTCATTATAGATAAAGATTTACTACAATGTAAGTCTATGTTCATGCAAAATACTCAAAGTTTAGTTTTGTTCAAAAAGACAATATGCAGAAAATTGAATCATTCTTTCACACTGATATATTACTGCTTTTTAGGGATAGGGCTAGAGAATGGTATTTTCCTGGAAAAGTATACAAGATAGTAAGTTTAAAATGGTGATAACAATAAGCTCATATTTCTACGCTGAAATAGAAAAGAACACTTTAATATGTTGCAATTAAATAAGCCATTTATTATTTTCAGAGAGGTAGAGAGAACTAGACATACAAAATTATTTTCTCACCACAAAACAGTATTATTTCTTCTCGGCAACAAGGCTGTTCCTCAGTCACAGAAGCTAATTAAAAAAAAAAATAAAATTCATGTTACAAGGATATGCTGGTCATACTGCCACAACAGTGCCTAATCTTGCTTCCCATCCATGCCAAATATCAGGACTTCTTTCAATCAATTCCTACTGAACTGAGTATAAGCTTTATAAAAGAAAGACCTACTCCTCTTATTGTGATTCTCCATAAAACAGTCACATTTCCTTGATAGTTTAAAGATCAATGATTTTTTTTCAAGCATTTTGGTGTTTGATTACTTTAGCTTCATAGGTCAAATTCTGAGTTCAGTTAGAAACATATACCTGAAACAATTAAGTCCATTCACTTCACATTTGTAATAATTTAATAGAAGAATTTCACATTGATGTGATGAAAGAGGGAGCAAGTAGCAGTGTTCACACACTTGTACAACACTGAAATATATGTAATTGTATGCTAAAGCCTGTTCTGCTTTTTCATTTTAGGATGCATTATGTGGTAGGTGTATCTTGAGTACCAGACAGGGCATACTGCTGTTCAGAGATTTGAACCATGTCACTGATTAACGGTTCTATTAAAGAGGAATAGTGTTCCAGTACTTAAAGTACTTCATCATAATTAAGTCATAGTGCAGAAGAGATAATAGAACTTTCATATATAATATCTGCCTAAGCCTAAGTATAATAATATCTATACTTAAGTATAATATCTATAATATATATATTATATACTCTAAGTATATAATATCTATACTTAAGCCTAATTATATGCATCAACTACTTAAGAACACACATATCAAGCAGCACATCAACCTCTTTCTCAAGTTTTTCAAGATACCCCAATGCAGCAGCTTTGCCCTCAAATATATCACCTGTTTTCTCTAATTTAGTGGCAGCCATGAATCTGCTGAGGGTGTTTCATCCCATCATCCAGGTTATTAATGAAGACATTAAAAGTTAGCCCATGATCAGCTGCAGAAAAGCTACACTAGTGGCTACTTGAACTTCAAACCAGCGACTCTGAGCCTAGCAATTAAGCCAGTTTTCCAGCCACCTTGTAATCCATCCATATCTAATTTGGCTTATAAGGATGCTATGGCAGAATTTAACATAAGCTTATTAAAGTAAAAGCATACTACATCCCTTGTTCTATCTCAGTTACTAAAAGGGACAGCTATTTAATCACAGAGAACTATGAAATTGCTCAGGGATGACTTATTCCTGGCAAATCCATACTGGTTGTTCCTAATTACATTATTTGCCTTTAAGAGCATGGAAATGGCCTCCAGAAGGATTCGTTCTACAATCATCCTAGAGGCTGAGGCCAGGTAGAGCAGGCTCCCTGTTTACCTTTATGGATGGCTCTTCATAAACACAGGCATAATGTTTGCCTTTTCCCACAGAAATAACCCCTAGTCATTACAGCCTCTCCAGGACAACAGATAGCAGCCCCACCATGGCACCAGCCAGCATCCCAACCTGTCCAATGAACTGGCTGGGATGCTGGCTGGTGCCGTGCATCCCAGCCAGTGGGATAAGGACCATTTAGACATTCAGCATGCCTAAATGGTCCTTATCCCAGCTCTTCTCTAGCACGGATAGCACCTCCTTCACTGTGATTCTGCCACAAAGAACAGGTACTTGGGAGGCCTGCAAACAGATCTTGCCAACAATTACCAACAGATACTTATGATTTTACACATTCTTCTGTAGCTCACAAAAAAGCTTTATAAAGGTAGATATAAAACCAATAGGAAAGAAAAGTATTTTCAATTGCTTCTTTGGTAGGTTTTTGTTTTTTTTTTTAATTGACCATGTTTTGTAGTGCATGTTTGCTACGAATAGCTCAATGTCTTCAGCTTTCCTCTAATTAAATATTTGGTTATGCACTGTTTTTACTCGTCCCAAAGAGATGTAAATCTGGGAGATGATGGCACAGACATCATAAATGCATCTTGATTTGGTCAAAGTTAGAATATTACTGTTTGTTTTAGACTGTTTATATTTCATTTATTCATTTTTAAGGAGCTCATGAAAAAATATGGCTCAAAACCAGAAATTAGCTCAATGGACCTGAAATTCTAAAACCACATAAACAGAAGGAGTACAACAGCTTGAACTAGCAGTCATTGAAGTCATCAAGACTTTAGATTGAACTCGCAGTTTAAGGGACTCAAATGCTAATTTTTTTCTTAGTCACAATGAATACATTCAGTGAAATTTTGCAGTGTTATTCCTTGTTCATCCCTGTAACATATCATCGAATATAGAAAGATAGCTAGCTAGCAAAAAACTTTTAAATTGCATTTTCAAAAAGGAAAGATAACATTGTGTGCCTCTATTAGAGCAGCTAGGTCTGTAAAAGGTTTGCCTTTGTACTAATGAACAAATTACTTAAATCTTGTATTCTAGTATGGAGAAGTAGCAAATACAATAGTTTTCACTGCACAGGTTCATTGGGAAGGGGAATACACTGAGTTTTCTCTTCTTTATACTGCATAGGAACCACCTCTTATAAAGGAAGTTAAAATGAGCTGTTGGTGTAGACCAGCAGGAAGCAAGACTGTACTACACCAAAGGAGAGCGTCTCAAAGGCACAATGTCTTCAAGCTTCACAGATTGCACACCATTCATGGATCAAGGCTGTGCTGAAAGGAACAGTCTAGCCCTGAATATTTTATTTTCCAGAATTCAGTCTAATGAATTCTTTGGCTTTAGAGGCAACAGATTAGAAATAGAGCTGTGAGAAAACAACATATTTTGCATTTCCAAATGTTAATGCATCGAAAACTACCAATAATGCGTATTATAAGCCAAATTTTATCCTGGTGAGAATTTAAATGAATGAATTAGGATCCTTTCCAAAAAAAGGATGTGATAATGGAAAAGCTGACAGATCTTTCACTAAAGCAGCTCAGGACAGAGACCTACTATGGTACAAATCACTGGCTGATCATGAGAAAACAGCAAATTTTAGCAGGCTTTACCTCTAAAAGTATCAAGATGATCCATGTTGTCAATAGCTCAAAATGACAAATAATCTACTGTGCTTTCACAATAAACAAAATATGATTTCTCAAAAATTACAGAGTATTTTAAGCATCCATACTAACAGTATCTGTGGAGTTTGAGAGCCTTTTTCAAAACCTGCCGTAGAGAGAAGCTGAACCTCAAGACTTTAATTTTAGTATATATTCCAAGTAAATATTTATCTCTCTTCAACAGGAATGAGCTGAGCACACCAACCTAGTGAGCAAACTGGTTTAATTGCCCACAACAGTTTCTTTATTAAATGTTCTGTAGCTATCAGAACACTTCTTGTAGAACCAGACTGAAAACAATCTCAGGGCAACATGCAGGAAGTACAAACATCTTTTTCGTTCTGTGGAATATACCTATATAGGATGGGGGGAAAAATAACAGCAGAAACAGAAAACATTGAATCTCAGTGAGAGTATAGTTTGTCTCCTGGGACAAATTATCCATGCTGTTCACAAAAGAGGAAGGACTGAAGTTATTGCTGAATGAGAGATGCAGCACTACTTCAGTATTTGATGAATACTTTTACCATTTTTAAAAATACTTCAATAATTTTTTTCTCTGTTCAGTTCAACAATTTAATGAGCTGAGGTGTTTTTCAAAAGCATAGTATGCAAAGGTTTGGAAAATCAAATTTTCAGTAACAATTGATATTTTCCATCACTTAAAAAAGTGCACTTTAGGAAATTAAGTGGCTTGTTTTTCAAATTCAAAGATGTACTAAAGTTGGACCAAGCCATATTTTCAGAACAGTAGCCTTCATGATTTCTGTTGGCACAACTGAAAAAAAAAATACATTGGTAAAGGTATTTTTGTGAGATAAGAGATCTCTGCATATTAGAAGATGAAACCCCCGACGTTCTGTTTCTCCAGCAATGCCACACCTTTTTTCTACTAAACAGCAAAAATAGCATAAAGTCCATGTGTCATAAGGAACTGAAAAGTATCTTCTATTTCAAAACAGTTATCTTGGGACAGCCAGTTCATACTGCCGTGAAGGGCAAAGAGATTATACAGCACTGGAGGATCTGATTCAAACCATTGAAATCTCAGAGATTATTTAAATCATTATGTCCAATTTTAGGTCCATCTTATCACAAAGAACTCTGGCACATGTTACAAAAGTTTGTTGAGCACAATGGCTTCATTACAGTTTCTTTTCAAGCAGATGTCAAAAATTTTACAAACCCAAATATTAACATGTTTTGGGGGAAAAAAATCAAGTATTTTAAATTATCTGCAGATGGATTGTTCTGAATGTGCAATAGGAACTGGAGATACCAAGCCATAGTATTGCGTGCTAAGTATTAAAAGTCATACCTTCAGAAAATTCAGTAAGTATACATTTTGTGATCAAAGTGTTTATGTGATACATGAGGGGTTGAAAGTAAATCAAACTCTGTAGTTATTTGCAACAGTTACTGTGCTGTAAATCTGTTTTCTGATGTAGTAGAATCCTTCTCACACATTTGAGAATAAACAATATCTACAGTACACAGGACAACAGCTATCAGATTCTTTTTTAGTAGATTTACACCCCTAAAATATGAAACATCTCCAGAAGAGCTTTAAAAATTAGATGACTCATATTCTTAATGGGCCAGAATATTTTAATGACTGTTTCAAAATGTTTTCTTTATATGGAACAACTCTCATGAATGCATCAAAGAGAACATGGTAACATCTAGGAGCAAACCTGTGCAAAAAGCAAGCCCATCTGATGAATCTCTAGCCTTTGAAAACCTTGGAAGATGGCATGGCTAAAGGCAGTGGTAAATCAGTGTAAGAAACCTTGGCCAGTTCTGTCATAGGTTTTAATGCCAGCCACAGGTTTATGTACAGAATCACGAATGAGATGGGACTGCTGTGGAACACGCCTCGAGCTGTTTATTTTCCAAGCATCAGTCTCATTACACAGTTAGAACAATGGGAAGATGCCAGTAGCTCACGTCCTTGGCAGTAGCCAAAGAACTTGGTGTTACAGCGCACTTTAAAAGTTTTTTGACCAATCACAAAAAGCAAAAGCATATTGACAGTAGTTTTATCCAACCACTGTAAGTACATGGACCTTCAGTTAGAACAATGCTTGCTTATTTTGAATACAATACCTGATTGTAACCCTTAAAATACAATGCACAGAGCTCCGTTATTAAGCTTAGAATTTCCTAATATCTTGCTAGATATACTTTTCTGCAGCTTAGGGAGTTATTCTAGCCAAGCTTTAAAACACAGATCATTGTTTTATTTGTCCTTGCTTTCTACATCTCATGTAACTTCTCTGCTGACAAATCTTATGGCTACCGCTTAGCTCTAATTGCAGTTCTGCTGTTCCTGAGGCCTGTTTTTTGCAGCTTTCTCAAAACTCTCTAATTTTAAGGATTCCCACAGGTTTTTGCTGACAAATCATTTTATCTGTGTCTCAATTTCTCATTTACAAAGCAAAAACAATGATTCTTGCTGTCTCTCTCCTATTTTGCATTTTCTTTCAGACTGTAAGCCTCTTTGGGAAAGAAGTTTGGGGATTATTCAATAATACTGCTGCAGACTATAATAAAATGAATTCATGGTTTACTGCAGGGATCGGATTGCTTATTCAAGTCCACAGTAGATAAAGACAGCCTCAGTTCAAGTACATATGCATTTCAGAATACAAACAATGTCTGCAGGCCGTGTGTGCTCAAATTAATATTTCCAAGTAAATACTTCAGAAGATTTTTTAATATTATTGTTCTCACATGAAAATCAGTGTAAACTGCCACCATGCCCATTCTCTTCTCCCTACTGTCTACTTGTCTTTATTAAGAAGAAGCCTGGTTCTTGAGTGCTTTGCTACTTCTCTGGTGAATTCTGCAAATACCAGCTCCATCTAGACAACAGATTAACTAACACAGGTCTTTTGATTCAAAATGTCAGGTATGAAAAATAGATAGTCACTCCACATGCTCCATCCCTGTCATTCAAATGAAAAGTATTCGACAAGAAAGAGTACCCTGTGTGCTGTTTGCAAGAGTATCCAGGGAGCTGGATAATGACAATAAAGGAGGCAAATCGCGGAGGATAGTGGAAGAATGTACAACAATGTTCAGTGCAAACCAGACAAGAGGAAAGAAGAGTATTGCACAGCTCACTGGTCAGGAATTGCCAAAAAGAGTATATGAACCAGCACTTGGACAGTAATATTAAGTTTGGACTTCAGACAGTATCTAAAAGTGAACACAAACCTGCATGAAGAAAAATCCAGCAAGCCTTTCTGCTCATGATTGTTTTAAGAACCATAGGAAAGTAATGGTGACTGAACATCATGAAAGCCATGATTACAGGCTGAGTACTATGTGGAAGTTTTGATCCTACCTTGATGGTCAGAGATGCTGGCACCACTTCAACCTGGAGCCCTCTAATTCTACACTTGGGTGTCATTTCAGGGGCTCCACTATCATAGAAGATATGAGGGGCAACAGGCACAAACAGAAATCAGGAAGTTCCATGTGCATATGAGGCAAAACTTCACTTTGAGGGTGACCAAGCACTGGAACAGGCTGCATGGAGAGGTTCTGGAGTCTCCTCTGAAGATACTCAAAATTCACCTAGACACAATCCTGCGCAACATGCTCTAGGTGAGTCTGCTTTAGCGGGGGGGCTGGACCAGATGATCTCAGAGATCTCTTCCAATCCCAACCCAAATAATCCCATGATTCTGTATTTTCCATTTTATGAAAGGAGAAATAAATGACTAATTAAGTAAATCTCTGAAGCTGACAATAAGCTAAAGGTTTTCAGCAAATCACTAAGCTGGAATAGTCACATAAACAATACAAACTACATGCTTTATAGAGTTAATTATAGAAACTATAAAAATAAATGCAAAACAGCAGAATATAAACACCTTTAAACTAGACAGATTTTTGTTAAGAAATCTGAAAACAAGCAGCAGTGCGGCAGGAAAATGAAAAGAACAGCAGTTAGATAAGGGAGGACAAAAAGACTGAAAATATTAATATGGGGGACTTGAGGAAGTTTAAGAGAAGCACCATTTCACTCACCTTGATTTATAAACTTTGAGCAGAAACTCAAGCAGGCAGTGACTGTGTTCATAAAACAAAACACTAAATATTGTACTTCCTTATGTAGACAAGAAACAGAGGGCAAGTGACATGAGAGGATTTAAAAAACCTTAATACGTGGAAGTTTAATTAATAATAATAATAATACTAACAACAATACTAATGCTACTGTCCAGGGAAGATGAGAAATGTTCAATGTTGTTTCTAGGATACCTAATGCTCTGAAGCTACTAATTTCCAGATACATATAAATAGAGGACAGAATAACAGCACATTAAAAAATGTTAAGAAAATAATATATACAAATGGGAAAATGGGAAAAATACAATTTCTATTGCTTCAACTGAAAAACAGGGTACTACTACTGGGCTTCCAAAATCCTTGAATTTCTAGTTTACTCTCTCTTGCCCCGGATGGTTTCTATTTTTTAATTTGAAATTCAATCTTATTGCTTAAGGCATACAATAAGCTAAAAACCATCACACACATTTTTTAGGATTATTTTATATAGACACCACAGAACACAAGTGAATGTATTAATTTAAATGGCAAGGGTAGCATATCCCATAGTATGCTATAGTAGCCATGTGGTACAGTAAACACAACTGGATTGTGAGTCTCACTGAGTCAACATGGGATTCCTATCTTTGTCTTTTTAAAAATTAAATGCAGCTGGAGCAAAGTGCAATACAAAGCTCAGACGCAGAAAAGAGCTTACAAGATGAGGGCTAAGACTAAGTGCTGGCTCAGTCTTTCCAAAGCTCTAGGCTTGTGTCACTGAGGGCTTGGAAAGTCATTTCTACCATAAAAAAGGGATGCTTTCAACTGTGACATGATCAGTAGTTCCACCTTAGAGAGCTGTATTTGCATTTTATAGCAATTTTAATGACGTCATCCAAATAATCTCAGTTTTTGAGAGCATGGGGTGTTCTATGGAACAGCAGAAATGAACTTTTTTCAGGTCAGGAAACCAACTGCTTAGTTAATTTAAGTAACTTAGGGTACTTTGATGCTCAAATGGGAAAAAATTGTTAGTAGCAGGAACTATGAAGCACCATGTTTCAAGGTGCTTCATGCATCCAGTCAGCTTAATCAAATAATTAAGCTTGTGAAAAGTAGAAAGTACACCTTATTTCAAATATCACTTACAATAACTGCTTTAGTTACATTTCTGTATTTCTGCTGCCCTAAAAATATCTCCATGGGAGATAAGAGAGGTGCTGTAACAACCAGATGGCACTTGCTTATATTTATAACATTTACGTCTGGTGATAAACTACATGAAACATGATAAAAGATTAAGAAATGTCTGCATTTCAGTGAGAAATAAAGCTTTAACACTAATTTTTTGAAGTTATATAGTAATCTCAGCTAATGATTTGAGACATTAAGATGGACAATGCAAAAAGTCATCTGTAATTTGAAGGATGTAGTCCTAAAGTACATGAGAAATGAGCTAGACTGAATCCTGATTTTTCAGGTATATTCACACACATACATAAATATTGGCATAAAAACAGTTCCATGATTACAAAAGCACAGTGTTTTGCAGAATCAAGGTTTATCCAGGACTATTTCCCCTCCTGCCTTACTGTGGAGCAACTAAGAAAAATAATACTTGCAAATTTACAAAAAAAACCCAACAACAACAAAAAATCTTTTTGTCTTGGTTCTGCTCCTGCAATGGCTAAAGTAATTCCTCGTATCCTGTGAGATTTTCTTTTTACACCTTCCTCTAGGAGATCTGCACATATAAATACCATTAAAAGACACAACAGAGTCTTCATGTTCATTGAGAAACTAAAAGCTACCAAAACACAACGCCAGACATGGCTGAAGAGATCCCAGATCCTCATCCACTGCAGAGAAACCTTTTGTCACTTATTAGCATCACTTCCCTTTGGCCAGGTAAAAACTCCATTAACAGTTTTTCTCTCATAACCAGTAATACCTGGAATTTATTTGACTAATGGAGCAATATGTCTAATGCAAGTATTTACACTTCAACCTGTTATTCTTTCAGTCACAGCAACCCCTGTCCGGAGAATGATTAATCTCACTGGAAACTAAAAAAAATCAGACAACCACACTCTAAAATGCATCTTTTTATATATGCTCTAAAGAGAGCTCTAGACACCAAGGCAGCTGGAGGGTGTTTACAGTATAACATCCAAAAGTAAACGAGATATTTTACACCAGGTTTCCTGTATTCCAAGCTTTCAGCTGCTGTGTTATACCTTTTTCTGCAAGGCTGAGGACCCCACTAAGAGATTTGTCTCCCATGAAAATATTTTCTTGCTGTTACTTTGCTTTAACACAAAAACTATCCTATTGGGGTTTCTGAAGTTTTGGGAAACAATCCTGCATTTCTTGCCACAAAACCATTCTTGTTTGTCAACACGCCATCTGTGTTACATACACCATGCTTGGGGGTATGACCTGCTGTTAGTGGTAACACCAACGCCAAACAGGGAAAGTAAGCAACCTCCCAAATGATACCTGAAATTCCTTACATTATATAGTTTTAAATTATCCCTGTTGATTTCTTCAGAGCTCAGGGAGTGCATGCCTAGCTCCCTACCCATTAGGATCCCAAGTCTTTTTCACAGTCAGCATCTCACAGCACAGTCCCTGTTGCTGTAAACACCTTGCATTTTGACTCTTAGATCTGTGACTTCCAGCCAAGCAGCTCAGCTCTGCCTCACAGAAACATACGGAGACACTGACATGAGAGCTTGGGATCTTTGTAAGGTTCAGAAAATGATACCTCACTATCATTCTTCTCCTCTCTTCCTTTTCTACAGCTTCCTCCTGTCCACTCTTCTTCAACCCGTTTCTGGGCCTGTCTCAACCCAACCTCTTCTTCATTCCTGCTTCCGCGCCCTGTGTTGTGCTTACACCTCTGCTCTCTTCACACCGGTAAGTTAACACTGCCCCATTTAAGTGGGATCATTTTTCACCCGATCTTGCTGCTCTCCGTTCCTCCTTTTACTTCATTTTCAAATGTCACCTGTGAACTCTTCTTCTCGTTTCAAGCTCTTAAATCTGCTTCAAACCCACCTCCTTTACTCAAAAAGCTCTCGCACCCCAATGACCCAATTCCGAGATCAGCTCAAAACCAACGCTCTCCTGACCCNGGCGGCGCCTGCGGCTCGGCCCTTCCCTCCGCAAGGTGAGTGTGGGAAGGGGGGGCTCGCTGATCTCCGCGCTGGGGCCGGGCGGGGAGAGCTGGTGCCGCGGGTACCAGCCTCGGGTGGGCGCCGCCTCCCCCGCGGGCAGCCCGCTCGGGGCGAGGGAGGCGGCGTGGCCGCCGGGCCTGCGGAGCCGGTGCCCGTCAGCGCTTTATCCACGGGCGGACCTGTACAGAACGAAATTTGCGAGGCACAAGATGGCATCTGCCCCTCCTTTTGCCTTGTGTTCCCCCTCCCGCCGTGCGGTTGTCTCGCCATGATTATTGCATTTATCCGTTTGTGCCTCCCGTACATCCTCCCTGGCGCTCTGCCCGCTGGAAGCGGGGAGGGAAACGGCCGGTTCTCCTCGGCGGTTTCCGGCTTGGCTGCCGGCCTGAGGCGCAGGTTGCCCGGCTGCGCTCCGAACCTTCCTGGGGCCAGCCGGCTGGACAGGGGTGGCTGGGTATCCTCTGGTCAGGTAATGGCAGCTCTCCAGCCAGCACCGAGGCAGTAACAGCTGGTGAAATGGCAATTCAAGAACCCCACATTTACGATTTAAAGCTTACAGTTTGTGAAAGGTTCATGTTGGTAATCAGATTTATTTTGTATCCATCCACCTGACCCATGAAAGGTGTTCTAGTCCTTTAGAAAATACAAGGGAAATCAGACATTACTTGAAACATCAGGTCAGTTTTTAGTAGCAGAAAGGGGTGAAGGGCACTGTGCTCTTTTATTTGTCGATATCATTATGTACATGCTCAGTGCCGTATGTAAATAAGTCTCCTGTTCCACGCTGTTTTGTGTAAAGCTGATAGCCTCAAGGATCTGCATGACCCTTCTTAAAGCAGTAATTCAGGCTTGCCTTAGTTCAGACGTGTAAATGTGAAACTGACGCTGGTAATCTCAGGGTTACATCCTTTAACCACCTACCACCAAGTTACATTGTGGTAGTATTTTGGAAGCTTGGCATTGGAGTTGTTCTGCTCAGTTGTGATGTTTTCTCCCTGCCTACAAGCCTTGCTTTAAACCAAGATGACCTTTTATTTCCGTGAGGCACCTGTTTGTTGACTTTTGTTCTCCCCATGTTTAATTGTGTTATCCTCTTTCTTTCAGTTTCTGGATAGATTTTATTTAATTTGCGTCTCAGAAAGCAGCTGTGACCCTTGTTTCAGAGTAGACTTATTGGAAATAAACTGTTCTTGTGTTTTGCTCTAGCAAGACTCTTGTAAGGACAAAACTGTTTGATCATTTTTCCAAACTGTTGGACAGAGAAAACACTGGATTTCTCTGGTGGTGGGCTGGATTTTGGCATCTGCACTGCAGGTGGCATTTGGTTATGGTCTTTTATCTGATTTTTCTGATAATCTGCTTTGTCTATCCAGCATTCTCAAAGGAGGAGTGGAAGAATCCCTTGACAGTGCTGCCTGGCACAGATCTCAAAGTTGCAGTTCTTACTGGTACTTTGCATGACGACCGGCAACATCTCATTTAGACTTTAGCAATTGTTTTAACTGCTGTTTGNTAAAATGCATCTTTTTATATATGCTCTAAAGAGAGCTCTAGACACCAAGGCAGCTGGAGGGTGTTTACAGTATAACATCCAAAAGTAAACGAGATATTTTACACCAGGTTTCCTGTATTCCAAGCTTTCAGCTGCTGTGTTATACCTTTTTCTGCAAGGCTGAGGACCCCACTAAGAGATTTGTCTCCCATGAAAATATTTTCTTGCTGTTACTTTGCTTTAACACAAAAACTATCCTATTGGGGTTTCTGAAGTTTTGGGAAACAATCCTGCACTTCTTGCCACAAAACCATTCTTGTTTGTCAACACGCCATCTGTGTTACATACACCATGCTTGGGGGTATGACCTGCTGTTAGTGGTAACACCAACGCCAAACAGGGAAAGTAAGCAACCTCCCAAATGATACCTGAAATTCCTTACATTATATAGTTTTAAATTATCCCTGTTGATTTCTTCAGAGCTCAGGGAGTGCATGCCTAGCTCCCTACCCATTAGGATCCCAAGTCTTTTTCACAGTCAGCATCTCACAGCACAGTCCCTGTTGCTGTAAACACCTTGCATTTTGACTCTTAGATCTGTGACTTCCAGCCAAGCAGCTCAGCTCTGCCTCACAGAAACATACGGAGACACTGACATGAGAGCTTGGGATCTTTGTAAGGTTCAGAAAATGATACCTCACTATCATTCTTCTCCTCTCTTCCTTTTCTACAGCTTCCTCCTGTCCACTCTTCTTCAACCCGTTTCTGGGCCTGTCTCAACCCAACCTCTTCTTCATTCCTGCTTCCGCGCCCTGTGTTGTGCTTACACCTCTGCTCTCTTCACACCGGTAAGTTAACACTGCCCCATTTAAGTGGGATCATTTTTCACCCGATCTTGCTGCTCTCCGTTCCTCCTTTTACTTCATTTTCAAATGTCACCTGTGAACTCTTCTTCTCGTTTCAAGCTCTTAAATCTGCTTCAAACCCACCTCCTTTACTCAAAAAGCTCTCGCACCCCAATGACCCAATTCCGAGATCAGCTCAAAACCAACGCTCTCCTGACCCCCCGACACTGCCACCTGCTTGCTACGTTAAAGGGCCTTTTCCTCCAAGTCTCCACTACCCCGATGGCAACTCTTTATGGCAACCAAAACATTTTAGTATTTCCTTGCTGCTCATCGCGGGACACCTGCGGTCCCCAAGCAGGCTGGGACTGAGGCACGGAGCTTAGAGCTTTGGTCGAGGCGGTGATCAGAGCCCCAGAACGGCTCCAACCCGAGTTACTCTCCCGCCGCTCCCCTCACAGCGCTGCAGGGAAAGAAGAAGGAAACTCTCCCCTGCCCCGACCAACCCCGGGCAGCAGCCGGACCGAGCGCCGCGGACCTGGCGGCCGCGCCCTCCCGGCTCGGGGGCCGGGCAGGGCCGGCCCGGGCGGCGGCTCCGCCCCGCTGCGGGGGCGCCCGCGCCGGTACAGGCGGCTCCGCTGGCCGCGCTGACGCCGGCGGCGCTCAACACCTGGAGGGGCGGCG
>VWZS01008712.1:73212-130022 GCA_013397075.1 Rhabdornis inornatus | reverse complement strand
TGGTTTAAACTTACTGTTAATACCACTGAAGGAGGAATTTAGTGTCAATCCACAGAGATCTTTTGAGTAGTGAACTGCCATAACTGGTATAACCAGTCACATTTTGCACATGACAAACTCTACTGGAAGATAATGTGGTGGTTAAATGCTGCCAAACCTCAGTCTAAATGAGTTTCTAAAGTTCCTTCACTGTCAGGACTTCATGTGTGAAACATCATTGTTTCCAGAAAGGTTCCAGCACTTTGCTTGGGAATCTAGATGCTGGTCAGTGGAATTTTCAGTTCCTTCCTTCTCAGTTGAGAAAAAAAATTAAATGCATTTTAGATAATGGTGCTTTTTTCTGTTGTGTTTGTTGGAGTTGAGATTCAAATATAAATGTTAGTGCAGATTCAAGAAGACCAGTTACGAATTTATGGAAGGGGGAGGTTTCATTAACTTTTTTCTTTTAGACGTTTGTATTAGTGGGGGTGAAGGGGATCACAGTGCAAAGTAAAATTCGTGTTGAACCCCACTACGGGGTTAGGGAGTTTTGTCCTGGCTTAGTGGAGTTTCAAGCCCAACTGTCTTTGCCAATTCCTCTCTGTTATCCATACTTACACAGTTGTTAAATTGTTCTCATGATTTTTCAAGTAACCTTTTCTTGAAGAAATTAATAATAACAGCTCTTTTCAGTCTTCGACTAGTGTTGAAGGTTGTTGGTACGAGTTAGCAGAAAAAAAAACATGCTACTATCTCATCTAAACAGGAAGACAAAAAATGCTCTCAAAGACTTTTTAATTCTTTTTTTTTTTCAAAATCCCCTCTAAGAGTATTGCTCTGTAGTTTATTTTTCAAGATGTTTTGCTGCTTCTCAACCATAAAATCACTCTGGAGACAAAATTACACCACGTGATGCAGAAGCATTAAAAATGCAAAAGCCCAGAGAGTGAAGTTTGTTAGAGAAAGAACCAAACAGTCAAGAACAGTAGAAACATTTGACCTTTTAAGTGTTGCTAATTGTAATTGTAATAGCAGTCTCACAGTACGTTTTCCTGTGGCTATTGTTAGCCACAGCAAACTGAGGGGCATTTTGACCAGGTTATGCAATTGCTTACGTCAACCTTTAGAACTGTCTGTACCAACTCACTGAAACAGTACTTGGGTTCATCTTGCAAGTAGCTTTATAGAGATCACCGCTGCTCTAGGAACAGTCCCTGGTGTGCCAGGATTTTACTGAGACCAGTAATATTAAAGTTGAGTGGAGTATGCATCTGCTGAGAATATGTAGCCTGTACTGATGGTGTTTACTCAAAGGGTGGTGCAAGGAGATCACCCTGTATTGTTGCTGTGCATGCTAAGGCTGTTTTGTTAATCGAATCTCTTATCCACAGATGTGAAATAATCTCCAAGGGAATCTGGAGAAAATTATTTTCTTGTGTTCCCTCCTCCAGCATTGTTTTCCCTTGGGTATAAATGGCATTGCCTTCTGGCTTCTGAGTGGATGAAAAGGCAGGAGGGAGGCAGAAATGTGAGAGGATTGGCTGTGCCAGCAAATAGGGCATCTAAATAAGAGCCATTAGTTTGAAGTTCTAAAACCTTGTATGTTTGTATGTAATGTACTATACATGCAAAAAGAGTTTCATGGGGTTTTTTTGTTCATTCACTACTTTTCCCATAGTGTCACAGAGGGAAAGTTTCCCAGTATTGAGACTCTACACTGATTTCAGGTAGAATGCTTCAGAAAAATGATCTTGTCTCTTATCTATATACAGTACATGTTCCATATGATATTTTTGTTTATTTTGTTTAATAATATTCAGCTGTTAAGTTTGTAAGTAGTGGCTCTTAAACTAAGAGAACAAATGTGTATTACAAACAATTTGATTTTGTGTATTAAAACAATCTGATAGTCATTTTGAAGAAACAAAGCAAGTCTGCATTTAGGAAATGATTAAATACTGCATAGTAAATGTCCCCAGTTTTACTCATTTGCAGTGAGCTTAGACCTGCCTGCCATTCGATGACTTATACTCAAATTATTCTTCCATAAAATACATGTAGTACTTGCAATGCTTACCTCGTTGTTTCACTGTTCTTCACAAATATGAATGGAATACTTCACTAGTAAAGACTAGTGAAGCAAAAGATGTTACCTGAGGGGAAACTGATACTATGTACTGTCCCTACATTATTCCACAATATGCAGATGAAAAATCAGTATAATCTGAAAAGGAATTTAATATTAATTTTTTGTGTGATTAAATATCCCTGTGCAAATGATAAAGTTCTGTGTGCAAATGAGCTTATCTAAAAAGTGTTATTGTTTGCTCATCAATCTTGCAGTCTACCAGCATTTATTTGAAATATTTTGTTCTGAGAGTACATGTACTGTGTTGTGACTTCATGTGCCATTCTTATCACTGTTTTTGAGATAATCCACTGGGTTAGGAATTTTTCATTCAACTGTTTAAAAATCAACCAAAAAACCCCTCAACCCATCTCCAGGTATCATTTCAATGCATTTTATGCTCTAGAAGGGAGATCACTTATGCTTGTAAGTTTGACCTGCTAGTTTTTGGAATATTGTGGCAGGTATACAGTACCAACTAGACACCTTTTTTTTTTTTTTTTTTAAGAGAGGAATGCTAACTTTTGAGTTGGTCCTTACACTTTGTGGGGGCAAAAAACAAGTTTTAAAAAACATATTGACAGTGCCAAATTTCTGCTTTTTCATGTTGGCTAAAACTTACTTGTAGCCACTCAAGTACTGAAAACCACAGTGGTTCAGATAGGTTGATACTCTTTAGTTCTTGGTATAAGCGAGCAATAAACTCTCAAAGTGTAAATTTGCAGTTTGTCTGCTGCTTTTACTAACTTGTTTACATCAGAGTTGGGAACAGAAAAATAAAGACTAAACGATAACATAAGAAACATGGCCCCAGATATCATCCTTTTCCTGGACTATACCAGGAACTTTAGTAGAATAATTTCCCACATTAGTTGTATATTCTGAAATTAAACGTATGACAATTGTGTTTTGGAAGAAACTAACTCTTGACAGTACTCTCTGCAATGAATGTGACCTATACGTGCCCTACACAGGGTATTAAATAGAGTTGGTGCAAAATTGAATGAAAGACAGGTGACAATAGTACTGCTACTCATTTGGTTGGATGTACTGTGTGTAGACAGGTGCCTAGGTAGTGCTGCAAAATGATTGAAGACCCAAAACATTCAGATTTCTACATGCCTTGTACATGATTTCTTATGGTACAAGTCTCTAATCACACAATTTTAGTAGTTTAAGATACCTGCTGGTGTTACGGTGGTTTGTTCTCCACACAGTTTATTAGCTTGGAAGAGGAAGATGTGGTATATTGGGTCAAACTGCTTCCTTGGAGAACAGGCTCCAATTTCTCTGATACTTCTGTTGTTTTAAGTATGTGTTTGGCATTTTTCTGCACGTCAAATTTGGCAGGGGTAGGGGGCATGGTAGAGTAGATTAATTCTTTGGGGTTTTTTTAATTCTTTGAAGGATCAAGACGAATGAATAAATGAAATTGAGTAAATGAGAAGTTTCCTGGGATGTCTCATAGGCCTTGGTAAAGAGGAGAAGCAAATGGCAAAAACTATGTATAGAAATGTTAGTTCCAGAAGTGTTTGTAGTAGAAGAGAAAACTGGTTCCAGGGCACTTAATGGGGTGTGGCCATGTCCCCAAGAGTGTTACTCACTATGCTGCTGACTTTTTTTTCCACAGTAATTCAACAGACCGCCATGAAATCCTAGATCTGAAAGAAGAGAAGTAGAGCAGTGCTCTCACTGCATGATTTATCTTTGTAGTTCAGGTGCCTAACGCAAAAAGCTGAATTTCTATGTGCACAGAGCACAGTGGTGAGAATCTGGTTGAGGTGCTCAGCATTGCTCTTTGGAGGTTCTATTCACTATCTGTACAGGGATTTAGTCTTGAGAGGCTTGTATGGCAATTTAGGCACTAAAGTTAGATAATTGCAGTCAAACAGGATGTTTTTTTTTTCCCCTCTTAGCACCTCACAGGTGTATGAATATAGCAGGAGCCTTCACTGTGTAACAGATGCTATTTATTCTGTGCTTCTTTTAAGGATGCATGCAATTTCTTTCTAGGTGTCAACTCCTGAAATACATTGAAAGAGTAATTCTGTTGATACTGCAATCTTGTATTTCTTTTCCTGAGAACTTGTGGGTAATCTCCAAGATAGACACTTTCCAGGATAAGTAGCAAAGCTGTGGATCAGTCTGAGACAAAGGATTAGACGAAAAGTTGTAATGGATGGAAGGAACTGCTGTTGCAGAACTTATAGACCAATTTGCAAACTTGTTGAATTAATAAGCAAGTGCATCAGTGAGTAGTCTAACTGAATGAAAAGACTCCTGGATTTAAAGCTAAGTAAGCATGGATGATTCTGCAGGATTAGAGCATCAATATTGAGAACTAAGAGCTTTAGAGGGAAAATTAAATCTCGTAATTTGTCATAGATATAGCTTGAACTCTAGATTCATTTTAGCTGAATTAGAGTGGTAGCTATTCATGTATTTAAGAGTAGGCATACTTATAAATGTCTGTGTATAATCTTGATGTTAAAAGACCCAGACTTCAGCTTTCGCTCTTTTCCTGCATTGACAACATGGATAATTCAGATCTACAGGCTGTTATATTCTCTTTTTGCTTGGGAAAGGCAAAGTCAAACACCATTTGTAGCTCCTGGTCTGTGTGTTTGGGGACACACCAGAGAAGATAAAACTGAACCCTGCCTAGTCTCCATCTTGCAGTGAGACTGCTTCTTGTTTTGTAGACCCATTTACTTGGTTCAGTTTGATCACAGCTTCCAGGGAGCAGAGTGGAGGAGATAGGTTGCCAGCCAAGAGCTGTTGGAGGCACAGATGGCCTTGATTCTCTCACCTAGGCACATTTTCTTCCCTTAAAGTATTTTACATAAATGAAATTATCACTCTTAAATTTAATATATAAATTCCTTACATTTATTTTTGTTACTTAGCACCACTGTACTGCTACTGTATAAAAAGTTTCTTGGAAGATTATTCATTTTAATAAAACTGTTGACATAAGTCAACTGTAGTGCATGATTCTGCCATATTTGAAGTTATAAATTGCAAGGGTTTTAGATTATGGAGAGTCTGACGGGATTTGAGGAGTCACAGAACATATTATCTGCTTTGAAAGAACAGTAGACTCAGAGGACAGTTCTGTCAGTGAAAGTGCAGACTCTTCTGTGTGTTTTGATGAACATATTGGCTTCATGTAAGGATTGCTGAAATCTGCTATGCTGTTTGTTCAGTTCCCTTTCCTTGTTTCTGGATGTATTTCAAAAGAATGTATTGTTCAATCTACTGCCTTGCTACGTAACTGCTAGGTCATCTTTGGATGTTAGATTTGCTCTGTACATCAGCATTTATAATGTTTTTGCAAGGATTTCAGCTCAGCTCTTGTTCTGAGAAGCTGTGATTAGATCAACAGTTTGTTTTACATACAGTCTTCAGAGCTGAAAAAATTCCTGTTTGATGCCTCTGGTTGCATCCTGATATTTTTCTATGTGATCTGTTGTCTGAACTAAGAGCACAGTGAGAGCTATGTAACCAATGCTCAGACAAGAAGAGGTACTTGAATTAGGGGTAAATTTTTTGTTGGTTGGGTTGGGTTGGGTTTTAAACTGATTTCCTCCTAACCTAGGAGAGTAATAAGATCTGAACTTTACTATGCCACATGACACTTCTTACATTTAGGCTCACTGAAAAAAACGAGTAATGTGAGTGACACTGATATACAGACTTGTTTATTATCTATGTAGCTGTTGAAGAGAAGGCATTCATGCCATCTTTTTCTTATACAAGTAGAATCTAAAGATTATTCATAAAGCTGTTCAGCTCTTGGGAAACCAGACAACTTGCACTGCAACAAAATATACTAAGGCTAAAAAAGAGAAGCAGACTTGTACAAATGCTATGCAGAGCATGAGCTGGAGGGTAATCCTATACTGCAGTGTATACTGCAATTGAAATCACACAAAAGACAACGAAAGCATTTTCCTATTTGCACAGAAAAAAATACATGTTTATTCAAGTGATCTTGGAGAGTATAGAGAATCAGAGGATTTTCCATAGGAATAGAAATGCCACTTGCTGATGATGAGTGTCCTCCATCAAGTTTCGTTCCAGTGTCACAGCTAATAAAATTTCTCAGTAGGATGATGAGTATGGCAGAAATGACATGAAGTTCTGTGTGCATTCCTGCTGTTATGGCTTCCTGTGGAAATAATTTGTGGGTAAATAGTCTACCATCCAGAGAAACTCTGCCATAGTTGACTGTTTGCAGGACCATCTTTGTTTCAGCATTTCTTGTTGTCTGTGGCAGAGCACTGCCTGAATTCGGCTGTATTATGCCTGAAGCCTATGCCTGAAGCCAGGCTAAGTCTAGAAACAGTTCTGATGTATTTCAGTGTCCAGGCTGTGCCTGTCTTCTCTGGCATCAATCTGCAAACAGGATGGTTTGTGGAAAGTGAAGCTGAAGCTTCTTGGTGGCTCCTCAAAAACACCTGCTAGGGATTTTCAAGGTTTTGGCTTGAAAGCTGGTTCTGTATTGGAATGGGTCTTTCAGCTCTGCAGTCCCTGTGTTCCAAGCAGACTTGTGAATAGGGCCAGCTCAGGTTTAATGCTTAAACTGAGGTGGCATTAGCACTCTCTCAAAACACTGAGAAGCACTCACAAAATTTCTGGAGCTGTGAGTGGACTTCTTCAGGAAGCCTCAGATCCATTACTGTGCAGTATTAAATGTGGGTTTGTGTACAGTCATCTGTAATGTGGCACTGCTTTCTGTGGTGTGAATAAAGCAGGTATGCTTGCTTCTGACACTCAGTCACTCATCTACAGTATCCCTCCCTTTTGTTTGTCAAGATAAAGTCTGTCATAGAGATCACAAGTGTTGTGTAACTCTTTATTGTCAGATATCATGGAAGCTTCCCAATACAAACACATTCCTGTAGGGTGGTGATGTTTTTTTTTCTTTTGTTGATAGTTTTCGGTGTAATACTATGTATTGAAGCTTTTCTTCTTTTTTTCATTTTAATTCAGTGAGAAGAAAAACAAACCGAAGAAATTCCTTACATCAACTCCTTGTGGCAAATAAAGCCACAAGGATAACATGGGTTAATTTTAAACTTGACTGCAATTTTTGGAGAGAGTATTGGTAGATTCAAGTTAGTGTCATGTGCTTCTATTGTAGTCAATTTTGGCAAAGACCAACTGGTGTGCTACTTCTGTGCGGGGCATTTATCTTGTTCTTCGAAAGCATAAGAGTTCAAAACCTAAAGTAGTGAGAGGTTATGGGCTCATTCTTGGTCTCTCTCTGCAGCCTCAGGGCCAGCATTTTTTGACTGTAGGGATTCTTTACATGGCTGTGAAATGTTCCTTTTAATTATTGGATACTTCCCTGGGCTGTTTCCAGTCCCCTCATATTAGTATCTCACTTTTTGAGACTAGACTTAGATTTTGGTGTTTCTTTTAAAAAAATCTCACTGCTTTCAGCTAAGCTATGTTGTTAGCCCTTTGTTAGGGCTGAACCAGTACCTTAAGCCTTTTTGTTTCATGGACTTCGAACACATAGTAACAATACATGAAGTAAGAGATTTATATATATATGTAAATTAGGGCCCTGTTAAATTACTGCAGAGACAATTTACTGCACGTTATTTTTTAGCAACTACATTTCTATTTCTTCAATGCTAGCACTTAATAAACTATCTTTGCAAACTGAATTTTCATTTAGGACCAAATGTTAACTCCACACTGGAAATAAAATGGACCCTGGGATTGAGTTTGTATCCTGGGTTACTGCTTGTTGCCACTGCTTAATTACAGCAATCTCCCTGGCATGTTTTTTATCTATACTATCTAGAACTCTCTGGGACCTTTTGCCCTCCTCACATGTTTTGGGTGGTATCACATTGTAGGAGCCATTTGCAGCAGGCAGTGTAGGTAAGGCTCCACTTCTGTTTCCTTCCACCCTGACTGGCTGTAGGGCACCATCCCAGCAGGTCTTGTAGCCTCAAACACCTCAGATGCCATCTTGTCACACAGCAGAACAGAGAATACTTGTTTTCATTTTCATACCATGACAGTATTGTCCGCTTTGAATGCACAAAATTCCCACAAAGAATATCTTCGGGGCATAAGCGTTCTATGTAGCACCTGGAAGAGTATAACTAAGAAGATTTCAGAGTCAGAAGGTGAGGGCAGATGTTCAGAAAGAAAGAGCATGAACTGTCCTTGCAAATGACAACTGTTTCACCATGACCCTATGTATTTTTTGTAGGGACATTGGTTTCCAGGAGAAGCAGGTGGACGTGTACAGTGAATAAGGTCAGTGCTCTACACCTTTTCCCCATACTGGTTGCTTATACTTTATTCCAGGTAATGTACATGTTATTCTACTTAGCTAGGCTGTTCTTTGCTTCCTGTCAAACCAAGTGTGCTGTTGAATAACTGAGTCATGGATGTGTATACTAGCTAAATCCTGTGGTCTTATCTCACTCGCACACCCCCACAGTTGACTTAAGGAGTGTGAGAACAGTGAAGTCAAGAATATAAAGGTATTGGAAAATTAGTTAATATAGTGCTTCTGCCTATGGCTCTAGAACGAATAGCAAAGCAGTCCATTCTGTATCTTGTCTGACTCAATGGTTCTGTAACACAAACAACAATCTGAAAAGATTCTTTCTTCCTCCTTTTTTATTTGTTGACCCTTACATTTAAACTCTGGTCTGAAGACAGAGTTACAGATTTTCTCATGCAGGTGTCTCCTGCAGTGCTTAAGAATATTTCACAAAAATTCCAATTCAGGCAAAATTCCTGCTCTGATATAATCTTGCAGTAGTATTTTATAGTAGTATCTCATGGAACTTTGCCGGGAAGTTTTACAGGTACTGACAGCAGAGAGGTTAGGCTCAGAAATCTGAGATTTGGCTCCATTCAGCTCCAAATGGAAGTGCACGTGCTTCATGCTTGCAGGAAGCATGCAGGTTGTTTGCATTCCTCTGTTTGGCTACCTGCAATCTGTTCCAGTCCCTTTGCCTCTCCAGTGCTAACCACACTGTCTGTGTGCAGCACTGTGCTAGATACATTTCCAACATCATGACTCTCTGTAGCCCCTTTTCTTTCTTACTTGGATTAGTGCCAGAGTTCAGTTTCAGGACCATTACCTCCCTAGCTGCTTTTTCCATTACTGTTTCCTCAGTCAGTCAGCTTCATACCTTGGTGGAGCCTGTTGGTGTGTTTATTCTGTGCCTCTACCTGCTGAAGTCCATTCCCCAGCAGCACCATCCATCTCACCAGCTTCATTTTGGTCTCATCCAGATCCTGCTGCAGTGCCTCCATTCCCATGTTAACCATGTGCTGAAGAACAGTCCTCTCTGAAAGCAGCAGAGGAGAAACCGGGTGCTTGTTGTTTATGAGTATCTGGCTTGGCTGTTAAATTTGGCCTGGAAGGAGTGTGCTCAGGTACTGGTGGGAAGTGATGTTCATGCCATCTGGCCAGCTCAAAGTATAGTGGGAAACTTGAGTATTCAAGCTGGAGATACTAACTTATAAAATCTAAAGTTCTAATGCATACTAATCATAATCTATCGTCAGGAACTGTGGTGTCCCTTATAGAAAAACCAGCTGGTCATTAAATTTCACATCTCTGACTCAAGACATAGTGTAACTAGTGTTTTTAAATAATATATCCAGTGGGATATAGGCAAAAAAAAAAGGTAGAAAGTAGTTAAATTTTGTTGTGGCTAAAACTCGGAGGAAAAAGCTCAACTGATGGTGCTGCCTAGCATGGACAATTTTGGAGTGCCTCATCAAAAGTCACTGAATTTATGCGTAGTAAATTTGCTTTTGCTTGAAAAACTTGCTAACATAGAAGGATTGGCATCGGTGATGGCAGCACTTAAATCCATTTGTAATGAATTTTCACGAGAATTGTGTGTTACACAAGGCAGGTATTTGGCCCACAGATTGAAAAGTTTTCTTTTGTAATATGCTGCAAGCATAGGAATTTTCTGAGGGAAATGAAACAGGATTTCTAGTGTTTAATTTAAAAATTACAGATACTTGTATCAACTGAATTTCTTATTTAGGTGTCTGAAGAAAACAAGAATCATGGAAGGTCATAAATAGTAAGTATCTTGAAAATTTTTTTATTCTAAAGAGCTAATAGTGTTTCATATGTTGATTTGTTCTGTTGGTTTATCGGTCTCATAATTCAGGAATATGTATTAATCCCAGAACTTTTTCTGTCTTTTTGTGACCTTATATTAGTAGCTAATTTTTAGTCCTTGCACCTTGCCCCCAGAATATCTGGTGACCTCAGATGAGGTAGCTCTAAGGCTGGGTAACATCAGATGAATCACGGTGTTTTCTTCACTTGACTACTGAAATGAGATCTCAGTTATTTTCACTGCTGTAGCAGAAGTCAAAGCACACAGCTAGCCAGGCAGCTAAGGCCTTTATAATACCTTGTGAGAAGTTTGATGGGCATTTTTAATTATTTTAAAAGTAATGCTATTTTTATTAAACTCTCATGTTTTCTCATAATGCAGGAGGATTTTTTTATTCATTAAAGGTTGTCAGTTTTGTATTTTAAAGATGCAGGATATATCAGGTCAATATAATCTTCGCCCAGCTTGATAGGCTGTCTGTCAGTGTGTATAATGGCTTGTTTGTACAGAATTTCAAATAAAATGTGGTATGTTTTGTACATGGTTTTTTTGGCTGTAGCACCAAAAGACCTTTATTTTAATTGATAAATTAAAGTCTTGGAACTACTATTTGTGTAGAATTAAATGGGCAAATATCTTTTTGCTTTTCAAGTTTGGTGAAGAAGCCATGAAGTGCTCTGTATAAGTGCTTTTTAAAATTATGTCCCTGCTCACTTCCAGTTTAATTTCTTACCATCTCTTTGGTGATTAAGGCACTGTCACCTAACTCTCTGATTAAAAGTAACTAAAGCAAGTAATACAACCCTGTGAAAAAAAATCCTTTTTCAGGTTGAACTGTGTCACTAGTAACTATGTAGGGTATATGTGCTACCCCTTTGGGGAACATGTGTACCAATGGCTTGTTTTTTCAGAATGGCTGTATTACTTCACAGCAAATATATAGATATAGATACATGTAATCAGAGGATCATAGGGTGATTAAATCACCTGGGTTGGAAGGGATCTTACAGATGATCTGGTTCTAACCCCCCTGCCACGGGCAGGGACTCATGTCTCAGTGCATGGCTTGATGTATATGTTGGCTCTGAAGACCTCTTGGGGTGGCAGCTCTGAGCAGTCTGTGTGTTGTGAACAGAACTAGGGGTCAATATCTCACTAATCAACCATAATTTATCACTCCACAGGTGGAAGGTATCTTATCAAAATAAACTCAATCTATTTTAGTTTCATGGAATATTCAATATAGCAATTTTTAGCAACTATGTACTTCTAAAAAGCTGAAAGAGTTCCACAGCTTTTTATATATGCGCTTAGGGGAAAATGCATGTACTTTTGCACAAATTAATGATGGAATGACACTTCCTGAAAGACACCAAGATTTCATTGTAAGATTATATTTTCTATTAAGCTGTCTGAGTATGGCTTAAATATTGTGGACTGTGGAATTTATATATTGCACATTTTATTAAGTCTGCTACAGGAATGCAGAATTATTTGTCAGTGCAAACTAATTCTCGAAAGAAAAGGTTTCCTGTTACGTACCCACAGTTGTCATGCAGTCAGTTGTATGAAGAGAGATGTGAGATATCAGTCTTCCACGTAGCATGCTCAAAGAGATGAGTGTTCTTCTCTTTTTTTATTCAATTACAAAAGAGGAGGCAAGAAGTAGTCTAATCCCATTCATAGAATGAGCTGTGTCAAATCCCAACAGTGCTGAAACGGCATGAGGATTGCTACCTGCTTAAGCAACTCTGCTAGTTCACTTGAAATTCTCCTATTAATTATACAAAACAAAAAGTTAATTCCATGGGTTATAAATCATTTCATAATGCTTTATGAAATGATTTATAGCCCATGGAAAAATCCTTTGAAGCTGTTTATTAGGCAGTCCTGCATGGTTAAGATATTCAAGTTGAAATCAGTGTATTATTTTTCAGAGTAGGATGGGAAATACAGTAATTTAGTTGCTTTGTTATTAGTGCATAATGAGGAACTGCATGTTAGAATATATGTGTCAACATGCAAATGCAATATTCTTAATGGAGATGTATTAATTGAATGTGTTAGACTTATTTTTAAAGTATCCAATTGAAGTTTTAAATTTTGTTTGTTAATATTCTAGCAACTATCCAAGAGAATTTTATGATCAATATGCTCAAAGCCAAGAAAAATCTGTGGTCAATAAAATGCAGCAGAAATACTGGAAAACAAAACAAACCCTTATAAAAGTTACAGGAAAAAAGGAAGATGAACATGTTGTGGCTTCAGATGCAGATCTGGATGCAAAACTAGAGGTTTGTAATGTTTACATAATGTGTGTTCTCTGTTTGTTGATTTTTAAAGTGTTTTCATTTCCACCAGGCCTTTAATATGTTTGCACATAGAATACAATAACATACATACATTTTTATAATTTTCGTGTAGTATCTCTTACAAATTCTGATGAAAGTATCTATGTAAATTCAGGGAATATAGGGGAATTTTATAACAGAAAACCCCATGTCCCTCTAACTTTATTTGGAACTTAACATATCTCAGATTTAATTTCATGTTTTAGGGACAGATTTTCTCCTTTTGTTAGCAGGGGAGTCAGGAGATCATCCTTATCCTTTGCCTATGTCAGTTTAAGGTGATTTGTTTTGGTTTTTTTTTTCCTAGTAGTATTTGACTGTACAAATGACATTTTTTATGCAAGTATAAAATACCACATATACCAGAAAAACATGCAATATGCCCAGGAGCAAGGTGCAAAGTGCAGTCTACTCTGGAGGTTTCAAGCAGATTAGTGGTTTATGACATGGCAAAAGAAGCTTCAGAGAGTCTGTAAAATAAAACCCAACAGAAGGAATCCTGCTGTGTGACAAATACAGTCCTACTGACAGTATCCTCAGCCCCACTGAGGAAAAAAAAAAGGTTAAAGTTCTACAAAATGAAGACGTAGAATGTCTTAGGGACAAAGCAGAACATTGAGGATGTACTACCGAAGTGTAATAACCCAGTTAATGTCCATGTAAGTTTTGTTTGTGTTGTTTTCTTATGTCACCCCTGCCACTTTGCTTTACTGGTTTTGCTTTACTGGCTTTCCTGCAGTTTCTTAAAAAAATATTGAGTCAGGATTCTCAGTTTATTTAGGTTTTAGCTGAAATATGGGAGGCTGTAGTACAACAAACACAAGAACAGCAATAACTTATCACCTGGTGGTTCTACCTACGGAGTCTTCACAATGGGTTATAAATAAAGAGTGTTAATGTAAAACAAGCTGGAAGCATGCAAGAATATTTTATAAGTACATACCTGAGTTTTTACCATGTCTGTTGTGTTGCAGACTGATCAAGAAGGATGCTTTGTTAGCTCAGATGGGATTTGAAATGGGGAAAGTTGTATCACAGAAGTGAAATAAGCATGTTTTGGACAAATTCTCACCTGCAAGTCATACTCCCAGTTAAAAAGACAAGACCTGTGTAAATTTGTAGTCAGGCAGTGTTGAAAGAAGGCACTAACTGTGCCAGTGGTCCATTTGACTTCTAACTGTGTAATGCCTGATATGGTAGAGTTTAGGTTTCAGTTGCAGGCTGGAGGTTTTAGATGGACAGACAGAATAGTAATTCCTAGTAACAATCTCCAAATATATTAATGACTAATTTTTTTTTACCTCTACTTCCTTTGGAAGCTGCTGCTTTAGAAATTTGCTTATAAATTTTATGAAATAAAACTTTGAGTTAAAATCAATAACTTTCTGTTGGCCATACCTATGCAAGCTTGCTCCACTAGACTTCACAGTGTCTATGAAAAATTCAGTATGCATATTCCCGCATGTGAGAATGATTGATTGATAGGTATTTTGATAACTGTTCTACCACGAAGTTTTTAGAAACAGATTTGTAAGTCTTCATATCTACACAAAGATATCACCTAAAAAAAAAACCAAGAAAACTAACACACATAGTTTGGTTAACTATCAACTGTTTATTATAGATCTGTTTCCCAAGTTATTTTTTCTTAATTTTCCTTCTGTAAAGTTATGATTGGTCAGTCTTTAGTTTCAGTGAATAACTTAATTGAAAGAAGAGCATAAATGATGAGGGAAATACCAGAAATATTGCTCATTGTTCGAGAAGAAAAGAATGTTCCCTAATAATTAAAAAAATAATTCGACAAAAACTTAAGTTTATTCTTGTATTTTATTCCTCAGTGTTTCTTGCATACACGTGACAAATGTTTGTGGTTTTTTTTTTCAATATCAGCTGTTCCATTCTATTCAGAGAACGTGTATGGAGTTGCTGAAAGCAATTGAGCTGTATCAAAAAAGGATTTGTTGTAAGTATGATCAAATACAGTAGTTAACATGATAAGAAGGTCTGCATTATGGATTCACTGAACAAGTGAAAAGGTAAAAATGAAAGTGGGGAGCTACTAGTTTCATACTATTCAAAAGTAAAGGTAATGTTCCTTGCAGACAGCTGAATGCAGATTTGCTTATTTGTTTGAAGATTTCCCATCTCTGAAGTTTTATATATTGATATAATGCAGCGATAGCAATAATGACTTGAGAAAGCTTTCTTTAATTTTTTTTCCCATAGCTTGGTTGGCTTGTTTAAATTCAGAAGTACGTTGTCTAGGAATCATAACTCCTTTCAAAACTGTTCTAGTGTTTTGGTTTAGTTTTTTTTTTAATCAGGATTGCTGATGAAGAATTTTTGGCTTATTACAGTTTCATGACTAAGTAATCAATGCTATTATGATGAATTTGATAATGCTGACTTGATTATAAAAACCTTACTAATAGTAATTAGTGACAGTCATTAGTGAGAGATGGGGACCTAATTTGGGAAGTTTGAAACAGCAAGTTGTATTAAATGTCTTCTAGAGGTTCTCTGCAGTCCATACTGTTTGATTTCTGGCCTGAAGGAGAGACTCCAGCTATTAAATCATCTTCCAATTTACTGTGTTTTGTTGAATATCACCCATGTTTTCTTGAGCCTTTCATTTTTCTTTATCCCAAGAAAGTCAGAGATAATGTTTCAGAATCAGGAGGTAAAAATCAAAATACAAAATAGTAGTGTATCAAGTTAAAGAAGTGGCAGGTGAAATCTCATGGAAAGATTCGCATCAGATGCAGATACGCATCTTCTACCAAAGTGTGCTGAGACTGCATTGGAGTTGACTGTTGCCATTTTGAAAAATGCTAAGAGAACTTCAGGAGATGATCTGTCGTTGTTTTAGGCCATTCTTCCTCTTGACAGTTGATTGACATTGGTACTATAGGAGATCGCTGATTTAAAAGACAAAGATGAGGGCATCATGAAGTATTTTTGTAAGGTTCTTCGAGGTCCGTGATCCCAGTTCAGAAGCAGTCAGCAATTCAGTGTAAAACCCCTTCATCTTCCTGTTTAAAAAATGATCAGTTACTTTGAGGTAGATGTGTTTCAGATAGTTGAAATACAGTGTTTGAATTTATAGAATGTTAAAGTTGTCAAGTAATCTTGCCAAGTAATTTGAAAGTAAATGTTCTTTAAAATGAAGTATTAGATTTTCATGTGAAATTTTATGTAGTCAAGCATGAAAAATGGTGAGCGAGAGAAAAGCAAGTGAATGAGTTTTGGTTAGTACAACTTGGAATTAGCTTCAATAAAAGTATTCTATCAGCTGAGGCAGTCCAAGTGGTAAAAAAGAGCTAAAAACCAACCTACCAAACCAGACAGAACCCAAAAAACCCAACAGTGAAAGTTACTGAAATCAAGATGTCTCTTTTTGTAATATAGCCAAGCTAACCTTTTCTTTTTAAGAAAGAAATAGCACATTTTTCCTGTTGTCTTTTGGTGCTTATGGAATTTTATGGTTCTTGTTAAGTATGTCAGCAAATGTCTCAAATTAATCAGGTCTTCTGTTTACTAGATGTAGGAATTATGTGAAGTTATTTATTTTTGCTTTGCTTCTTGGACTTAAAGTGCCTTAAACTGTTTGATGTTAGGCCAGTTTTAAAGCTGTTAGGAACCAATTAAATAACATATTTGACAACTCATTTATTTTTTGTTAGTTCTGTCTCAGGAAGAAAATGAATTGGGGAAATTTCTTCGATCACAGGGTTCTCAGGATAAAACAAGAGCAGGAAAAATGATGCAAGCTACAGGAAAGGCCCTCTGCTTTTCTTCTCAGCAAAGGTATATGGGTCAACATCGCTGTCTGATTTGCATAGTACTTGTGGTCATGGTAGTTGGTTCACCAATGTCATAATTAATTTGGCCGTTTGAAATGTTTCAGGAACCAATTGATAGGAAAATCATTGACAAAATCTGCTGTAGTATTGGCAAGATTAGTGGCTTCTTGAATTTTTCCTGATGCTGCTTTTTGTCTTAGGCACCTGCTGTGTCTGTATCTTCAGATCCCCTGCCTGTGCCTGTTCAGCTCAGTAGTTCTAAAGCTGTATTGGAGCATCTCCATGACCTTTCCAGCAGTCGGGTTGTAAAGGAGCTGATGTCAGGTCCCTCTCCTGTTTGGTGGCAGTTCTCACTCTGCAGAGAAATGCTGCAGCAGGCTCACTGTGGAGGTGTCTGGGTCCTGTGAGGGAGGAAATGAGTAAGGGAATGCTTTTTTCTGGGCCATCAAGTCTCATACCTTGACTAGACAGAGGAGAAAGGAGGAATCTGAATGCCATCTTCTGCTTGAACTTTAAACTAAAGTCCCCTGAGAGAAGATCCTAGATCCCTACAAAGCTCATGTGTAGGGGCAAGTAAAAGGTAAGGAATCCAGATGGACACACAAGTGCACTAACACCTGCTGTAAGCCAGAGTCCTTGATGTCTCACTGACCCAGTGTTTTCTAAGAAATTTAAAAGTAACATTACCTGATGGTGTTATAAGTATTGCGATGCTCTTTTTCACAGCATTGGGACTATGAAAGTATGAAATTGACCATTGCTCACAAAGGAAAATTCTATTCCATTATGTTTTACAGGATTTGGGGAGGGCTTTTAACTACTGTGATACTTTATCTTAGCAGTGCAGTTGTTTGGCTCAAAGCATAGCATACAAAGCACTGAGAATTTCATGTGTTTACCTTGGGCTAGAGTTTGGTCATTAGCACTTCCAGTAACAGTCATGACTGGGACCTTTAAGACACATGAAAGGCACATTTGAGTAAAAGTACTGATGACTTGCTTCTTTATGAAGCTTAACTGTTAATAGAAATCTCAGTGCATATCTACATAAACTAAACTTTCTTTTGGATACCTGGGTAAGAATTTGTGGAATGAGAAAACACATAGTAGAAGAAAGACAAGTCACAATATATTGACATATTCTTATAGCTCTTGCTCAGTACATTTTTAAGGCATCTTTTAAAATAAATTCGCATAAAAATAAAACCATTTTTCTTCTTTTGAGCTATCCTCAAACTCTTGTTGAAGTTGGAACTGCTCTTATTTATGTTTCATGCTCATAGCTAGCTCAGTAGCTGGAGATCAAGAAGACATTTCTTGGGCTACGGAAGCCAAAATCAGAAATTCCCTTATGCCAAGGGACTTCTTAGCATATTAAACCATCTCTCTGCTGGCATGGAACTGATTGAAGCCATTGCAGTGAGGTGCTGCTGGAAACCAAGAGGAAAGCAGCAGGAGGAAGCAAAGCAAAAGGAGTGATCCTGTCTTGTGTTGAGATCCCATTAGGAGCTGAATGGTAGCATAGGGAGGACAACAGTGTCCCCTACTGCCTTTCCAAAGTGTGTTTGCCAGAAGAAACATTTAGATAAATGTCTAAGTCTTCCAAAAGGTAAATGTCCTTCAAGGGAATTGTTCCGATTAATTTAAAAAAAAAAAAATACAAAGAAAAAACCCAGATAATTATCCACCTGGAAAGATGACTTATTTATTTGAAGACTGAAAGGCTGATGGAAGTGATTTTTGTGATGTTTAGCATGACATTCGTGATATATCTGTGATACTTTTCCAGTAATAAATTACCTTGGATATACTTTTATAGTTGTTAAATGAAACTTGTGAAGAGGAATGGTAATAACATACAAGTGGCTTGTCAAACTAAAATACGCAAGCAAAGTAGAAAAGATTTTTCCCACTCACATGTGTGATTGAAAAGTTGCTATTTGAACAGAAGGGTTGCAAACACAATATTCATTCAAAATTGTGTTTCATGTGTACCTCCAACCATGTGGTAGAATCTTCTGAACATACACGAGCACTTAAGTGAACTATGTTGGCTGTGTATTTTTATTTTGAGTACTAGTAAACTGTCAGGAGTTGTATTAATCCTTTGTGGAATGACATGTTTAACATGTTCCTCTCCTTCCTCTCTTTCCTTCATGCGTTCCCTCAGATTAGCACTCCGTACTCCTCTCAGTAGATTGTATCAAGAAGTGGAGACTTTCAGATACAGGGCCATTTCAGACACATGGCTGACAGTGAACAGAATGGAGCAGTATCGGACTGAATACAGAGGAGCTCTACTCTGGATGAAAGATGTGTCTCAGGAGCTGGATCCAGATCTTTATAAGCAGATGGAAAAGTTCAGGAAGGTATGAAGTTTCCTCTAGTTTCCTAGAAGGGATTGCCTAATGAATGACAATGAAGCATGGTTTTGATTATTCTGAAGGCATAATTGAGAAGCAGTAAGGATGCCTTTATCCTAACTAATCTCTTCTTTGTGGGCTGTAAGGGGAGGCATTCTTTAGTAGTATATTCAACTTCAGCATGTATCTTTGTAATTTAAATAATACATATTTTTTAAGAAGATTATCTAATTTTGAATACTTAGCAGTGGTGCTTGAATGACTGCCGTCAGAGAGGGAAGGGAATATTGATTTTTGCAACTCAAAAAGAGAAACAGAAGAGTGCTCTACTATCTGCTGCTAAATTTCGAGGGCAGTTAAAGACCAACATTTTCAAAATTCGCTATTGTTGGATTTTGGGGAGGAGTTGCAAATCTGGAACTTATTTTTAGGTTCCTTATGCAGTTCAGTGTGATTTTTTTGGCAACTGCTGAATACTAAAGTTGCTAAGGAGGTACTCTCCATAAATAGTCTTCATTCAGTGTCACTCAAGTTTGCTAAACTCCTCCCCCCAAAAGACTTGCAAAATCACAAGTCCTAGGTGGTAGGCTGCAGTTTTGCTACCAGCTGAGAGTATAGAATTTATTTAGGCTATCCTGTCACAGTTCGGGAATGCACAAGAGACCTTCACATTTTCTAATGCCCTAGAGCTGAGTTTGTTAAAAGTCTATAATGTTCACAGTTGGCTGCTTATAGATGCTGGCTATCAGGAAGACTTAGGATCTTAGGTATAACCAAGTGACTCATGCTTTGAGTAAAGGTAGTAAAAAAATTTACAGAAATTGTGTCATAATTGAAAGCAGAGGTCTAATAACAGAAATTGTATTAAAGTGTACGTGTATATATGTGTGTGGCTTAGAGATAGGTAATGTATAAAAGAGAAAACCCTGTTAATTGATGGCCTAAGCAGTCTGTAACTGAAAGTGTTTGAAGATGAAAGATATATAATTGGGGATTTTAAAAGCTTGAATAAACCATCCTAACAGGAAAGGACTGGCATACGTCTAACTATGCCATTTTTTGTAAACCAAAGTGGTGACAATAGCAATTAAGAAAGGGATGGAACAAGCAGTACCTCAGTTAGTCATCTAATCTTTATTTAATGCTTCAGTACAGGGTATTCCTGTAAGTCTTGTGGCACCAGACATACATTTTATTATGCCCGATGGGAAATGTTTGTAATGGCAAGTTCTTGCAGGTAAAATAATTGGTATGGTCTTGGCCTCAGCTGATTGCTTAAGTTTAATGTTTGATTTATTAGGAAAACATTTAAAAATGGAACGTTAGAATGAATAAAGCAATACTGGTAATGGTCATAGAAAACTGATTTAGAACTTTCCTGCAAAACAAATGCTGTGGAAAGCATAAATTATATAAATGGCAGAGTAATTAAAATATATGGTATGTGCAGTGAGCTGCTGTAGATGAAAACTTAGATGTGAAATTTCAGATTTGGGTTGCTGTTCTTCAAGGTCAGGAAAAAAAGGAATTTTTTTAAAAGTTCTTACAAAACTTAGTAGTAAAAATGTGGAAATACTAAGTATTTTTAAATATTTTGAGGTCTGAAATAAATTACATTCTGACATAAAAAAATAAAAGTAGATTCTAAACTTCTGTAGCATGTCCCCAAATAGTCAAGAAAAGACCAGAGTTGAAAGTCTTTTGAACATTTCTCTTCTCCAGCTGGCTGTCAACTGAAAACCTTTCAGTTTACATTGTAATGCAGAGAACAAAAAGCTCTACATTTTGTAGCCAACAAAGTAAAGAAATGCCCCTGGTATCGGCTTCCCCACATATCCCATCTGTGCAACAGGCATATCAAACTAGTCTTTGAAGATTTAATACTTGCAGAAAGTTAACTTTTTATTTTTTAATCGGGAAGAAAAATACTGAAATAAAATCCTCAAGCATAGTGTTCCTAGGTAGCTGTTGCTGAGCAAGATCCAAGTTTGTTTTTAGTGCTTTAGAGAAATTAGTGGTGGATACTGTAGTCCGAAATAACTAAAGTAGAGGAGTTTTTGTCCTTTTTTTCTATTTTTGCTTGCAGATCTTAATTGTGCCATAGTGTGGCAGTGTAATGCTGAGATTTTAGGGATTATTTTGGATCTGTAACAATTTAAGAAGTCAGGCTAGTTTTGTGTTGCAAAAGATGTTATAATTACTTGTGTAAGGTTTTTGATTCTTAAATGTACCATTGCCAGAGAGAAGCATTTTTAGCTGGAGCTGCATATTGAGTGATACACTACCAAGTAGTTAGTGAAGCTGATCCTGTCAGAGCACTTGAAAGAAAGTTTTGTTTAGACTTCTGATTGTAAAAATCCAGAGTATTACTTTAGTAAACTTTTTTTTTATGTCCTGTAAACAGTGCTGGTTTAATGATCTTTAATGCACCTAGTGCATCAGCAGTATTTATATCATGTAGTTAAAGGACTGTTTTTCAAGCATGTAGCCTTTTATAATGTAATCCTTAATGTATCATTATGTATACAGATATGGTACTTGTTTTTGGAGACCAAAGCTAAATCAATCCAGATGGGTTTTTCATACCTTCCTTCAGAATAGCTCAGGCTAAAAGATCAATAGTTGAGTCAGTATTTTCAGAGCTGATAAAATCTGAGTTAAAACACTGACATTTTTGTAGCTCTCTTTCAAAACAATGAGGTACTTGAAAGAATTTTCTAATGCTGTTCTTAAGGCGTCAGTCTAAGTATGCAAGACCCAGCAACACTACCCCTTTGAGTGTCTCAGAACACTGCAGTGCAGCCTTTTTACATTGTTGTTTGAAGATATCTATGTAATTGTAGCTACTTGAGTCAAACTAAGGAAATAGGTATTTACTTTTCCCTGCAGAGTTCTATAAATGCTGTGTAAGTTTTTTGTTCTATTAGCAGTTTTTATGAACAGTTCAGTGCTGTTAGAGGTCTTCCATCCCAAGTTCAGAGTTTGAAGTGTTCCTTGAGAGCATCTAAACAGTGTTGTGATATATAAAAGAATTTTAATGAGCTAATATCATTTTACCAAATTCTCCACACTGATCAGGTTTTTAAAGTTCTTAAATCTGGTCTCTTTTATCTGTCTGGAGACTGTACACTATAACATGAACTGTGCTGTGATGTTGTAAAAATACACACCAAATGGCCCAAGTGCTGGTCCTTCTTCCAGCTCTGGAAAGGTTAAGCTTTTCCATGCATTTTCTGAGCAGGGATGGGACAGTGTGTAGTGGTAAATTATGAGACCAGGCAACAGCCATCCATGTGCAGCCTACAGGAACACAGGAGGATGTGCTGTTCAATTTTACTTGGCTCTGCAATTGGCTTGGCAGTTTTACTTGGCTCAGATGCATGTACAATTCAATATAGACTTTCTCATCAAACCTGTACATTTCAATGCCTTCCCTAAGAAGTAAAAAGTGAGAGCTGAAAAAAATTGTCATGCCGACTTTAGGCTATGAGAAAATTGCATCTGTAGCATGATAGGTTGTTTATCATGCTACATTGATAAAGCAGATTAATCCTTTCTGTATTTGTTTTTTTGTTTCCATCATTCTTGTGCTCCTCTGTCTCCCCTTCATTGTGAGGCTTGAATCAAAGCTGGAGTATCTTTGTAAATACTTAGTGGCCATGCTGGGCTCCCTGAGACAAGCTGCACTGCACCTTAGTGCCCAGCTCTTGGTCTGCATGCAGATGTTGAGAACTTGCAAGCTTGCAGCTGAGTTGTTTGGATACCATTTATTTCCAGTTCTTTCTAGTTGTAGCCCTTTATATACTTGAAATGAATGGTCTTAAATGTCATTTTAAAGATAGATCTGTCGAGAGGGAAGGAAGGTGGGAAGAAGGAAATTTCAACAAGAAGAACTCATAATAACAATAACTTAAACTGCTATTATAAATGTACCAATATAGGGAGTGGCTGACCTGCGCAAGCTTTCCTTGAATATCTTTTATTTCTTAAAAGTTAAAGCTTCTGTGGATAGATGGGAAATAATGCAGCTATAAATAAATCTATTGATTAAAAGGTCAGAAGGGAAACACTGACTATATATATTCATTGTAAAGGTCTCAGCAGGTATGGCTAAGATACATCTGCTGCAGCCTGTCAGGAAGGCTCAGGATCTACAATTCTGTTCCCCTGCTGTCCCCTTGCCTGTTTTCACTGCTGGGCACGAGGGCATTCTGGCTTGTGTGATGATAAAGGTGCTGTACCATGTCACAGCATCATCTGCTCCTCCCCCATCCATTAACATCAGCTGCAAACAGCCCAGCAAACCTAAAGGCACTGTGGAAATGTGCTGGGGTATTGTTTTAATTTTTTAAATTTTCTGTTACTTTTGAAGACTCTCCAAGAGCTGAGAAAATGCAAAAAGCCTAGGAAAGGAGAAAAACAAATATGAAGCTGATCTTTGAAGTAAGAACAGACTTGGCAGTTGCCATCCTTGGAAGCTAAATTTCAGTTTCTGGTAAAAATAAAGTGAGAAGGAAATCTGTAGGCATTTAGAAGCTAGGAAACTGAAGAGCGAGTAAAAACACAGGTTTATAAATAACATTATGTGTTGGGTTTTCTTACATTTTTGCATTTTTTGTCAAATTGTTCTTTTAATGGGAAACAAATTGCAAATCTGTATTGTTGCAGTTCCTTATGAGCAATTACTGGAAAAGTGCATTTAACTTTCCTAGAAAAGTAAGAGCTCTCGGGAGCTGAGAGTTGAGAATATTGGCCGAGGAATGCTAAACAAAGTTTCAGAGGATCATAGAATTTAAAGATGGAAAACAACTTAAAGGTCAACTAAATTCTATTCCTGCTGGGACAAAATCTGTACATCTGTAATATATTTTCTAAGTGTTTTTCTATATCTAATAAAACAACTCATTTGAGGGTGACCCTCTTAGAAGTTTTGTGGTGCTGTTTGTTGGTCATGTTCTAGTTCAATTTTTAAAAGCCAACCAAGAGAAAATATGCTAATGCTGTTTGCATCTGCAGATATTAAGCTGGAAACTCTTTTGGTTTTCCACCAGCAAAGTACACCAGCATCTTAAAGAAAAACATCTTTGGCCATGGCAGTCACAATGGTGTAAAAAAAATACTCTTAAGTTGTCATAGTAACAAATAGTGTAATTGATGGATGTTTAGAGCTGGCTAGGGTAGTTACTGTTGAGTAACCTGAGTTTTAAAAATTAACAAAAACAATTTAAAAAATATCTAGACAGTAGTCATCTCTGATATTAGGTGATACTTTCCCATTAAATTTCAACTTCGTCTGAAAAACTTAAAGCACATTTATCTTGAGGTGGCAATAATATAGGCCCCTGCATGTGAAAGAATATGCATATGTTGGCATTTGTGCTCTGGAGATGTTAGAAAGATCTGAGTAGCTTTAGTAGACCATACACTGGATATGAGATGTGTGGCACTGTAATATGAAAAAAGAATGATGGCTTTCATAATACTTGCTAGGAATTTGGGATAATGAAGTCTATCACACTGATAGATATGATTTTTATCAGTCTTGATTCAAAACTTTCCTTTAAAAAAAGCCCCCACCTGTTCTCTTTAGTGATTTGGATTTCTGCTGCCGCTTGCTAGAGGAATAGGGGAACTTCCAGGGGATTCAATAATACTCTCTGCAAGGTAGCTGTGTCTCCTCTAAAATTAGTAAGATGGTGTCAAAATGCACTCTGAGATCCACATCTTAGTGTAGCAATGTGATAGCAGAGATAGAGATAACAGCCCGCTCTTGCGAAATGGTGATAAGCAACACCTACACATATCACTTCTTGTGACATGCCTCTGCCATCAAGAGTAGGTTTGGTTTCATTCTGGTAGGGAATAGCAGTTATGGGTTTTAAAATAAGGTTTTTTAATATGAAAGTATATGGCATTGGAAATGCTGAATTTAGGGATTTACCTAGAAATTAGGGTAGTGAAAAACAAAGCACATAAAAACGTGCTTTTCAATCAAAATTGTGGTTGTTGCTTTGTGATTGCCTCTCTCTGTAAAAGGAAATGGAGTTCCAGTGCTGAGCATGTTTTCTTTGAGTTTCTGCTATAATGTTCTTTCTGGCTTCTCCAATATTATAATTAGTAACAATCAGTAGAGAAAGCAAAACATTACAAGATATCTGACACACAAAATGCTTAAGCATTTTAAGGTGGTTAGGAAAGATGTACCTCTTTTGAAAATGTTACCTTTAGGAGAAATGTTCTTCACAATAAAAGCATCTGAAGTCTTACAACTTTAAATTACTATTTCAAGTACCACTTGTAAGACTCAGAGTACATAATGATACAAAATCAATTATTTTCTGAAGCCATTTCATGTATATTAGATATCACTGATGATTGTTACTGAGTTAAAAGCAAAGTAACAATGTGTGATGGAGATGCCCTTTTAAAAGCATAATAGGAGTGTGCCACTTAAAAATAGAAGCAGACTTCTTGGAACAGATTACATCATCTTTAGATGTATGGCTTATAGAATATGGTTGCTTCCAGAGATTAATGCTTGCCCTTGAGAAATGGTTCATTATCTGTTCAGTTATTTTTAAGAAAGAAGAGTTTGAGGTGAGACTCTGAAAAATGGCTTTAAAGTAAAATAAAATTAAGTGCTAGACTACAGATACAATACAGTTTTTTAACAACTTTGTTTCATGCAACCTTGCTGAAATAAAAAAAAGATAGATTTGGGTTACTTCTACATTTTCAGACTTGTATTTATTTTGAGAAAAGGTAGACAGATACATCAGGCACATCCTAAAAATTTGTGTTCACCTAAATAGCAGAATATAAAATGTTTTAGAGTGCAACAAATATTCTAAAAAAACCTCAGTGATTTAAATCAATAGTCTTAACTTTTATGTAATAATTCATTTTGGTCTCAGTATTAAAAAGACTCTTTCAAACACGTTGTAATAAAAATTAAGCTCCAGTAATTTTCTCATGTCTAATAATTATAGAAATGTGTAAATATTAAATTTAATATTGGATATAAGAAAATATATAGGAACAACTGAACACTGTTTTCTTAAATATTATTCTGAAAATGGGAAAGAAAAGATGATTGCCTAGAAAATTTCTATTGCTCACATGAAATCTCAAACCCTGCAAGCTGGTCTATGTGGGCAAAGCCTGTTACCCATGTGGATCATTTTGTGAATTCAGAACCTAAATGAAGTGTAAAAAATATGACCAGAGCAGGCTGTGAAAAGAGAAATGAGATTTGGAAAATTCCCTCAGCTTTAATAATCTGAAAAGGCTAGGAGGATAGCTAAAGAAATATTTTTTAAAAATAAATGAAGTGCAGATGTGACTGAACTGAGAGAATTCTGCAGAAGTGAAGAATAAACAAGAAGGGGAATACAGCTGTTGGGGAAAACACTGTTTACACAAGAGAACCAAATTTTTCTATGGTCGCCCCTGCCCAGGAATTCTTCCTATACTTTCCTAAAATGCTTGGGCACATGCATAATGTAGTCCGTCTGCTCTTACTTCATAAGGCCTTTGCTGTTCAGTTGTATGTTGCATAGGCTCTGAATGATTAAATAGATGCTATATTTGATTTTTCTCCTTCATATAATGAAACCAAATCAGATAGGATTAAAAAAAACCCAACAAACAAAATGTACTGTTCTAACCAAAAAAATGGCAAATGTACCACCATCTTTGATTCAGGGCTCTGCCCGAACCCTGCTTAGATTTCAAATGTTGTTTCATCTGTAATAGCACACTGTGAAGTCTGAAGAGCACCACAAAAACATTTGGGTCTTTTTTATAAATTTGTACTCTTTCTTTTGAGTTTGTATCTTGACAAAATATAATTAAATTGTTTTGATGGAAACAAGCCATGCTTACTGATACATTAAATGCCAACCAAGAATAGCAATAACAATGCATGGGATTATTTACAACAGACTTTGTATTACAAATGAATCATGATTACTAGTGGGTGCCATTTTATATTTTGTGCTGAAAGGTTAAATAGAAAATGAAACACAAAACCCCAACTTAGAGGACTACTACTCCTGCATTAGCACCATAAACAGAGTGGCTTTGCGCTCAGGACAGTGAGAGCATCTGGGGACTGAATATTAAAGGAGCTTGGTAATCATGTTGATTTTGTTAGAGGTGTCTTTCGTAAAGTGTTGGTGTCACATCGAGCTAGGATTTGCAACATGTGTCAGTGCCATTCCCTGGCAGTTTGTACATCTGTTCATGCCACTGCCCTCTGCAGTGGCTGAGGGGATCATACAGGCCAGCTCTCAAAAAAGTGCGCTTTCAATGGGGATATTGTTACTGCATATGAATTTGAGCTTTTCAAATCCCTTTGCCTAATTCCAGCTTATTCATTCCTCCCCTCTGCCTTCTCAGAGGAAACCCAGATTCAAGTAACAATCTTGCTCAGGCCTTGAAGAATTTAATTTGGATGCCAAGAAATTAAAAATATAAATTATATTTTTCCCTTTGAGGACACTACCTAAAGGAGTAGTCAAGAAGACCTCTAAATTGTCTGCTCTATCTGAGATAAAGTGAACTGTATAATTATCATATGAATACAGTCATGGGCATAGTAGACATGTTAGTTTTATGCTATATTACGATATTTTTTATATCACTGCTGGTCTTCAGTGTTCAAAAGCAGTAATTACCTGTCTCAGTTTCCTGCAGGGGCTGACTGTTTAATTGCTTTCCACTTGCCAGCATTCTCCCCTGTACCATGTGTGGCAGCCATCCTTTGCTCTCAGGTTGTCTAGTATGATTAACACAATTGAGTTGTGATAAGCTCAGCAATTCTCAGCACTTCCAACACTAAGTCCAGGTTATGCGTGCTTTAGAGCTGTATGTGATCTTTCAAACCTGAAAGACCATATTTCTTCATTTTTGCCATTTATCTTCATTGGCCTGCTTCTTGCTACACATCATCTTTGCAATAATTTTTAGCGGCTCATAGACTTGGATCATACTAATAAAGCGTGACTCTTTGTTTTCAGACTATATATAGTTATTTGCAAAGAGCTGTTGGGTTTTTATCAACTCCCTTATAGTAATTTCTGGAGACAAGAGTTCAGTAGTTCTAAGTTTTCAGGACCATATTCTTCCCTAAAGAGGATATGTGTCCATGCATGAAAATATGCACCTGTTTGCAGATTGGGAGGGTGTATCTAAGCACACTGTGGTGGTAATGAGTCCTGTCTGCAGACTTACAGATGTATGTTCCCTACTGGAGCTACGTTTGGGCCTCATAATGCAAAAATCTATCCCCAAACTCTGAAATAATGCTGTTTAGATGAATGCCATTCTGTGTTCAGTTTGAGTCTGCTGATCATGAACAATGTGTTTGTATGTCCTTGCTTCAAGGTTCCTGTTAGTGTCAACAAGTGTTTCTTGTTTGTTTTTTTTTCTTTCAGCATAGTAAACCACACATGTTGGGTTGGACCAGTACTGAAACTTGTTACCAACAGAAAGCTGAAGCATGTATTTAAAAGGCTTCTTAAAGTAGAAAAAAGACAGATATTTTAACAAGGCTAAAAGTTATATATTTATTGCCTTACTTTCGTTTAAATGGTCATTTCATATTTGTTCCCTTTTTAAAAATAATTTGCATATTGATCCAAGCTGTAAAAATGAACACAATGGCTGTGAGGAAGCCATCCATATTAATAGTTTCAGGAGCATGATGTGTTCTCTGCTCACTGATAATCTGAGAGGAGCCAGGAGGTATAACCTCTGAGACGTGGAGCTGCTTTCATACACAGTTTATGCCTGTAATGACCCTGTGTGAATAAGTTGGGAGGAGAGGCTGTGTGCACTCCAGCTTTCAGCTGTCACATGTCTCACTGCATTAAAACTCCCTTCTTTGATACAGTTTGAAGTTAAACATATTGACCATAAGTAGTTTGTCTTTATACTGGATAAAATAGGAGGAGAGGCCTCATGGCGCCAGTAGTAATGTCAGCTGGGATGCTGCTGCTGGCTGTATCCCTTTATATCCCCATGAACCTTTCTGGGGAACACAAGCTACGACTTTCTGGATCAAAGCTGCTGAGGTGAGCTTCTATCCTGCATGAAGTGTGGACACATTCATTTGGAATTGATTTATTCCTGCCCAGGCAGGGGCTAGAGAAGTTGCTTGGCAACATGTAAGGAGTATGGGGATATGTATTTGAAGAGTAGGGGAAGATTTTTGGGAAGGCAAAGACAGGAGTATGTATGACATGTTTTCTGGGGAAGATGTATGGCTACGCAGAGATGCTGCTTTTCTGATGATGCCTAGATGAAGCTGAACTGGTGCAGAACTCTGTTAAAAACACTCACTGCGTTTTGAGCATAGCATCTCTCTATTTAGCTTAAAAATGTATTTTCCCAAACTTAAATTCAAGTAAACCACTCCTAATTTGAAATAAGTCTTGTGTGAACATGCTTAGCTTCTGTTTAATTAAAAATTTTTGTTAAAACAGCCTTACCTCACCTGCACAAAAGTAATATATCTCCATTTCTTGGGCTGTGAGCTCAAAAGCTTTCAAATGTTTTAAAAGGGGGTGACTCAGGAATGGTTTTTTGCTTTGCCTGAATTTTTATGTTGTGAGGTGATCTTAATTTCTATAATGACTCTGAGTGCAGTTTTGAAAAATGGGAGACTGTTGTTGCTTTCATCTTCTTAAAGTTAACAGACTTTCCTTCATTTTACAGTAAATATTGGTTGGAATTACAGAAGCAGTCCATATCATGTATTTGAAAGTCAGTTGCATGCTGTATTTGGTATATTTTTTTTTAAGCTGATGTATTTCCTGTGAATATTTCTTTGTGTAATTTGTTATAATTGTTTTATTTTAACCAGTTGGATTCACATTCTGGGTCTGCACTGTGTGTTCTGTTTGTGAAAGCTGTTGTGAGTGTTTAAGCTAAAGACTTTGGGTTTTGGCTGGATGAACTTGCTGGGCTGTGGATGTAATTTTGATCAGGGCTGTGTCCAGCTGCTGGATAAGTGGAAAAGATTCTGTGGAAGCGTTGCTCTCCCCAAATGACACACTGTGTCTGCCTCCACTGGGCCATGCTAGAGGGGTAAAAATCAGGAAGGAGGAGGAAAATACCACCTTCATTCTTGGTAGTTCCTTAGAAAAAAACTAGAGAGGTTTTCTGTTGCTATTGGGCTGTACCTTTCAACCTGTGGTGGTTGGGATGGTTTTGTTTTTGTTTTTTTTCCTATGAAGGGACCAAAATACCTTTTAATTGTGGAGAAGGAAGTATAGTTCTATTGCTTCAGGGCAGCTGTTCAGAATGTTGTTATTTAGTACAGAGCTCTGTATTGCTTGCCACAAATAGTTTCCGTGTCTCAGAGAAATTTAATTTGGATGCAACGAAACTTTGCTGCTGCTAAGAGATGTTTGGATTCATGTCTTTGCACTACTATAGTGCTGACAGTAGGAAAGAAAATATGTCAAATGTGCATCAAAAAAGGTTAAAACAGGCAAGAAAAAAAACACATTCTCTTGAGACATCTAAAATTGGAACATCTTGTTGATTGAATAGCGGAAGAACTTTTTCCATGTGAATTTAGAGTACATATAGTTGATGGGCCTGTTCTGATGAAATGCCTAACCCAGAAGCAGGGCTGTTTCAACAATATTTATTTTTAGCAACCTGCTCTCTAAAACATAGAGGGAAAAATTAGTTGCATATACATTTTCCCACACATTTCATGTGGACAATAGCACTGTTTAGTATTCCAGCCCCCACCTAAACACCATGAGTAAACATTTCGCTTGGTGGGACTTTAAAGAAGAGAGGAGATTTGTGGTGGATGCTGAAAGATAAACTAGGCCTGTCCAGGTAGATCCTGTAGGTTTTGGCAATTGATTTCCAAAATTCAAAGCTCAAGTCTTAATGTATATGTAGACTTTTTACAAGGGTACAAAATTTTTTGAAAGGACTGAGATTTGATGATCTCTCTGTACTGCAACTGTAATTGTAGAAATGTTGGAGCACCTCAAAATTGCCCCCACCCCTTCTTCAAATGAATCTGTGTGAATGTGAAGCTTACATTCTGTCATGCAGTTATAATATGTGAAGCATTTCCATGTGATTTGTGTTACTTAAGCATGTTTGGGCATAGGCAGTGCTTGAATGAACTCTGGTACTTCTAACAGTTATAAAATTATGTAACTCATGATTTTGAATTTTTGTAGTGGAAAATCTGCAATTACACAGGTGTTACATTGGAAAAGCTCATTTGAAGTATCTGTGCTGCCTTAGACCATAGAACAGAGAGTTCTTCTGGCATAAGGAGATGCTGTGCTTGTCTGAATCCAGCAGAGCAAACTCTCAAACTCCCCTTAACCTGCGAATGTGCCTCAGGGTTACTTTATTCTTCAGACAAAAATCTGCTGTCTGTATATCATCATTCTTCATTCATGTCCAATGGTAGCAACTAGGGAGCTGCATAAGAGCAAATACACAGTGGTGTTTTCTTGTAGCACTGTGACCAGTGGAGACATCACAGGACATACGGTTTTTTTTCCTGTAAAATTGTCCAGTTGCCTTTTGAACCAATATCAGTTCTGGCCATCTCCAATACATGGCTGTGATCAAAGGCCCGCCCTGCAGACGCAGATGTATGCAAGAGATCCTCTCATCTCTTGTTGTGTTCAAATGGCTTGGTCAGTATAATGCCCTCTGGTTCCTGTGTTGGCTGAAGTATCATCTGTTACAAATTTTGTATCTGTGGTATGATGGCCTTTCATCATACTCCTCCTTACTCGTTTTTCTTTTCTGGCCTGGCAAACTCTCATCTACCATTGGTTTTTACAGAAACTAATTTACATATTTGGTCAGATATTTTGTTGTTGCCTGCCTTTTTTTCCCCATTGCTAAGCATGAACTGATCTGTGTTTTCAGATCCAACTTGGCTTTTGGTTGAAGAAAATACAGAGTGAAAAGTCATGTCCCTGTATAATATTTATGGAATCACACCCATAACGTGTGAGGAGGTTTTCATTTTTCCCCATCTTTAAAGAGACTCAAGAGAGTTGAATAAGGTACATTATAAAACAGCAGGAATAAACACAAGGCTGGGAAGGAAGTGAGGCAGTAGGAAAAAAAAAAGAGAAACGAGTAAGATAAATGTCTGTGTGTTTGCATAAAGGAGAGAGGGAGAGCTATTCAATTTCTGTGATAGCCACCATTGAATATATCAGAAGATGGTACAACCAGCTTCTGTTTTTTGGAGGGAAGAAAAGGAAGAATATTCAAGCCAGACATAACCTTATATTCTCACAGGGTTCAGAGAATTGCTCACATCTGGTGAATGTCAGTGGTTGTGAAGTAAGCAGTTCTGGCCGTGGTTTACTCATTACTGCCAGGCTGGAGTTGCATGGTGTGTGAGCCAACAGGCTAAAGGCAGTAAAATTTTTACAGGCCAAATACTGAAAAACTGAAGAGGGAAATGTGACATAAATGTGGCAGAAAGACCAAATTTCATATACTACTGAAAAAAAAATCCCCAGAGAAGTCCTGGTGTATATCCATGGACTAGCGCTTAGGTAGATATTTGTATATCTTTTAGAAAAAAATTTCTTTGTTAGTATTTAAAAATAGTAGTAATTAATTCAATGTAATACCTAACAACATCTTTTCCTACAGCAAGTTTTTCTATTTATTCTGTATTTTGCTGTTAAAATAAAAATTGTGGCAAAGCTCATTAAACACGTTGCTTTCTAACATGGCATTCTCCTACCCAGACTATAGACATAAATTTCAAATAGGAAGAAAAACACATGCCTCTGACCCAAAGTAAAGATAGGATAATAACGGAGCTAGAAATTAGGGCAAAGTTACAAAATAGGCAAGAGAAAATGAAAGTATGAGGCTCTATGGTCAAAGAAGAGAACAGAGAATGGTAGTTGTACTTCATCTGTGATATAATTGTATCCTGAGCACAATGGCCTCATCTTCAGTTACTGGAGGTACAAACAACAAAACAGTGTATGTTTGAAGTTCTAGATTAAAGAGTTATTTTGTGTATTTAATCACAATTTCATCTCTTTTTGTATATTTAATTCTTTTCTCCCAGCAGCAAACTGCTAATTGCAGCTGTACAGCTACAGTTAAAAGGTTTTTGCAAGAGTTTTTGTGAAGATCTTATGTAAAGATGTAGCTTAGCTGTAAGCCAGTGGTGTCTCTTGGTGCAGTTTGAGCAAGCACAGATCACAGTCCACATTTCTGGATTGGAAACCTGGAGAGGAGAGTATCAAAAAGTGTAATACAAGGGACTAGGGGAAGCTAAGATGAGGTGTTTCTAAGTCAATCTGGCTCAATTAATGCTAACAAGATGAAAAGTTGGTTAGACCACAATACATAATGTGCTGAGACTCCTCTGTCTTTTCATCAGGAGTTTATCGAGAATCATGGCTTGGAAGCTTATACTGGATGAAATAAAAGGGTAAATTAGGCACACATTCAAATACTTGTAGTTATTATTGGCAATAAAGGAAATTATTTTCTGGATGTCATTTAGGTTAGGATTTATCAAACATAACTTCAAACATGTGCTCTGTAGATGTCTACACCTGAATTGATCAATGAGAGTTCCCTTTATAGTCCAGTGGAGAGGAACAGGATCGTGTGAATTGAATTCTAGTGTCAGTTGTTTGTATTTGCTAGATCTTCATCCACTAACACAGGCCACAAGATAACAAGGTGGGTGTCAAAGCCTGAGCTAGGCACACCTAGCATACTTTTGCGGGTGGAAGGCATGCCTGAGGGTAAGTGCAGGGGCAGTATTTTGTGATGTTCATTGCTGGTTTGTATTGCCTTTAACCTCTCTGATGAAATACATAAATTCTGGTAAAAACTGAGCCAAAATAGTGATGACAATTTTGAAGAGTCATAATGGATCTCCTTAAAAACTGCTGTAGACCATGTCCTAATAGGTCATTTGAAAATCACAAAATTGGAGAAAGTATGGTACACTTTTTGGTGCTTCTTGGAGTTTAAAAGTTTGATATCCAGAGATTCAAAATTTTTCTAATAAAATGGTTTTAACATACTGAAAAAAAAAGTAAATTAAGTAAATTGTAGCAGGTTTTAATGACAAAGTTTGCGTGAAAGCTTCTGGGTTTGGGGGAGTAACGTTTTGGTTATAATGTGACTTTTTAACTATATTTTTCCTTTAGGCTTCTTCATTGTAGTGTAAGGAGAGCAAAATACATGTTTAAGTCGTGGAGACTTAATGGTTCTGACTAGAATCAAAAATGAAAAAAATTAAATTAAAAAACTAAAAATTAAATTTAAAAAACCTTCTAATCAACTTATACTGACTTTATGGTCATTCTGTTTGTAGACAGTTGATGTTTCATATTGAGTTTTCAGGCTGAGAAACATGATCCGGTCCCAGTAAATACAAGGAAATGCAGCTACTGTTATACTAATCCATGTTAAGATGCATTTGTCTATGCTCTGTTATGCAGCAATATAGCATTGCTTCTTCCTTTTTTCTTTTTTTATCTTAATTTTCTTTTGTGTACTTAAGCATTCTTCTATTGTTTACACTGAGTTCCAGGACTGTCATGAACAATTAAATTTAAAATCTCTGAGTAATTGTGGAAGGTAATATTCTAGTGGGTATTTGCAGTTATTTCAGCTGATATTGATTTCATTGGATTGTGTTGGATATCACTGTGTTTTAGTGGAGTATTTTATTTGTTTCTCGCCATGAATATTTCAGCCATTAGAAAAATGGTCTTTGGTGTCTTCGAAGTTTTTGTGTTGTCTTTTATCTTGTGACAGAATTGCCATGTTCCAGTCTGTATATAATGGGAGATTTCTACCAGTTCAGGACATCAGAAAGTTTGTATCATCTTCCTTCCCAGAATCTTTCTCTCTTGCAGTGCAACTGACCTAATATGTCTTTAATTCAGCTTTCACCTACTTGCTGTCTCTCCACATGAACTTGCCAATATATTTAAAGTACCTCAAAATACAAACATAACTGCTTTTTCAAAGCTGACGTGCCGGTTGTTCTTTTGTGGCAGAAAGGCAGACAGTACTTTTTGTAGAATCAGAGTGGTTTGGTTGGGAGGGACCTTAAGTATCATCTAGTTCCAACCCCTCTGTTGTGGGCAGGGACACCTTCCATAGAAGGTGTTTGATTGGTTTCCAGAGTGAGGCTGGTAGACGTGCAATGGTAGTTAAGTTCTTTATATAAATTGCAACATGGCTGCAGATTTGCTTCATCAAGGTTAATAGAGTGAGGTGCATAGGGCTTTTGCACAAGCACAGACAATCATCATTAAGTCCAAAATGGCAAAATTGAGGAATGTATTACTGGAACTTGTTCTGCACTAAGATTATATTAATTCACATTTCAAGAATAGTTTCATTTCTTGAACAAATTTGGGCATCACATCTGCTCAGCTTCAGACTTAAAGATATCATTTGGATCTGTTTATACTGTCCAAGTAGTTTTCCCTTTTAGTTAGACATGGCTCACTTACAACATTTTGTCTCCCAAAATTAATTTCTACCAGTATTTCTCATCAGATCATAAATTTTAATAACCAGTGTTGAAGCAGATGAACAGAAGTATGCCCACTCTTCTTTAACAATTTTTTAATGTGTTCTTCTTAAAAAATGATGGAGCAGAGATTCATGAATGCAATAAATACTATTCCAACCCAAGGGAACATTTGAGTGAAAGTATAGTCTGCAAAATGTGGAATATACCAAAGCACACGGAAATCAGGTTTCATACTGCACAAGGCATTGGAAGTCCGTACCTTGCATGTGGAAAAGTTTAGTTACAGGCATTATTTTGTAGTAAACATCACCTTTTCTGCTCTCTGACTGTGCGTCATCAATCTTGAATTAAAAAGAAAGGGAAAAAATAAACCCGTAAGTACTTAGTTTGCTCATGTAAAAGTGTAATGGGTGCTCCTTATCAAAACACCACTCAAACTATGAAATTACTAGACTTTGTGGGAACTGAGAATCTGGTTCCTTATGTTTTGTGTGCCATATGCAGAAATGCTGTAAGCTGTGCTCTATGGTAAATACTTGGTCCTCAAACTACAGTTTGATTTCATTTTCATGTAGTTGTTACAACGATCAGGTATGCCAGAAGGTGCTATACTTATTTAATGCAAAGATCTGCACTGATTCCATCTGCTGGTAGAGTTTACCCAGAGCCCCAAACAGGAAGGTTTGCTATATTCCAGGCATTTTTCCCCCTTGATTTACTTATCCCCCTCCTTCCAGCCTATACGCACACTGTGCATGCTTTTCAGATCGAGTAAGTGAGAGGTTGGGTGACAAATTAGACTAAAAGCATCTGTTTCTCCTTCTATGCTGGAAATGGTGAGACAAAAATATACTGTATGTAAAGTGAGTTAGTACATTTATCCAACATAATTTTGGAGATGATGCTTCACTAGCTGAATTGTCCCTGAAATTAGGCTACTACTGAAAATACATTTTGCATTTTATAGGAGACTGAAAGAAAGTAGTAACGCAGATGTGCTGTAGACGGCATAAAGACTCCTTGAAAGTACAAGGCAAATCTGTATTCTAGTAACTGAACATATTGAATAGAGTTTTTTAACTGTGTCTGAGGATTTTATTTTTTTTAATGTTAGCATGCTTGAAGATCAGAATTTTTCTGTTTGAATAAAGATTTCCAGCACACCTGCTGGAAAGCAGGTCTATGGAGAAGGACCTAGGGGTACTGGTGGATAACAAGCTGTCCATGAGCCAGCAGTGCCCTTGTGGCCAAGAAGGTCAATGGTATCTAGGTGTTCACTAGGAAAAGCATTGCCAGCAGGTGGAAGGAGATGATCCTGCCCTTCTACTCTGCCCTAGTGAGGCCACACCTGGAGTGCTGTGTCAAATTCTGGGCTCCTCTGTGAAAAAGAGACATGGAGCTCCTGGACTGGGTCCAGTGGAGGGTGACAAAGATGATTTAGGGACTGGAGCATCTCTCTTAGAAGGAAAGGCTGTGGGAGCTGGGCCTGTTCAGACTCTGGAAGAGGTGACTGAAGAAAGGACCTTGTCAATGTCTGTCTGTATCTGAAGGGAGGGTGCCAAAAGGATGGACCAGGCTCTTCTCAATGGTGCCAAGAAACAGGACAAAAGACACCGGGCAGAAACTGATGCACAGGAAATTCCACCTGAACATGAGGAAGAATTTCTTTGCTGTGCAGGTGACCACACACTGGAACAGGTTGCCCAGAAAAATCTGTGGAGTCTCTGTCACTGGAGATATTCAAGAACTGTCTGGGTGCAATCCTGTGCCATGTGCTTTGGGATGGCCCTGCTTGAACAGGGAGGTTGAGCCAGAGGGTCCACTGTGATCCCTTCCAACCTGATCCATTTTGTGATACTGTTTAGGAAACTGTGTCAGCAAGTATTTGTCCTTACAATCAAGCATTCTAGAATCTGAGTTTTGAGCCCCCAGGATTTAGGATTGTAGCATTTCAGTCCCTTGAAATTATTTGACATTTGTCTGGCATCTTGTAGTTTATCAAGCTGTTGATTGAATAAGATAATGCTTTCCAAATTTATGTTTTCTTGTATGCTCTTTATGGATATTGAACTTAGGTGTTTGCATTGGGAAATTAAAAGCAGGGGAAAAAAGCAGGGAAATTGCTGCTTAGAAGAAGAGAATGAGTAATAATCTTTTTATGTCAAGAGCAGAGTAAGATTTTCTTGCATAATATAAACCTCACATTTCGCACCTGTAGTTTCAGATGCTTAGAAGCTCGTTCATCATAAAATGTTCAGGTTGTGTTTGGATCAAGGTGGTTCTGCTAGGGTCAGTAAAATCCTGACGATTTTCAGACCAGGATTTTCAAGAAATTTTTTATGTTCAGCTTTAGTAAACTTAAATATATGGATAAAAATTTTCAGTACTGAGACCACAATGATGTCCTGTTTCTCATGTCTTAGAGAGGAATTGCAGAGAAAGGAGAAGAAGATTAGTATGTATTATATCAGCTTTCCCTTGAATAAAGAACCAAAGGTTCATTCTGATAACTTGTGTGTAGTATATTATTAATTAAGTAGATTATGCTTTGTAAACACTAAGGCTTTATACCTAATTCCTGAAGCCAACAAGTAATCTTAAAAGTAATTACTTTTAAGTAATCTTAAAAGATGTCTGATAATAATTTCAATTGAAAATGCATTTATTGGCACAGAAAAAGAGCAAAAAGTCATGCTGATGTAGTGTGTGGTGTTCTTTCTTGGTTGTCCTGCACTGCTGGTGAAAGAAAGGAGAATACTTCTGCTCAATAAACTTTTAATATATCAAAAAACCTAAAAGCATCCTTAATTTAATAGTTTTTATAATACCACATCTTTCCTTGTTGGCAAGAGAAATGTGTAGCATTTGGTAACACAGCATTAAGTATCTTGAATCATCTGTATAAGCATGATAAACACAAGAGTTTGTATTCCACATTGTGTTGTGGATCACCTCTTTCTCTTTATGAACGCTTTAGTTTTTAAATGAGATACTAATTATATGTTCAGTTAAGATAAATGCCAACCTTGTTCTTTGCTAAATGTCCCTGAGGAATGTATGCACGAAGACTGCAACTCAAACTATACAGGTGCTTTTGTTTTATGGATTTTTTTTCTCCTTTCTTAAGGAGTTGGAGTAGGAATTCATAATTACGTTTAGTAGTACTTCTTTTTTTAAAATTGTGGCTCACCATCTCTGGCAGAGTATTTATAGTCCCCAGGACTAACATTCTTTGCTTACTTGGACTTTCAGTCTACAAAGCCACAGCTGTTCTTACTGTGCTTTCACCAGTGCTGTGATATACTGAGTAGGAAAGGGATTCTATTCTCAGCTGCACCATTGTAGAATATAGTTATATATGTGGCACATTTCCATTTACATCAGTTGAATTTCTCTGAATTTTCATGGCTATAACAGAGATTACTTTTTTCAAAACCTTACAATATCTCTTACTTAAATCTCCCTACGCTGCAGCAATTCTTTATGGCAAGAGATGCACATCATTCCATATTTGGATTTCAGTTAGAAGTTCCTTTTTGCACAGGCCTATGATTTTCTTCACAACTCTCCATTTCACACTGAAGTTGTAACTGTGCTCGCAGGCACTTGAAGCTAAAGCAAATAAAGAATTTGAGGACCTAACATAGGACTTCATGCAGCACTTCTACACTTCTATACTTCTCCTGCCACTGCTCCTATATTCCTCCATTGCTGCTCAGTTTTGGAGGTCCATAAGCTCTTTACCCATGTGCTGTTTTGACTAGACAGCTGTGCCTGGGATGGTACTCCTGCAATGGATAGCTTGGTGCCTTGCTTGGGCTTCCATCAGGCACAAGCTAGAAGTGTAGCAATCTTTGGGGATCCCAAACTAAGAGGCAACGTTAGCTCATGCTGGTGTAACTCTTACTGGGTAAGGCTTTTCATGAAATTTCATACCTTAAACTAGGTATCTTGGTGGTAGCTGCTCCTTGCTTTTTATATCATAGCTTAGCATTTGTCATGCTTGCCTAAGAAGTGGAAGCTATTGGAGCCATTTCCTTCTTCCTGAGGAAATTCAGATCCATCTCTACCTCAGTAAAACATCTCCTAAATATCTGAGAAGTCCTCCTTCTTCTGGAGATGCCTCTTTTTTTTTTTTAACTCTTCAACATGCAAAGGCAACAAGCAAGTCATCAGTAAGATGTTTTACTCATGTGGTTAGGGCACTGGATCCAGTCAGACGTGTCAGTTGTCATTGTTATTACTGGAACTCAAGATTTGTTCACTGATTGGTGGAGTTACCCTGGAAGACTTCCTCTTCTGGATGAATGCAGTAACCACAGAGCTATTTTGTAAAGGTAGAGTAGCACTACTCTTTACCAAAAAAAGAAGTCTTTGTTTTTTTTCTTTTAGCATCATGCTTTCCTAAATCTCACCCATAAGATTCTGCATTTATGGCAAATTTTCAGTTGTGGTAGTTTCTTCCTTATGAACAGATTAGGCTGATGTGCAGTACTGCTTAAGCTTGATCAGTGAAACACAGTTGCCACATGTCCAGCAATCCAGGAATCCCACAATTTGCGAGTAGGTCCATCTGATGAATTTATGATGCAGATCTTTGGCTGGTTTTCTGCCTGGCTGGGGGTCTTGTATACTCTGAGTTTAGGAATATAAGAGGTGAAGTTCAGAACCGTAACGTTTCAGATTTCATTATGAGATGTATGTATTTGTTCTTGCTGCACAAGGCACTTGCTGCAAACTTCCAGATTCACTTCTGAAGATCAGGAGCATACAAGTTTGACAATTCTTTGACTGAGTTTGCGTATTCTGGACAAAATAGGTTTACTCTCCAAGTTAGGCAAGAAAAGGAAAGAAATGTATAATTTACTTCCATAGTTTTTTTATTTCATTGTCAAACATTTTTTGGGGGGATAAATATTTTATTTTAACTATGAAAGAGTTATGGGAAATTAATTTTGTTTTGTGGTTTGACTGTTTCCTGTTCCATTGGAAGAAAATGATGACAAAATTTGTTTACAGAATTTAAACAAATATCCTTCATAATTATAATATTTGGGTAGTGTGCAAAGCTGCCACAAAAATGGAAAATCGTGGATACTAAATGCCTACGTCAGCCTTCTACCCTGGTACCAAATCATGTCAGTGTTGTTGTCAAGCATGTGCAGTTTGTGGAACAGGGTGTTGTTAATGTACTTAATGTATATGTGTATGTACTTAATAGGTGATAGAAAAATAATTTGAAAAACTAAAACCCCTTGAAACTGAGATTGTTAGTTCTTAGGTAAGGGGGACTTGATGTTTTTCTGATAGCAGTAAACAGAAAAGGCACTCCCCTTTTAGAATGAGAACTTCTCTGTGTGAAATTTTTTGTAGTTATCCAAAGGTATTGAAGTGCTGTATCATTTCAGACAGACTTTAAACCTTGTTAGTGTAGTTTGTCTCTTACTATAGGTACATGGAAATGTCTCTGACTGTGCACCTGTATATTATGTAGTAAACTTTTAGATCCGGATTTGTTGGTTGGGCTTTGAATTTGTCTTTCTTGAAAGAGATACCAATATGAGTATCTTTTCCAATTGTTCTCAGTGTATGTTTTATACTAATACCCATCATACAAAACAGGGCTTAGAAAACAAAAGTTCTTCACTGATTATATTACAAAAAGCAGTAGCAGAGAAGATAGTAGGAGTACCGTTTATCAGCCAGTTTATCTTAAATCAGTGGGATTGATGGAAATAAAACTTTAATTGAGTCTGTTCAGTTGTCTGATTTCCCTAGAGGTTGTATTAGTTTGCTCTTTCCTTAAAAATGGAGAAAAAAAATCACTACATAACAATTGTCCCTTTGTGTGAAGGTTCAAGCACAAGTGCGACATGCAAAACTCAACTTTGACAAACTGAAGACTGATGTCTGTCAAAAAGTGGATCTTCTGGGAGCGAGCAGATGCAACCTCCTTTCTCATGTGTTGACAACATATCAGGTATCCAAGGAAAATGTTGACCTCTGAAAGAATGTTTTCCTGTTAATGTGGCTTTTTAAGAGGTTACCATGGCAATATTAAACCATAAGAATATATAGCTAGTGTTGGAGGGAAGATGTGAAATTTGCACTGAAAACTGATTTGTGTTGACATTGGCACTGAAATTTTGCCCTGCCTTACAGACAACACTGCTTCATTTTTGGGAAAAAACTTCACACACAATGGCAGCCATCCATGAAAGTTTCAAAGGTTATCAGCCGTATGAATTCACTATGTTAAAGGTAAGAAATACAGATACATATGTTTGCCCAGTTATAACCAGTAAGACATCATACAAGGATGTAGAAAGCACATGTTGATACTTTTCTCATATATTTTCTGACACTTTTATCCCTGTTCTGTCTTTTCATTTGAATACAGATCTTCTGCTGAATGTCCTTTTGACCAGCTGTGCTGGTGGGCTCTTTTCTTACCTCCCTGATGTTAGAAGCTTTCTGAGAATATTTTTATCTTTACTTTGGTCCAAAACAATTTCAGTCTAATTTGTGTAGGTAGCCTGTATTGTTGCTGGGTATTTATTCTTCATGCTCTTTTGTATTTAAAAATTTGGTTATTTGAACAACACATTGGATGTTTATATAATAACATTTGGACACCTTGGAGAGGAACTTGGAAAGCAAATGCACCTGCTGTGGTTTACCCTTGTGATGGAGGATGAGAGACATTTGGGGATGCTTTGTACCTTTTGAACTTCCTCCTGTGAAATGTTTCACCATTATTTAAATTTGAAATTAGATTGGGAATCTGTGATAAAGAAGTACCATCTATATTGAACCCACACATGTAACAAGCACTCCCTTGAAGCAAAAAATAACTGTAAAAATGGTTGGGCATATTGTGGTGTGTTTAGGCTGCAGCCTTTGTTATGAAAATCTTAACCAATTACATTGCTCACCTCCTGCACTGAAAAGATGTGATTTCCTGTTTTTGCACTGATATGTATGCTGATAAATAACGCTAATCAGGAGATAGTTTAAAACTATAGGATTTCATGTAATTCTGTGCTTTCAGAAGACAGCTGCTTGGGTGTAAGACTGTGTTACTGGCTTTTAGTATCAGGAGTTTTCTTCTTTGGGTCTCTAGAGTGTGGAGTTATTTTCTATACCAAAGCCGTCTCCATGATCTCTTGTCCCCAGCTATTAGTTTCTGATTGTTTACATTAAATGATTGCTAAGGTGATTAAATCAGAATCTGGTGATTGCATCAGGTGAGATTGTGTTGCCTAAGACAGTAGATATCTGCTGCTGCGTTAGTAGGTTAAGTGACTTGTCACTTTTGAAGGGTGTGGTGAGTCCCATCTCACCTCTGCTACACCTGGATGTGGAATAACAATAGGTGATTATGGTTAGGGAATTGATCCCTACTAGTCATATCATATGTGCATGCCAGAGTAACTATATATTAAAAAGGAGCTGCAAACTAATTTAAAATTGAGATTATGAGGTATTATTTTTTAATGAAGTATGGTAGATAGCCATGGCTGATCTAAGGTAGTATAGTTTCTGATGGAAAGACTTTTGATCTAAAAATGTACCCAACGGAGATGCCATTCCTGTTGTTGATTTCATGCATTAAAATATAAAATCAGAATATATACTGGATTAAAATTTACATAAAATATTTCAGTGTGCCCATTTATACATTTAATTGGAAGTTACTTCTTTTAGACTGTTTTTCCCTGCCTGATACCATAAAAGGGGGTCTTTCTTAAATTTTGAATTTGATGCTTGCAAATAATTTTTGTCTTCTCTGATTCCATAAAAGACAAAATCTTGCTCATACAAATTAAACTGAATTAAACTAAGCATATGTGAATGTAGGATTAGTGTTTTACTTTAAAACAAGAAATTAATTCAAGTTAATATTTGACTTAGACATCGATTGTTTTACTGAAAAATTAAGAGGTGCTATGTACTGGAAAACTGCTGTTTGTATTTTGTAGTATAAATATATATTTGTGTACCAGGTTTACCTCAGGAAAGAGACTCTGAAATGCCTCTTGGGATTGTTTCTGGAAAGAAAACATTGTCTTTAGAGATGTTTGCCAAACTCCCTTAATGAAAAGCAGCCCATTTGTTTTCTTTGCTTCAGGGTATGTGCAGAGAGCAGTATAATTGTGCTATTGCAGCTGTATTTCCTAACTCTTGAGTTTTATGCTTGATGAAAGATGATTATTAATGTGCTAACAACTCTATGTATAGTGATGTAGAAGTATCTGTCACTGTATCCATTGCTTTAATATTACAGATGATGGGCTGCTGTTTTGGTAAAGCTGCTAGGGTACATTGTCTTGAAATTAACATCTGTCAAATGAATTCAAGTTTTATTTCAGTGGCTACTTTTCATGAATAATATATTTTTCTAGTTTCTGTAACCATTTATTTGCCTTAGTTACTTAAATAATATTTAGTTGCATTATTTTAATTTAAATGCTAGAATATGAAACTTCCTGAAGAGTTTGTATTAACATAGAAATAATGGTAGCCCTGGTAAGGGAGTCAAAAGGCATAAATCTCAGTGCATCTGTTTATTTCTGTGTGAAGTGGAAGACTGCTGCCTAAGCTCCTTACATGGAGTACTTCCTTGGAGTACTCTGTCCAAACAGGTGCTACAACACTGTTGCCTTCTGCTGACCTCTGCTGTAGTTGGGTATCCTCTCTTGTTTCTGTTTGTCACACTCATGATAAACAGAACTATGACAAACACAAACTATGACTTTACTCATAGACAAGATTGCCTATGATTTTGCATCTTTAAAGGTTTTGGGGAGGTGTGGTATTTCTTTTCTTGATGAATGTGAGGAAATTCTGAGACAACTTGCTTTTCCTTTTCCTCTTCAGCTCTTCCCTCAAATTAAATACATTCAAGTTTTTGTCTCCTAAGTGCTGTTGCACTTTTTCATAAATGTTGTGACATCTTGGAATGTATGCCTGGCTTCTGAAACTGTCATTAGTTGTGTTGCTTTGATTCTTTCTCTGTCAAGAAGTGCATTAGTTGTCCAAGGCACTTGGGAGGAGCTGTGGGTGAGCTGAGTGCAGTGTCAACACTGGTGATTTAACTGTGGAGGGCAGATTTTATGTGCAATCCAGATGATCTTGGCCTGACTTGAAAGCAGCCCAGATGCAGGTGAAGGAATTTAGTTAGTGAATAGCAGTCAGAAATGGAGCCTGAGCAGAAGCCAGAGTTGCCTCTACAGTGGAGAAATCCCTTGTTGGCTTAGATACTTAGTCTGAGTACTGGCAGCAGGTGAAATATCACTGGGTGACTTTTGGTGTTAGAGACGGACACATCAGGTAGAATGAATGACTCTGAACTTGCTATTCTGCTGTGTAAGGTCTTACTCTGATTTTTGTAGTAAAAGAGAGATTAAAGAAGCTCAGAAGGTAGGTATCTAAAGATGCAGGGATCCTACTTGAAGCCACATACATGGTGTAGCTCACAACAGAATCCATTTTAGTCCACATGAGCAGCCAGAAGAGTGCTGTGAAGTTACACATCTGTGTGCTCTGAGCAGCCAAGTCAGGAGTCCAGCTGAAATGTGCTCACTTTGGTCTGAATTCAGTCTGTGCTGTCATAACTCTGTTTAATCACTACACTTTCTAGATATTGAGGCTTGTTCCCTTTCTTCTAATGTAACCTGAAACAATTATGAGAATTTCATGGTTTCATTTCTATGCCTGCTGACAGTAGCGATCACATTACTGTGGGTTCATGTTTAGAAAATGGTTGACTGTGGCTTTTTTAACATTCAGTTTCATTTCATACTCATTCTCTAGCTTTTTAAAATCTTTTTTAAAAGATACTTCAGTTTGTAGTGAACCTCAGAATGCAGAACAGAGGGAGGCAGGGGTGAAGAAAATAATTTCATTATTTAGTATCTGATTTTGAGTCTGAATAAAGTTTTTACATGGAATTACTGCATCAAAACACAGCTTCTAATTTTTAAGTTTTTATCATAATTGCCATTGAAACCAAAGCTATGTTTCAGAGCTATGTTTATTTTTCTAATACAGGAAATAGTAGCTGCCATTATTATCATGCTGTTTCCTTCCCAGGGTACTTGTGAACTCGATTTCTATATGTTGTTTCCGTGGCTTGATCACAGTTCTTTAAATATGGATATCCTGAAACACTGACGAAGGAATCTTCTTAAAATATAGGTCCTTAAAGAAGGATGCTTATTTCCCTGTTCATTTTTGGGATTTCTTTTGTGATTATGCAGACTTTATGTCTAATAATTTTCTTTAACTTGTATAGCCAGGCAGTGGTTAAAGTAGTTCTGGTCTTTGTCCAAAACCTTTACAAACCATTTTGGAGCAAGCTCTGAGGTGCTATACTTGGTGGAAGGCAGAGCACCACAACAGTTTAACCATCACCTCCTGATTCAGTCGACTGTGTGTCCTGGGGTGAAGATATCCAGAGTGGTTCAAGTGCCTAAAGCAGCCCAGTCCCCATAATGGAGAGCTGCTTTCTTTCTCTACACTGCACTTTTGTGCAAGTATAGTTGATATTTGTATGTTCTTGAACTCTAGTCCAGGACTTCTTTGAGTCAATGGAATAATTCCCGTCAATTTTAATAGCACAAGAAGTGCAGTCTAATCAATACCCAGTACAAATGCAGGTGAGGGGTGATAGTCATACATAGGCAATCTAGCTGAGCTGGCTAATGTCCTTATTCAGTATCCATGAAGAAGTACATTTACATGTGATTCTGGTTAACAACAGTGTCAATTTAAAAAGTGAGAACCACAGAATAAGGTTCATTTCTTTAAGGCTTTTTTTTATTATTGCTGTTTTTGTGACCTTCATTTTTTGACCATGTCTCCAATGCTGAGGCTGCTTGTGACAAATTAATCAGAAGATTTATGTAGAATTGACTTATTGAGAGGGAAAAAAAAGCAACTGCAGCACATGGCAAATCTAGAAGTTTAGTTTCTAAAGTACTGAAGTATAGATTCCTCATACAGACAAATACTGAACCAAGCAGAAACTGGAATGCTCCTTCTGGGGACTCCTCTATCCTGGTTAACAGGACTGTGCAAACAAGACCTGCAATATGTCTGGGAATGCTTTTGTTGTGACAGATGGGCTGGGCACCCTAATTTTTACTCAGTTGCTTAGGTCGTGGTTTTTTGTTTAACTTTTCTCATTAAACACATTAATGTTTTGTTCAAATTCCAGATGCAAAACCACTACAGTTTTGTGGGTTTTCAGTTTTGCTCTGTTTTACCCTTGGATTTTTGGGGGTGGGGGGGGCGTGAGGAGAAGTTGGGGTGAGATGCACTACTATGACTATCAGGGAAACATTAATAAATTTAATTACAAATGGTCAAAACTATTCACACGTAACATAATTACGTGTCTCAGAAACTGACTTGGACTTTAGAAAGAGGAAATTTTTTCACCTTCACAGCAAAACCATTTGATAGAGATAGAAATATTTACATTGCTAACATCTGCTTTACCTAATTGCTGTGTTCCTTTATTTAATTTTTTAGACAGAATTTCTAATTGCTGCATAAGAGTGACAACCAGTAGTATATTTACCACTTCAGGATCAGTCTAAAATGCTTGTGTTGGCTTGTTCTCATCTCCAAATTTTGGTTATAAAAATGCTGACCATGAAACTGCACGTCATTATCTTGTAGCACAGCTTTTCAGACTGCCAAGGGACATTAGGGTTTCATAATACCACACCTGACCTTCATCAAACTATCATCCAAGATTTTAACCCTTGTTTTCAGATTCAGGATACAAGCAGTATCTTCCCACTACCACTGCAGTTGCCAAGTTTGTGGGAATTGTGGAGGGAAAAAAGAGAGTAAGTAAGAAAAGAAGCACTATATGAGGAACAAACAGATGTAGAGAATTAATTTTTCACATCTTAAGGAAAGGAAAAGAAGGAGGGAAAAAATGAGCAAATTCCCAAAATAGCAAAGAAACATGCCATGTGTGCTTGCTTTGCACACGGTATAGATAGATTTACTTAGAAATACTGGAAATATTTACCTAGAAATAATAATTTCAAAATATTAGAACATGAGTTTAGAAGTTGCCATGTGTCATCCTCTATAAAGTGTTACAGACTCAGTTTGAATTAGTATCTTCTAACACTTTTAATTCCACTTGTTTGAGTCAGATATAGTTTTGATCTAGTATAACACCATTCTTGCTTGATTTCTTTGGTTCTAGAATCAGGTTTGGTCTCAAATGACACACTTCAGCTCCCCTGATTCTAATTGGTTTTTCTTCTTTACATTTATATTATGGTTATGATCTAGAGCTTGCAAGATCCTGTGAATAAACTAACAGAAAAAGCAGAAAAGGAAGACCAGCAGATTGAGAGCACCAATTCAGTGGAAGATCAGCAGAGTCAGTAAGTCACATGTCCTATATCTCAAAATTATAAGTATTTTTGTCTGTAATCTGCTTCCTGGTTGCTAAAGTCACTAAACATGAGTAGAGATACAGACATGGCTAGTCTAATTCTACTGGTTACCTCAATACAAAAATTCCTGAGATGTTGTAATGTGTATATGGAAACTAATAAACTTCATAGTGAAATTAAGAGCTTTAAAAAGGCCCATAAAACCCTTATGTGTTTTTCATCTTTCCTTGTCTTCTTTGTATTTTTTTTCAGGTTTTGCATCATTTTTTCTTTATTAAAATAAATGGTAAACAGTTATACGTGGGAGCAGATATATGAGCATTGTATTTCTCCTTTCAGCAGCATCTCCTTTCACCTGGAAATAGGATATAGATTACTGATTGCTCTGAGTAGCAATTAGTTTTTGTAATGTATACAGCATCAGTTAGTAATCCAATGAAGCAGTAGGTACTTAGTATAAAGTACATCTAAGTGAGCTGATGCTGTCAAGTTTTGAGTTACCTGTAGCTCTGAGCTGAGAGAGACTTATGAATGGACTGCTGTGGGGAGAGGAGAACAGGAGAGAGAGATGCGATCCCTCCCCTACCTGACCGTCAGGATTCGGTTGCCAGGAGATGCAGTGTTGATATAATCCTGCTGCCACCTGTTGTTTTGACTATCCCTGCTTAAATGAAGCACCCAGGAAAGGATCAGTTGTCAAAAAGCAGAGAACAGCTTGACTGATTAGTGGATTTTGCTTGGCTATTTGTAATAATGGATTTTTAAGGAGTTCAGGTTTTCAGTCATTTTTCTGGTTCAGATTCAGAACCACTGACCAATACCACTTCCTAAATTGGTCAGATTTGGTGCTGTTGATATTAGAAAGGACTTGACCAAATACCATTTGGTAGGTGGTTGTCTCCACAGCACTTAGTTCCATCTGTTGCATCTCTTGTGACAGTAATAGAGTTTAATAAATAGCTCTCTCCTCAGTGTTGAATATAAAGTTCTAGAATTAATGCGTGATTTATGCAAGATGTGTGCGTTGGCACCTACCAGGAAATGCATCAGATGCCATGTCATGGCTGTACTTGTGTTTATTTATGGATTATCTTCATCCTTGTCTGGCATAAAAGTGAGGGAAAAAATATATGTCACCCTTTTGCTGTCTAAAACCATAAACAAACATCTACGATTGGGGAAGAATTACACAAGACAAAACTTCTTAAATCCCCATGAATTTTCCATTCACAGTAAACATTAATTATACTAGAATTTGGCCTGAATCTGATTTTCCTCTACCACAGGCCTACCCCCAAGAGCAGGGGAGGTGTCTTTTTCTGTCCCATCACTAGAGGACAGAAGGAATGTGCCCACACAGGCCTTTTCACCACCACATCAGCCTTGTGGCTGCTTCAGTCCCTACTCCTTGAATGGCTTTACACAAAGTAATAGCAGTTCGAAAGTATGTATTCTTCATTGAAGAGATTACCTTTGTATAAGAATTGCATGTAAACTACACCTTTTTTCTTTCCCTGTTGAGAGCTTTTTTCATCAACATTGCTGATCTATTATTATAGAAATCTGCTGACATGGGGCAAAACTGTCCTGACTGTTGATTTTTGATTAGTTGCTGTTAAAAAGAGAAGCACAAAGTAGTTGGTTGCCATTTTTGGGGAGAAGGAGGGGGAGGGGGCTGGGGAACAGTTGTAGCTCCTTCATGATGGCTATGAAAGACCAAATGTGGAAAGGCAGAGTACACAGTACTTTTCAGCAGAGATTGAGTCAGACTAAAAATGGAAGCTGATAGGATTTGCTAGTTCAGTATAATTTTCATTTTCAACAGACCTGCCAATGAAAAAATAAAAGGTAACAACAGAACCAGCAAGTGCAAGAGTCCATCTGTTATTACTGTTTATTTGTTAATTATATGAATCTGTAATGATTTAAGAAAAAAGAGGAAAATGTATTGTTATTTTAGAGCCTTAGAATTATTTTCCCAATTTTTTTCTTATTCTTTCAAATTAAGGTTGATTTCATTAGATGAGGAGAGCCATACCAAGGAGTCGAACTATTCAGGTATTACATTTCATGTTATCATAACTCCATAAGTGCTGTAACACTTGGGTTTTTTGTTCGGTTTGGTTTATTTCTTGTATCAGCTTCACCCAGCAAATCTCTGCAAATGCATAGAAGCAAAGGCCAGGAGAATCTGTTAATCTCTTACATGTTACATCCCACTGCGTTTCATTCAGTCATTCTCAGGCAGGTCAAACAGCTTGTGTTCCAAAGCCTAATTCTTACATGGGGCATGTACCCTTCAAGAAAGGGATCTGAAGGTTAGCAGGTGAGACAAGGGAAGTGTGCCACTTAGCTCACTAGTTTGTTCCAGTCGTTAAACTGTAGTCTGTGAAAAACTTGATGAATTAGTGGATCTTCTGCCCACAAGCCAGGCAAGATCATATTCAGCTTCTGCCAATGACCTTTTGTGTTCTTATTACCCAGTGACACGGCTGGGCTCCAATTGGAAGTGCACTGAGAAAGAAGGGAGGGAATAGATACAAGTGACAGAAAGGGAAGTTCTGAGTACATACTAAGAAGCAAGTGCTTCCAGTGAGAGTGGTGAAGTGCTGTAAAAAGTGGAATCTTCATTCATGGAAATCTTCAAGACAATCTAGATTTTTCTACTAAATTAATGGAGAATAATTTTAATATGTTACATTTTATCCTTTATTAAGATACTTAAAAGGAACTACATGAAAGTTAAGACTACTCTCAAATCTTTATTTTAGTGGGTTAATCATATTGATGTCTTGAACTCATAATTTCATCTTTAAAGTTTTTGTTTCCATTCCACTTTACAACATCCCTTTTCAAATATGAAATACATAGCTGAACAAGAGATTTCTGATGTTGTTCTCACCTGTCATGTTTTAGAAGGTAAAGTCACATTCTGGTTCTGTATCCAGAAAGAATATCAAGTTTGAAGCTCATGTCTCAATGCGTTATTTACCAAGACTCAGTTCCTTTTAGTCATAGCTTTCCAGGATTCATTTGGCCTTTCTACAGCATGGCTTATATTCTTTAGTCCTGGAGACGTAACTTACAACTTGGTGGTATTAAATTCTCCCAGCTCTGAGTACAGAAACCGAATGAGTGGACTAACTGACCACCTCTAATAGTCTGTTAGTTGTTGGCACTTTTTTTCAAGAGTGATTTTGTGTTTACTTCCAGATGACTGCTAAAGCCATTGACTAGCAATGGATAAAACAGTAAGCCTTGCAGATCTAAACTAGAAACACTTCTGCTTTGCAATTATTTCTCCTAACAATGTGTTTTTGACATCTGTTAGTTGTCACATTCCTAATCCATTCAATATGTTCGTTATAGATGTTACACAGTGCTAACTTTTTGGTTGGAAGGCTGTGCAGTGCAAAGTCAAGTTGTTTCTAAACAAATATCTTTACTGAAAAAAGCTCATCGTTTTATCGAAGAATTAAATTAGCTGGGTTTTTTTTTCAACTAGGTCTGCTTTCTGTAAAATCAACAGTAAATTATTAGAGGAGCATTTATTTTGCTCACATTGTTTTGCTGGATGCCATACTGAATGGCATTCCATCAGTCTTTTAACTGGGAGTAATGGTGATCTACCAGTCTGCAGTAACTTGCAGTTACTTGAGTCACTCTGTTTAATTATGGTTGTTGTTTGGGTGCTTTTTTGTAATAAAGATAGAATATTAGGACTTTTCCAGCATTTTGAAGTTTCACCTATTTTGCAGTTAATTAGATCAGATATATCTTTGACAAGATATGTTACTATATATGGGTACAAAATCTGACTTATATTTTCTTAGCAGATGTTTTCTAGAATCTCAGTTACTTACGGACTGTAAAATACTTCACCATAAAATACATACCTTGTTCTGTCTCTTTCTTCATCACCCCTAAAAGGAACTGAAGTGTTTTGAAATATTTCTAACTGGTCTTCTAAATTTTTCCATCTTCATACACCAGCAGGTCTGTGCCATTGCTAAGATTTTTTTTTCTTTAATTACTGTATATATTCTAAAGTCATACAGATACAGTGCTTCTAGTGAGGGAGCTGTGTTGCTTCTTAGTTTTCGTCACCAATTACTTTTATGAATAACTTCCATTTTTTTATCATTTGCTCTGCATTTTCCCTTACTATACTACAGATGCCTTTAAGATTGGCTCCATCATGGTTACCACTCAGCTAAGGCAGGCTCTGGGCAACAGTTGTACCTTTTTCAGTACAGAATTGTGGCCATCCATACCCCACCTGTCATGAACTTTGTTTTCTGATATTCTTTTCCCTTCTGCCAGACAGTTTAGGGATTTTCCCCTTTAGCTTTGTGCATTGTGCTCTTATGAAAGCATCATGTGTATTTGTTCATGCGTGTTTATCCCTCTCCCATCTGTATGTATATAGAGTGTAATCAGATGTGCTCATGGGTTCTTAAATGACCAGCTGATTCTTGTGCCAGGAGCACGTTTCTGTCCTAGCAAAGCATTATGAAGATAATGATAAAAACAGCAAGCTGTTCTGTTTCCTTTAGTTCTCAACACACCTTGAAGTTTCTCTTGGAAGAGATCAGCAATTCTCTTGAAAGAGTTTGGGATTCAGTTGTTATTCTACAATAGAGAATTCTATTTCACCTTTCCAGCCACTTGTGTGAGGCTTCCAGCAGGTGGTCCTTCCAGTTCTGGCAGTACTGTGGCCAAACCTTTGCCTTTGGAGCTACAGGCTTAGTTGTCTAGGAGCTAGATTTCCTCAACAGTTAATAAGGGAGAAAAAGGCATATTCAGCAGTAACTCATCCCTCATGCTTTTCTACATGTCTTAAATGGGGTTAATCACGTGAGAGAGGTATCTTTCTCTTCACTGGTTAACAGAATCTGGATGATTGTTTTGACTCCATGTCTCATCTGAGAAACTTACTGAGAATTTAAGCCTCGCCTCTAATAGGCTGTAACTCTCAACTCTACATTTGACTCCCTATTGGTCTTAGTCCATTTATTTCCCTGCAGAGGAGATGCTGTTATTTATATCCTAACTTGGGGTACCTTGGGTGAAGATGACTTCTCTCTGTTCCCAGAGTTTGTATCATGAGGAAGGACACATTGTGAGGAAGGCAGTTTAGAGAGTGACATGGTCCCGGCACTTTTTTGCACTCTCCTGTCTTAAGTACAAGCTTCTAAAAGAAATTTCTCTGCTTCTGGAGGACTGATTGTTGCAGTTGCCTTAGTTAGGTGCACTCAGCCTGGGGAGGGTAGTGTAGCAGGCAGGGACTCAAAGGAAGATCTCCCTCAAGTTGTTACTCAGAAATTTGCCTCACTTCGAAGTGCTTGTACCTTGGATCTTTGTTTTGTGACCAGGCTTATTTTAAACATGACTCATTTAAAACATGAATCCTAACAACCATTGCATGTTGATCTTATAATGGTGTTGTTTATAAGCATGGTCTCCTGCCAAGTGCAATTTGACATGTTTATGGGTCTTGATTACAGCTGATGATGGCAAGGATGTCATCTCCACATTACAAGGACGTTGTAAGCACAAGCAGAACTCAGGTGAAGATATTTAAGAAAACTATATTTACATGCTTACATACTGATTGTCAGTGTACTGCAGATCTTCCTTTGTGGCGTTTAATTTTTATTTGTTCTTTTTTTTTTTTTAGGTGCTACAGATGATTTATTAGACCTGCAACCTGAAGAAAATGGTATTATATGATTGTGCATGTCTGTTTCATCTGTTTCATTTGCTTTTCAGTCATAGTAGCCAAGTATACTTATAATTTTAGATCTTAATTTCTTCTACAGTCTGAAAGGTGGAATGAAATTACTCAGCTGCGATATTTAAATACTGTTAAAGGAAGCTCAGCAGAGGCACTATTCCTGATAATTACAATATGAAGTAAACCTTATTAGGGATAAAATGTTTATACCAGGTAATTCAAGATTAGGTAGGCTGGACTATATCCTATTTGCCCAACTGAAGTAGGTTCCACTGTAAACCTTACAACTCCTATGACATTTCACAAATTTTTCATTTAGGTTTTTTAATTGTGCTACAACTCTTGGCAATACACTAGTAACCACAAGATTTTGTGTTAAAAATGCACATATCAGAAACAAATAATGCAGTCTTCTTAAAACCATGTAAGAACTAGTGACTTCTTTCAGACAGAGAGTTAATTAAATCCACTGTGCTGTCCTTATACTTCTGTGAAATCCCTGGCAGCTCAAGCGGATGTGCTGTTTTACCAGGTAACATATGGAATATCTGGGTTAAAGTTTTATAATTTTTCATAAGAAGTCAGAGTGTTTTCTATAATTTTTCAGTTGCTTTTCACTCATCTCAGAAGCATGAGTAAAAAAACTTCAACAACCAAAACAATTGTTGCAAGTCAAGAAGCAAATGAAGCAAAGAAAAATAATCCCTTTGTGTGGTTTAGTCAGTCAGACTGAGAGTGTTTGGGGTTTTAAACATTTAAAACACTGCCTTCATGGTGGGTAAGGACATTTGCAAACACACTAACGTTGGATTTGCCATGGGCAGTGTCTTGCAACGGGGGGGGAAATTATGCTTGTGGGGAATCACCCATGAAGGCAGGCACCAGGAAAGTTCCTCAGCTGTCTGCAGAAGCAGCCCTAATCTGTTTACAGGTGAGGTAACAATGACTTCTTTTCTGTGGTTGTTAAAAAAGATCGGTGCATATCTGATGGTGGCATTTTTTTTCTTCTGGTTTTCTTCTTACTCAGTTCAATTCCTTGTTGGGCCTTCCTAGTGGAGATAGAGATAATACATACAATTATTGCTCATACAAGCTTAGCTGTGCCACTTAGAACACTTTTTTCTTTACTTAAACAGTTAATACAAAAACTGCTGTGAGGTGTCTGCATTGGATAAGGATCACTATGGCACTGTTAAAATATCAGCCATTCGCCCTAATTTTACACTTTAGCTAGCTTTAGGCTAATGAATATTGTACTATTTTAAGTGAAGCAGTTTAGGTAGAGGTGCACTTTCATGTGTGTTTCAGAAGGAAGTCTTTATCATGTGTTGCCAATCATGTACTGTTGTAAATATTTTTTGTTTCACTTCCCTTTTTTTTTTAATAGCAGCAAAATGAGGTATGTTTATAAAGGAATTGTGAGCATTGCTAGAGGCTTGTTCAAACAACTACAAAAATAATACAGTCACATTGTTCCTTCAGTGTTTTATTGGAAGGTTTGGATTTTTTTCATGGCTATTTATAAGGTTGGGGCAGGCAGCATGTGCAGACAGAAAAAAGGATTTTGCCTGAAAATGTGCAGTGAAAACAGAAACAGGGAAAGAAGTAATAGGGGATTTATGGGTAAAGTGAGAAAGTCCCTATCATTCTAGTAATCTGGTAGAGATACCATGTGAGTGATATCTCAGTAAGCAAGACTGGTTTCTGGGATAACCTTTATTGCAAACAAGAGTAAAACTTGCTGCTGCTGCTGCTTACTCAGGGCAGCCTGAGCCTGAACACACCCTATTCTGCCCTGCCACGGGTGCAGTCCCCACAGGAAAACCGGGAAGATTGCTGGGCCACAAAATGTGTCACTCCTCAGATTTCTGGTGGTTACACATTCTGCAGCAAGACCTGACTGCTCTTCACGTGTAAAACTTTATGTTGTACTTGCTCCTAAAGTCAAGATGGGGCTCCTGCAGTGGTTCCCCAGATGAAGCAGAGCTTGGCTCTGAGCTGTGCTGCTGCATTGGTTCCGTTCAGGGCACTTGTGGTTACATGTGGTGTTGGTGCTGTGTTGTAGCAGATCTGCTATAAATGCTGCTCCCTTTGCATCTCCCCCTGCAAGTTCATATAGGGGCTTCCTGAGAGCAGCTTTGAGGTGGTGATGCCCCATAGAAGGGCCTTTGAAATAGCAGGTGTGTTTCCCCTGTGGGAGGATTTACCCCTGTGTCTTACCTGCTGAATAACTTGGGGGAATTGGAGGTACTTGGACAATGTTAATATTCTTTCCTCTTTATCTGAAGATGGGAAAACAGCCTGAAAATTCATAAGAACAAATTGTTTTCTGTGGTATTTTAGTTATAGTCTAGGGGGAACGTCAGGAGAATTGATGTGTTTCTAATGTTTCTATTTCTAATTTTTAGGCCCTGTCAGGGAGTACAGAGGTATATCAAAATGTGAGTTAGAAAGGAGTTGAATCTCACAGCTGAGTTCAGTAATGAATAAAATTATTTTATTGTGTGTTGGTTTATTTGTTTCTTAGTACGTAGGTGTGTGCGCTGACGCATGAGCCTATTTTAAAACACAGTTCTGTGCTTTTTTTCCTCCTCTGACTCAACTTCAACCATTTCATTATAGATTATTACAGCTGTTGCCAGGAAACTTTTCTGAGAAGGCTGTTGAGTTTCAGTAAAATGGCCTGTTGTGAACACTTGCTACTTGCAATCTTTTATCACAACCCAAAAGGGTTAAAAGCGTTCTGTAAGTTGAATGCAAATTGGAGAGTTCAGCTGATCTACCCAAACTTTAGAAAACTGAAGTAGCTTTTGTGCCTTACCACAAGTTTGAAACAAGCATAATTAAGGTAAACTGATCTGGATTTCAGGAACGTAGCATTATCAGCCTTGTTAACCACCATTTTTGTGATCTGCAGACTTCCAAAGGGAACTCCAAATGTTTCCAAGTAAAATAACTCTTGGGGGTCCTTCATAGTTCTTTAACTCTCAAAATATTTTGGAAAAGGATAATGATCCTGGTTACCAGTTTCATATATTTTATACAACTATTTAGCATTTCTAAAATAGGAGAAAATTGTTTTTAAGGAGCAGTGGCTCAAGTGATCCAAGAGCTTCTTCAGCTGCAGTTCTGGTGCTGGAAAAACTAGCACAGGGAATCAGAAGGAAAGCGAGCCCCAATTATTTCTCAACAGCTTATGAGAAGAAAAAAAAAATACTACAGCATTGATCAGTGTAGAACTCTGTGTGATAGACTAACCTTTTTTGTAGGGAAGTACTCCAGTAATTCAAGCATTGATCAGAAGGTCATAAGGGAGATCTTAAAACCCCAAGCTCTACTTTTTTTTTTT